>CM065684.1:18177354-18187354 GCA_017654935.2 Phymorhynchus buccinoides
GACAAACCAACCCACCAGAGTGTGGCTGCGAGTTGAGACTTGGAATGAGCGGCGCATGGAGCAATGCCACTGCACGACCCTGAAGATGGGGACCAGAAATCTCTATTTGACTAAGACTGGACTCACCGAGACCATCGCCTTCTTCTTCTTGATGTAGATTATTGATGCTTCTCCTACACTCATGATAGGCATGATTGTACTAATGCAAAGTAAAATCTGTATTTGACGAGGACTGGAACACACCGAGAGAGAAACCATCCGATCATCTCCTTCTTCTTCTTGATGTAGATTATTGATGATGATAGGCATGATTGTACTAATGCAAAGTAAAACCTGTATTTGACGAGGACTGGAACACACCGAGAGAGAAACCATCCGATCATCTCCTTCTTCTTCTTGATGTAGATTATTGATGCTTCTCCTACACTCATGATAGGCATGATTGTACTAATGCAAAGTAAAATCTGTATTTGACGAGGACTGGAACTCACCGAGAGAGAAACCATCCGATCATCTCCTTCTTCAGCATGCTCTAGGTTCGAGATGCTTTTCCATGGCAGGTAGGATCTCTGTTTGACTGTTCACTTAATTTTATGCTGAGTATGTTTTGCTTTGAATGTAAAATTCTGCACACGAAAATGCGCATTTGCTTATATCCCAAGGAGGGTCTTGGGATAAAATGAATCTGAATCTGACGAGGACTTGGATTCACCGAGAGAGAGAAACAGCCGATCATATCCTTCTTCTTCATGCTCTAGGTTCTAGAAGTATCTCCTAAATGATAGGCAGGATTGTAATAATGCAATTACATCTCTATTTGACGAGGACTTGGACTCACCGAGAGAGAACCACCCGATCATCTCCTTCTTCTTCATGCTCTCGGCTCGAGATGCTATTCCATGCCAGGTAGGATCGCAACGTAAAGTATCTCTATTTGACTATCTCTTTTTGATTGTTCTTTTTTAAAATTAAAATTACCTCCCTTATAAGACCTTCAAAAATTATCCAAAATGAGGTCTTATAAGGGAGGGGTCTTATAAGGGAAGTAATTTTAATACTTTCAAAGAAGGGCAATGTCTCAGAGAAGCAGGTCTTATATGGGAGGGAGTCTTATAATGGCAGGTCTTATAAGGGAGATTCCACTGTATCCCAAAAAGGGGGTCAAGGGATAAAATGAATCTGAATCTGAGGCGGATTTGGACTCACCGAGAGAGAAACCATCCTACCATCTCCTTCTTCTTCATGCTCTAGGTTATAGAAGCTTCTCCTATATGATAGGCAGGATTGTAATAATACAAAGTAAACTCTTTGATTTGACAAAAAGGACTCGGAACTCACCGAGAGAGAACCAGCCGATCATCTCCTTCTTCTTCATGCTCTTCTTGTTGTAGACGGACACCATGAGGGTGACGTCGGGCAGCTGGAAGAGGGCCACCTGCAGCATGAACGTCTCCTTGAACAGCGGGTTGGGCTGCCCGCGCCGCACCGAGGTCTTGCATCGCTGCAGCTCCTGGCCCGTGGGGGACATCAGCGTCACCTTCACGTAGGTGTCTGCAAAGCAACCACACGTGTCAGGTCAGGTCAGAGAAATGAGGACCACTAGGCCTCGCGGCCTCTTAATGTGTCCTTTCTGATTTTTTTCTGTTCTTTTTCATGACTGGGACGCTTTTATCTGTGTTAATCAAATTCGTGTTTTAATTGTCGAAGCTTGGGGTCTTTATCGATGATTTTGTTTTTTTAACTGATTAACCCTTTCACCGCCAGCCATATTTCAGCCAAACATTTCCATTAAATTTACCTGGGTAGAGAATAAAATCCATCTGCAGTATTGGGGATTCTTCTGTGACATATATATAATCAAATCTATCCTTACTTGTTAACAATAGGGTCTTTGGATAATATACCCGAATTTGATGCCTTTTTAGTGACATGAGTGTTAAATCACTGTGGTGCTAAAATGCGACTTTGGCGGTGAAAGGGTTAAAACCCTTTCAACGCCAGCCATTTTTCAGCCAAAACTTTCCATTCAACTTACCTGGGTAGAGAAAAGATTCTGTCTGCAATACTGGGGATTCCTCCGTGACATGCATAAAATAGGGCCTATCCTTACCTCCCAAAATTAAGAACATAAGGTCACTGGATACCAGACCCTCATTTGATGCCTTTTAGTGACATGGGTGTTAAATCATTGTGGTGCCAAGAGGCGACAGTGGCGATGAAAGGGTAATGTGTCCTTTCTGATTTCTTTCTATTCTGTTTTCATGATTGGCATGACTGGGACACTGTTAGACGTGTTAATCAAAGTCGTGTTTTAATTGTTGAAGCTTGGGGTCTTTATCGGAGGAGTTTTTTTTTAACTGATTAAGGGTTAGGAGCCAACTTGAAATGTGCTGAAAGAGAATTCCAGTATTTAGTGACTCTGTTACTAAAAGAAACTCCTTCTAATGTTAGTTCTGCTGTATTGGGTTAGTATTTTCAAAATCATTATTCCTAGTTCTTTTTGAGTAGTTAGAAAGTTGAGACGAATGTTTGTTAGTCGTATCAGAACTGTGACACATGTTATAAACATTTATTAAATCACCAGGTAGTCGCCTATATTTTAGGGATGGTAAATTCACAAGGGTGGGGGCTGGGGGTGGGACAAAGATTGCTTCACGGGTGCTCCTACAAAATCCTGGACTACCCTGAAAGGCAGGGGTCCACGGGCCACTTAGTAAACCTGTTTGGGGTTGAAATGGAGGAGAGGGGCAATGCCTACCTGAAGGCAACTGAAGACAGAATGCTATTTCGAAGGGATTTGACAGGGTCCTTCGAAGCAAAGTACAAATCTAAAACTCGACATGGGCAGTAACTAGTGGTAGGAGGGGCAAAATGTTGTAAGCTAAGGTAAAAAACATTTAAACCTGAAATTCAGGCACAGGTCATTGTAAAACAAAAATAAGCTCAACGCTCAAGTCAGGCACAATAAAATAAGCACTCGATTGAGAGGATTCACTAAGTGTTTGATAGTGTATCTCTGACTATGTTAATGTGGCATACAGATCAAGGAAAGAATCTGCTTCACTGCTAAGTATACAGGCAAGTCATTAAGGTTTTCCAAACTAAAACAAGTGTTTTCTTCAAATTTCCATGCTTAACATATTGTGTACTTGGGGCCAAGGTTAATGTTGTTTCTAGAGAAATCTCAAGCACACCAGTATTAAGAATGGTATTTTTAGTATTTGGTATATTCTAGTCAGAGACTTATCTCTGTGAATACGGGCTTTCTCCGCCGGAGTCGCGTCGCCGCAACCACAGCGATTTAACCCAAATGTCACTAAGGGGCACAGGGTGAGGAGGGTCTGTGGGCACACTTGGAAAACCTAGCTATCAATTTGGCCATTTTGGGAAGCGGGATTTCTCCCTGCTCTTACCGACTTTCAACTGCCGTGGGATTTTTAATACTAAAGCGCACGGGAGACTAGCTTTTCTACCCATCCGAAGGACTGGACGTTCATTTCTATTTTGTCAAACTAGAAAGAAAGGGCTGGCGGTGAAAGGGATTCGAACCCGGGTCACTCATCTTTAAAGTCATTTTTTACATTTGACAGGCGAACTCTTACTCACTCTCACCGGGAGCCCTGTTCATGGCCATGTTCCTGAAGTTGGAGCCCTTGATGACCTGCACGGCCAGACGGCCCGTGGTGCCGTTGTAGGCCAGGCCCACCAGCAGCTCCGGCATGCCCCCGTGCTGCAGGGACTGCGTGGAGGAGGCCGAGTCGCTCTTGGACAGGCTGGACACGTCGAACCCGGAATCACCATGCTGAGAAAAAGAGAAAGAAATGGGGAATTGGTCAGATGGACGTTCTTCAAACTAAGAACTGGCCACTACTGTCGGCTCCTCTCCCATCTCTACCGTCTGAAGATCTCCCCCCCCCCCCCCCCCCCTCCACACGGATGAAAGAAATGGGGAATTGGTCAGATGACCTCCCCGTGGGGGATACCGGGGAGGGGGGTATTTTGTAAAAAAATAGTTCCCCCACCTTCTGGAAGTTCTGTGCTTGTAACTTCCTCTAAGCTGCCACTCTCTTTGACTCTGCCTTTTACCTTTTGCTCTCTGTTATCTGCTATCTTTCTGACTTATTGGCCAGGCCCATTCTCCTGCCTTTTTCAAAAAAACAATCTTCCAAATAATTTTTCTCCTTTGAGCTCCTCCGAAATCGGAATGTGTCGGCTGTACGCAGCGGGGAGACCAGTGAAAACTGAAAACCGGACACATACGTATCTTACCCATTATGGCCATATGGCCTGGGAACGCAGAAGAAGAAGAAGGTCAGATGACGTTCTGCAGACTAAGAACTGGGCACTTGTCGGCTCCTCTCCCATCTCTACCGTCTGAAGATCTCCCCACCCACACGGATGAATGACGTGTGGCACGGGATTACAGACACCAGACCACATTCTGAAGGACTGCCCTACCTTCGACACCCTGAGATGTGAGATCTGGCCCACCTCAGGTCTGTGGCACTATCCGTGACAAGCTGTGGGGTCCTGCTGAGGTGCTGCAGTTGACCTTGACCTTTGACCTATGACCTTCATTTTCTAACTTGGCCTAGATATCCTTAGTACCCACCCGCATGCAAAATGTGAGCGTCCTAGCTAGGTCTCTCCGTTCGAACGCTTTCGTGGTTACATACATACACATGCATATACTGACAGGCAGAAGTTCTGCACACACGCATTGCAAAAATCATCAAAAATGTAAATCAGATTCAAAATTAATTTTACTTTGGGTAATCCTAAATCATGCTGTGTGTACAATTGCATGAATTACCCAGGGTAAAATTAATTTTGAATCTGATTTACATTTTTGATTATTTTCGCAATGCGTGTGTCTGCCTGTCAGTATAGATAGCCACAGACAGCAGTGAAAACATTACCAGCTTCGCTCTCTTCGTTCGCGGCTGGTAAAAATAGTGCCACGGGGGGAGTGTGTATCTGGACATTTAGCTACCATGGTAACAGACATACACAGATAGCCACAGACAGCAGTGGAAACATTACCAGCTTCACTCTCTTCGTTCGCGGCTGGTAAAAATAGTGCCACGGGGGGAGTGTATATTTAGGTAGGTTAGGTATTAGGTATTAGGTACTTTATTATAGTCACAGAGGCGTCTCTGTGAAATTCGGGTTGCTCCCACCTGGAGAGCGCGTCGCAGTTAAAGGCGCGCCACCCTTTTTTTTTTTTTGGGCATGCGATTTTTGTGTGACTGGTGAGGAAGGAAAGGGGGTGGGGGGTGGGTAAATTTTGACCAAATGACAACTTTTTCGTTGCGGCCACTGGGATAAACGTGTGCCTAAGTGCATGGGGCACAGGGGACCTCTGTTTATCGTCTCATCCGAAAGACTCCACATTCAGACCGCGGTAAGGCCTGGTGCAAAGTGAGAGGAAAAATCCCCTGTATCTAGACATTTGTGACGGTGCATGGGAAAAACCTACATAAATCGCTCAGAATGTTTTTAGCAAAAGCCAAAAATAGTCAACAACCCCCAAAATATCAGTGTTCTTTCTATTCAGGGCAGATTTATGTTCATTTTTATGTATTCTACCAGTATCCACAACATAAAAGACAATTTTGAATGAGTTCTTTGTTTATTTGATTGCTTTCTAAATCAAGTCAATAGAAACAAAGAGGCAAAAATTGTATAATAATCTATGCCCTATTTCTGCAAAATGATCTATTTCGAATGCCAAACTTCAAATAATTATAAAATAAAAGCTAGACACGATAACTCAATTCGGTTTTCTGTGTATTAACAAGGAATCGTCGCTCCACCATAAAAAAAAACTAAAATCTCAATTTATGCCAAAATTCCATTATGTCTGGTTTTCCCATGCACTGTCACCATTTTTTTCAAAAACCACACGCAATCTAACTGCCACCACTGCACTGGTGACACTGACACTGAGGTTGCTGCGGGGCTCCAGGATGACCCAGTGGGTGGAGGGTTCCACCAGGTTGAGGGAGGCGAAGCCGATCACGCTCTCCCCGATCATCCGCTCCCGCCGCATCCGCTCCAGCCCGTACAGCCGGAACCTCAGCCCCATGCCAGGGACCTCGTCTGTGTAAAGCAAATATGAAACAGTGAGGCTAAGAGAGAGGATAATAGCGAAAGGAATAAGGGGAAGGAACTTCTCGTAAATTAACTCCCTTTTGGGGGTAAAAAAAGTGAGTTAATTTACGAGAAGTTCCTTCCCCTTAACTTCTCAAGGGGAAGGAACTTCTCGTAAATTAAAAAGTGAGTTAATTTATGAGAAGTTCCTTCCCCTTAACTTCTCAAGGGGAAGGAACTTCTCGTAAATTAACTCCACTTTTGGGGGGTAAAAAAGGGAGTTAATTTACGAGAAGTTCCTTCCCCTTATTCACAGAGAATGAATAGGGGCGAACTTCTCGTAATTTAACTCCCTTTTTGGGGGGTAAAAAAGAGTTAATTTACGAGAAGTTCCTTCCCCTTATTCACTGAAATGAATAAGGGGAAGGAACTTCTCGTAAATTAGCTCCCCTTTTTGGGGGGGGGTAAAAAGGGAGTTAATTTATGAGAAGTTCCTTCCCCTTATTCATTTCACTCGTCTGTGTAGTTCCAGGACAGGGACGGGAACATCCAACAATTGAACAATAAGGCGGGTACACATTAGACGCGTAAAGTTCCGTACGGAAACCCAGAAGTCAGTGAAAGAAAGAAGGGTAAACATTTACGGATTAGGGCAAATTCGGACACGTGCGCAAATCTTTTCCCTTTTCACTTATTCATGGATTGCGCACGGGTTTCCGCATGGAATATCCGCTTATGTGTGTACACGGGCCTTAGGGTACGTACACATACATGCGGAGATTCCGTAGCGGAAATCCCATGCGCAATCCGTAAATAAGTAAAACAAAGAAGGGAAAAGATTTGCGCACGTGTCCGAATTTCCCCTATATGCGTAAACTTTTATCCTTCTTTCTTCTACTTATTTAGGGTTTTTCCGTACGGAACTTACGCGTCTCAGTAATGTGAACCCGGCCTAAAGTTACGTACGCATACATGCGGAGATTCCGTGCGGAAACCTGTGCGCAATCCGTAAACAAGTAAAAGAAAGAAGGGTTCAAAAGATTTGCGCGCGTGTCCGTATTTCCCCTTATCGGTACATTTTTACCCTTCTTTCTTTTACTTATTTATGGATTGCGCACGGGTTTCCGCATGGAATATCCGCTTATGTATGTACACGGCCTTAGGGTACGTACACATACATGCGGAGATTCCGTGCGGAAACCCGTGCGCAATCCGTATATAAGTAAAAGAAAGAAGGGAAAAGATTTGCGCACGAGTCCGTATTTCCCCTAATCCGTATATTTTTGTAGCCTTCTTTCTTTCACTTATTTATGTATTGCGCACGGGTTTCCGCACGGAATCTCCGCATGTATGTGTACGTGCCCTTAATGTTTATTCTTCTCCAGGCCTCTGGCCCCTTGAATACGGGTGAAGGCCCAAAATAAAAAAATTTAAAATAGAAATATGCACACGGTTATGATAATCTATCTGTAGGCTATAAGTTTTTCAAGAAAATTAGTTCTGATTTTCAGGTCCTGTAGTCATTGAGTGCGTATTAGACATTCAAAAACGGGGATTTGTATGCAAATTAGGCTAAACAGACAATCGTTTTGGGGAGCCGGCTTAGTCTGATACTATTCCCCGTGTTGACTGTCTAATTCGTACCCATGACTGCAGACAGGGCCAGGGTATTATTTACGACAGGGGGAAAAGCATGAAAGAAAGAAGTCACGGGATTTAGGAATCACGAGAAGAGCTGAAAAACGAGGGTCTGGGGACAAAGCCTCTGAAACTGAAGGGGTGTTTTTTTGGGGGGGGTTCTTTTGGTGTTTTTTTGTGGGTAATCTAAGCCTTAAAAACAGCATTAACCCTTTCGTCGCCAGCCATTTTTCAGCAAAAAATGTCCATTAAACTTACCTGGGTAGAGAAAAAAAATCGTCTGCAATAGTGGGGATTCTTCTGTGACATGTATAAAGTAAGGCCTATCCATACCTCCCAAAATTTATGAAAATAGGCTCTTTGGATAACAGACCCTGGTTTGAGACCTTTTCTTGACATGGGTGTTAAATCATTGTGGTGCAAAATGCTACATTGGCGGTGAAAGGGTTAGCGCTCGTACACATTAGACGCGGAAACGCCATGCTCTTGTCCGTAAATAAGTTTTAAAAGAAAGAAGGAAAAAATAAGTGGACGCGCTTCCGCGCTTATTTTTCTTCCTTTCTTTTACTTATTTATGGGGGTTCCGCGCGGCGGAGCTTCCGCGCATGTGTGTTCGTGCGATTAGGAAACAGAACTGATGTATTTAGTTCATTTCGGATTCATTTTTAACCCCTTGACTGCCACCAACGTATTACGAACTGACCTGATGACATCACTGATGACGTCATCGGATGAAGAGGAATAACTCTGATACGCTGGCTTTTGTGCTAACACAGTCAAGAGAGTAATATCCCCAGACCATTTTGCCAGATTGGCTCTATCGGTTGCCTTTTTCATGGCATGATTTGCCCAATGAATTTTTTTTTAATTTTCTCTGGCATTCAAGGGGTTAAAAGAGGTGATTCTATACTAAGTCGGTCTCTTTTACGGATATCTAAATGTAAAGGGTGGAAAAACATGAGATTATTCAAAGAAAGAAACAAATTCGAAACAGCAACTGTGAATCTAGCTGCCAGTACATTTGAATGAAAGTTAGGTGTAACGTCCACTCGGCTGCAAAACGGCACATATGGGACGAACCATCAACCAACCATCATTCAAAGCGCTGAACAGATCCTGGAGGTACTGCAATACCAGGTCTTTAGGCTGCCAGTACATTTACAGTGATCACCTGGTGTGACTTTGCTTACAACGACAACTGTGAATAGATATTATTGGTTTATCTGCCAGTGAGTTTTACAGTTATCATCTGGAGTGACTTTGCTTACGACAACTGTGACTAGATTGAAAAGTTATCGAAAGTAGTATTCGAGAATCACCCGCGGAGTTACGCTCGTTTTCAAAGGCCGTGGCCCTAAAAGGTACATCTGTAATACCCAGACTATTGCACAAGTTTGATCTTCCTATCATTATTCCTTCATGGTGATATGCTGTTAACAACGCCCCCACCCCACCCCACCCCCACACACACAGGTGTGTGTGTGTGCGTGCGTGTGCGTGTGTGTGTGTGTGTGTGTGTGTGTGTGTGTGTGTGTGTGTGTGTGTGTGTGTGTGTATGTATGTGTGTGTGTGTGTGTGTGTGTGCGTTTGTGTGTGTATGTGTGTTTGAGTTGAAGCGTGTGTGCAGAAAGCGTGAGTATTTGATGGCTTGGAACCAACACGGACTATCTCTAGATAGTCAATTGACGTATTTTTAACCTTATTGCTAAACATAAAAGGCTTTATTTTAAAAGTTTGCCACTAATATAAAATGGGGATGATGCTTTTTATATGTACGCAGTCTTTTTTTGGCGAAGGTTATTAGTTTCTGGAATAGGTTCAATAATACATCAATGGACCATCTGGAGATAGTCCGTTTTGGCTCCAATATTATTGTGTGTGTGGGTGCTTGTTTGTGTGTTGCTAGTTTTCAAGGTCACACGTCAAGGTAATGACCTTGACCTTGACCTTGACCCCAAAAGGCACATTTACAATACCCAGCCAACATTCCCACCTGATTTCATCTTGGGAACTCCATTTTTCCGACCCCCCGATTTTCAGGGTCCAGCGATCTCCTTGACCTTGACCTTGATTGGTCAACAATATTCGGAAGGAGCATAAGCCAAACCACCTTCATACCAAGTTTCAACATCATATGTTGACTGGTGCCCGAGATATGGCTAAAAATATATTTTAGTTTTCAAGGTCATACGTCAAGGTCATGACCTTGACCTTGACACCAAAAGGCACATATACAGTACCTAGCCTACATGCACATCAAGTTTCATCT
>CM065684.1:18192354-18194854 GCA_017654935.2 Phymorhynchus buccinoides
ACACTACAACAGACACGACGAGTATGCGGTGCTTCTTTCGATGAGTATAAGTAGGATACATAGTTTTAAATGTTTTCCAAAAGATATAAAAAGTTACGAAATGGTGCAGAGATAACATTCTGGTTTACAGATTAAAATTATTGAAAAGCCAGGGGAGGTGACTCATGATTGGAGTGGTAAAACTAGACCGCGTGCCACAAACTATTGCGATTTTCGCGCTTGTTTTTTTAATTGTTCACTGGCTTTCACGCGTGAGACCTTGCGCATTTGAGTGGGCACTTGTTGCCCATTCTGCCGTGCATATTTGCCTATATGGCCTTTATATATTATATTTGTTTTACTAGAATGTGCTTTGTTATCCTTTTTTACTGTTTGTTTTAACCCTTTCACCGCCAATGTTGCATTTTTGCACCACAATGATTTATTTAACACCCATGTCATTAAAAACCTTGAAATCAGGGTCTGTTATTCAATGATACTGCATTCCTAAATTTGGGTAGTAAGGATTGACCCTATTCTAAATGTGTCACAGAGATATCCCACAATATTGCAGACGAAATCTTTTCTGAAGCCAAGTAAGTTTAATGGACATTTTTGGCTCAAAGATGGCTGGCGGCGAAAGGGTTAAAACTTGGATCCGATAAATAGAGTAGAGTGGCTCAACGTTTCCAGCACTGTGTGAAATTATGAGCTATCGGGTACAATGATGAAGAGGCCATGTCGTAAATTGTAGGCCTACTGTTTATTTTGTTGTTGTTTTCAGGTTTTTGGACGTTGCTAAGAATCATTGATGTGTGTTTTGTTATACGTGATCGAATTTTACGCGGTGACAGTCCTGAGATAACCATAGCTGTTGATGGGACTATCTCCCCGTGGGGATACCGGGGGGGGGGGTCTTTCGTAAAAATAGTTCCCCCACCTTCTGGAAGTTCTGTGCTTGTAACTTCCTCTAATCTGCCACTCTCTTTGCCTCTGCCTTTTCCCTTTGCTTTCTATCATCTACTATCTTTCTGACTTATTGGTCCATTCTCCTGCCTTTTAAAAAACAATCTTCCAAATAATTTTTCTCCTTTGAGCTCCTCCGAAATCGGAATGTGTCGGCTGTACGCAGCGGGGAGACCAGTGAAAACTGAAAACCGGACACATACGTGCTTTACCCATTATGGCCATATGGCCTGGGAACGCAGAAGAAGAAGAAGAAGAAGAAGAAGAAGAAGAAGAAGAAGACGGGACTATAACAGACTAACTAATTGTTTCTTATAAAACAAAACGGCGCACATTTACTTAACCTAGCCCTCTCTTTTCCCCTCCTTTTCATTCGATTTTCCCAAATATCTCCAATTTCTAGTCAACAAGGCTTAACAAGGCAAAAAACACACATACTCTTTACACATTGTTAGTCAAGTAAATAAGTCGAACACCGTTATACCACAGCCTTATTGATCTGCCTTCAAGTGGATTAACCCTTTCACCGCCAGCCATATTTCAGCCAAAAATGTCCATTAAATTTACCTGGGTAGAGAACAAAATCCATCTGCCATCTGTGACATATATAAAATAAGTCTATCCTTTTGAGAATTCTGATCGCTTCTTCTTTTGGCTGTGATTCAGGAACATAATTTTTTGTATATAGCCCGTCGTAATAAGCCGTACGCGACGTTACTGAACTTACTTCCCCAAACTAAGACAATAGGGTCTTTGGATAATAGACCCCAATGTGATGCCTTTTATTGACATAGGTGTTAAATCACTGTGGTGCTAAAATGCGACTTTGGCGATGAAAGGGTTAAACTCGGCGTGTCCTCCGTTTCGCATTTTTAGCACACACTGCTGTCTTCTGATTAATACTCCAGGGCTCCCAATCGTCCCGCAAAACAAGGGATCCCAGGGACTCCTTCACTTACAGCATAAAGGGTCCTAGAGGAGGGGTAGAGGGTCCCAATGACATTGTGAATGCTAAAACTAATTTCCCTTTATAGTGCACATTCGTTTAGAGGGTCCCTTAGAATTCTAGTACTTCATAGACCCCCAAGTGGGGGTCCCTGGGAGCCCTGTACTCATCCAAGTCTTTATAATGGTAGTAATCTCTCAAACAGACCCCGGATTTGAACGTATGAATATTGTGAATGCCAAAAAGAATGTTTATAGTGCATCATCCCTGGGACCCCCTGCATATTCGTTTAGAGGGTCCCTTTGAATTCTAGTACTTCATAGACCCCCAAATGGGGGTCCCTGGGAGCCCTGTACTCATCCGAGTCTTGAATGGTAGTAATCTCTCAAACAGAGCCCGGATTAGAACTTGCGAATATTGATGCCGATTGTTAACATCTAGCGAACACGTAAGCCCTCAATGATACTCCCTTAAGCTGATAGAATTATGAATTATGAATATTGATGCAGAATTTTTTAAACATCTAAGTGAACACGTGCACCCCGCTCCTGAACTGGTCCTAGTTGAGATGTTGAACACTGAATCCCCCGTGGGGATACCGGGGGGGGG
>CM065684.1:18199854-18204854 GCA_017654935.2 Phymorhynchus buccinoides
ATTTGCCCATAGGACGAACTCTAACATTACTACTCGTCTCATGGGCAAAAAATTTGGACCTGCAATTTTGCTTCATTTCATGAGATAATGGCCCATGGGCTTTTTACCGCCCATGGGCTGTGTCGTCATTGAGGAGTACTAACGTTATCATTGCCCTTCTTGGGTACCCTCCTCACCTACCCTCCAATCCACCATTCTTCGGAGAACAAGTGTTTCTCCTCGTTCAACCCCCCTCCTTGACATTGTTGGGGTTATATTGCATTTGAACCATTTCATATAATAATAATAATAAGAAGAAGAAGAATGATTAAACTAGTCTAAACTGGAGCTCCCTTTGCGCTTTACAAATGATTAAAATATTACGATACATAAATAAGCACTACTAAAAGTAATACACAAAATCTAACAATAAATACTAGCAGTATACAGTTTACATTCCGTAGCATAAACACACATTATATAACATCAATATAGCAAATAATACATTCACACGCAAGACAAACAAGGGTCAACACATTAGTACATTAATATGAATTGAAGAAATAATTAAACATCAAAACCTAATATTCTTCACACAGAAATACGCACGCACGCAAATAAGGGGAGGGGGGGGGGGGGGGGGGGGGCGACTAACTCGGGGGGCGATGACTAAATACAACATGCAGTCCTTTATAAATAGAAAGAATAATAAAAGAACAAAGGCTGTTTAAGCATATTGTTGTTTATATCAACATGTAGAACACCAAGGTCGATTTGAGATCAAACTTCTTCTTCTTCTTCTTCTGCATTCCCAGGCCACTTATGGCCATAATGCGTAAGGTACGTATGTGTTCGTTTTTTCAGTTTTCACTGGTCTCCCCGCTGCGTACAGCCGACGCATTCCGATTTCGGAGGAGCTCAAAGGAGAAAAATTATTTGGAAGATTTCTTTTGGAAAAAAGAAGGCAGGAGAATGGGCCAATAAGTCAGAAAGATAGTAGATGATAGAAAGCAAAAGGGAAAAGGCAGAGTCAAAGAGGAAGTGGCAGATTAGAGGAAGTTACAAGCACAGAATTTCCAGAAGGTGGGTGAACAATTTTTTTTGTTTTTTGGGCAAAAGACAAAAGCCCCCCGGTATCCCCACGGGGAAAGAGTCGTGGAGGGGGCGGGGTCGTCCACTCCCCGTCATCTGGGGGCACGGCTGGCATATCCACCCCCCGTATGGAGGCACGAGGCCATCCACCCACTGCCCCATGAGATAAAAACAAAATCCGAAAGTAAAGGCTGACTAAAAAAAGCAAATGCAACCAAATCGCTACAAAAGAAATGTTTTTTAATCAATCATGCTATCGTTTTGATTTGGGGTGGTAATCCGGGGTGGAGGGTGGGGGGGGGGGGGTAGTGAAGAACATTTAATACACGAAATGCTACAACAACCTGCCCCCCCCCCAACAAAGAAATATGCCTTGGAGAGCTCCAGAAAAACAACCTCTAAGGCAACAGACTTTAATCAACTGTAAATAGACAAAAGAGAGAGAGTGAGAGACAGAGGATCGACGAAAAAAGATGAGAGAAGGATGTCGGAGAGAGAGACGGTGAGAAGGAGTGACGAGAGAGAGAGAGGGGAGAGAAGTTGAGAGAGCGAGAGAGGACAGAGGTAGTTGTCGCTGTAGGGGAGACAAAGTGAGAGAGATAGAGAGAGATGAGAGAGAGAGAGAGAGTGGGGACCGTGGATGGGAGAGAGAGAGAGAGATAGAGAGAGAGATGACGGGAGGAGAGGGGAGAGAGAGGAAGGGAGTGGGTGAGATGAGGGGGGGAGAAGAGAGAGCCGGGGGAGCGAGGAGAGAGGTAGGGGGAGAGAGGAGAGGGGGGGAGACAGGAGAGAGAGGCCGGGGAGAGAGAGGAGAGGTGGGGATGAGAGAGAGAGAGAGAGGATAGAGGGAGAGAGAGAGGAGAGAGAGAGAGAGAGACAGAGACCAGAGAGAGAGAGAGAGTAGAGAAGAGAGATAGAGGAGAGAGAGAGACAGAGAGATAGAGATAGAGAGACGAGAGAGAGAGAGAGAGAGAGATAATAGAAGAGAGAGAGAGACAATGACAATTGACAATTGACAATGATTTAATTGTCATATAGGCCTGTGGCCCGTTACAATGTCATCGTAACAAAAGCAAAAAAACAACATCTGAAAAGCACAAAGAAACAATGAGCAAATAAACACATGCATACATACATACATATATACATACATGAATACATACATACATACATACATACATACATACATACATGCATACATACATACATACATACATACATAAATACATTACATACGCACGCACACGCGCGCGCGCGCGCAACGCGCCGCACACACACACACACCACACACGCATACACGACATGCCACAACGGATGCGCGCACACGTACATACATGCACATACATACAATACATACATACACATACATACATACATACATACATACACTACATACATACATACATATCATACATACATACATACATACATACAAACAAATATTATAAACATGGGAGTAATTAGCATGAGTAACACAGTACGCATGCATACAAGAAAAAAACAAGCATTACATACACAAATTGGCTAATAAAATAATAGACTTCTGAAAATTGTCTGCACTGAAAAGGCTTCTCAAACATTCTCTTTACGCTTTTAAATCAGGGTTTACATCATTCTCTCATCTTACGCTCCTCTTTCTCTCGGTCCACATCTTTTTTTAGGGGATATGAAAAACAAATTTTTTTTACATTTGGACAATTTAAGTTGGCTATCGATGTTACCACTAAATTTATTGCACATTGCTACATTGCTCACTGTGTTTGGACAAAATGACTTTCCTGAACTCCTAATGGAATATTTAATTATTTCTAAGGTCATTGTATCGTGAACATTCAAATAAAACGTGGTATTCATCTTCACAATCAGCGTGACATAAAGGACAAACAGGATGTTCGGCTGGCACGTGCCCCAGAATCGGAGAGAAGTGACTTTGTATAAGGTATGGGTTGAAGAACACTCCCAACTCATGTAGCGTCGTCCGAAACCTAAAGCGTACTAAAAGCGGCAGTTTTAAACATTCTATTGTTAATAAATTCTACATATTTTTCACGTTCAAAAATATTCTTAAAAGAATAATAAAGATCAAAACGATTACTCTCCGACATATGTGAGTACCACCGCTGACAGAAGCAGCTAATGAGGCGATCCTTAAAAACCCGGAGAAAAAGTTTCTCATTTCCAACTTCACGAGGAGCATACGAGATGATGGAGACGCGGAGATCACACATAGCCAAAACCATTGGAACACGAGAGAAATTTCCGAAAAGGCTTCGCCCCATTAGGAAGGGTGTGTGTCAACATGTAAAGGAGCAGATTATCAACTATTCAAATATAAATTCAGCAAGAAAAGCAACACTTATGACAAAGCCGAGAGAGGAGGAGAGAGAGAGAGAGACAGAGGAAGAGATAGATAGACCGAGCAGAGGAGTGGCAAATGGGATGAGAGAGAGAGGGAGGATGACGAGAGACAGAGACAGAGACACAGAGAGAGGACTCAGAGACAGAGACAGAGAGAGAGACTGAGATAGAGAGAGAGAGACTGAGAGAGATAGATAGACTGAGAGAGAGAGAGACACAGAGGACAGAGACACAGAGAGAGATCCGAGGACAGAGAGAAAAGAGAGAGGATGAGAGAGAGAGAGCGAGAGTTGAGAGAGAAAGGGAGATGGAGGAGAGACCGAGAGAGGAAGTGAGATCCGAGGAAGAGACAGAGAGAGATTGAGACACGAGACCGAGAGGAACAGAGAGAGAGAGAGAGAGACCGAGAAGAGAGAGAGAGAGAGAAAGATAAGAGAGAGAGAGAGAACTCGGGAGGGCACGAGGGAGAACAGAGAGAGCGAGAGACTAGAGAGAGGGAGAGAGAGAGAGGGGTGGTGGTGGAGGGAGAGAGAGAGAGAGAGAAGACGAAGAGAGACAGAGAGAGACGGGAGAGTGAGAGAGAGAGATGGGGGTGAGAGAGACAGAAAACAGAGAGAGGGACTCAGAGACAGAGGACAGAGATGGGAGAGAGAGAGAGACAGGGAGACAGAGATGGAGAGACAGAGGGAGTGCGAGATGAGAGGAGACAGGAAGGACGACAGAAGGCAGACAGAGAGGTCGTACGAAGGAAGACCCCATGAGTGATGGTCAGAGAAGAGACTCCTCAGAGCCAGACGACGAGATGGAGAGGACACAGTATGAGACTGACTGAGATGAGGAGGATCAGAGAGGCAGGAGAGATACAGAGAGTCGAGATGAGAGAGAGAGAGAGAATGAGAAGAGCAGAGTCGTAGGAGAGAGGTCCGTAGAGGCCGAGAGTTCGAGAGAGAGAGAGAGAGAGAGAGAGAGAGAGAGAGAGAGAGAGAGAGACAGAGACAGAGAGACAGAGAGACAGAGACACAGAGAGAGAGAGAGAAGGTGTTGTTTCTGCCTCCAGCGTCTAGTATCTAATTTCACTGTTTCAACATTTTTCGATCCATCAACTTGTGTCTCTGCCATTGGTTGATAGTAGGGAGAAACGGATCACGCAGACAGTGTTATGACAAAGCGAGAGAGACAGAGTGCTGTTTGGAGGAGGGGGAAAACCCTCTTTGCCATCGATAATTACAAAACAAAACTTTAAAAATACCATTTTTCCACCTGTCAGTTTTGTGTGGTTAAACCAAGAGGCTGGAAATCAGGCCCTGTAGTCGTGAGTACGAATCAGACATTCGAAACGGGGATTAGTATGTAAATCATGCTATAACAGCCAACAGCGTTTTTGGGAGTTGACTCTAATTTACATACTAATCACCGTTATGAATGTCTAATTCGCACTCACGAATACAGGGCCAGCAGGGTATGAGTAAAGCTTTCGGTGCTTTTAAACAACGATTGAATGACAATGTCTATTTCGAAATCGCCATTCTTCTTGACAGAAAAACACATATGAACGCATCGTAATAGTCATA
>CM065684.1:18214854-18242227 GCA_017654935.2 Phymorhynchus buccinoides
GTCATGAGAAAATAGAAGTTGTTAACCAGTATAAGTACTTAGCGATTATTTTCTCACCTGGGTTAACCTTTTCTCACTCTCTTAACGATATAGCAGCTAGAGCAGAAAGGTCAGTGCTATGTATATTAAAAATATTATTGAAACTTGGTAATCACTGTCCCCATTTATTTGTTAAACTATTCGACTGTCAAATACAACCGATGCTTACTTATGGATGTGAAGTTTGGGGCCTTGTAGCAGATCATAGCATAATAGAAAAAATACATTTGTTTGCAATTAAGAGATTCCTTAACGTTAGTGTAAAAACACCTAGTGCTCTAGCATATGGCGAGACGGGCAGATATCCTTTAGATATAACAACTAAGACCAGATGTATTAAATATTGGCTCAAAATTGTGAAAATGCCTGTAGATCGCCTTCCCTACAAAGCTTATCAAACTCTTTATAATTTACATTGTAGAAATAAGAATAATTGGGTTTCATCTGTTTGTTTTACATTGTATTATTATGGGTTTGGGTTCATTTGGGAAAATCAAGGGGTTGGGAATGATTATATTTTCTTACGAGAAATTAAACAAAGGCTAATTGATTGTTTTGGACAAGGATGGAATAGTGACATGCATTCTAAACAGCGATTTGAATTCTTTTCTTCATTTAAGTCATCACATAGCCTTTCTCCATATTTATCTGAAATGAAAAACATAAATTTACGCAAATCAATAATTAGATTCAGACTAGGTGTGTCATGTCTAAAACCACACCGTTTTCGCTTTTCAAAAGCACAAACAGATCACAGTTGTCCCTTTTGTTCCAATACTAACGAATCTGAATACCATTTTCTACTTATTTGTCCCAAATATAATACTCTACGAAAGATGTTCTTGCCCAATAAATTTTTCACTAATCCCACGAAATTTAAAATGTCGATGCTCTTAGCAAGCCCTAAACACACGTTTAGTCTTGCAAATTGTATTTCCAAAGCATTTGAGCTTAGAAATTCATCTAATACTTGAATGTCCATCTTTACCCCTCCCTTTCAACTCCCTTTCACTCTGTTTAACGTAATACACGGTTATTCTTATTAACGAAGTTGTCCATTCCGCACATGTGTGTGTTTTTAGACTGTTGTTACTGCAATGGTATAATGTTGCTCCATGTTTGGCAATGTTGATTTGATAACCGTTTTGATAACTTATATGTATGTTATTTATTGCTTTTTTCTTCTCTTTTTATGTATTCCCCTCCCCCTTTTCCCTATATGACATGGGCAGATGGCCTTGCTCATTAAATTTTCGTTGATCGTTGATCGTCGTTGATGGTCTCTCTCTCCCTCTCTCTCTCTCTCTCTCTCTCTCTCTCTCTCTCTCTCTCTCTCTCTCTCTCTCTCTCTCTCTCTCTCCATCCCTCTCTCTCTCTCTCTCTCTCCCTCTCTCACCCCCCACCCCTCTCCCTCTCTCTCTTTCTCTCTCTCTCTCTCTCTCTCTCTCTCTCCCTCTCTCTCTCCCTCTCTCTCTCCCTCTCTCTCTCCCCTCTCTCTCTCTCTCCCTCTCTCTCTCTCTCTCTCTCTCTCCCTCTCTCTCTCTCCTTATCATCGTAATCAGCATGACTAATACAGAGGGTAAGGCGTCTGGTAACGTTTCTTGGGCCTGATTGAGGCAACAAAGTCATCATCATCATAAACCAACAACCAGATTAGATTACTTACGGTATCACTTTTCATGATCGCC
Organism: Phymorhynchus buccinoides; assembly: GCA_017654935.2. Taxonomy (NCBI): domain Eukaryota; kingdom Metazoa; phylum Mollusca; class Gastropoda; order Neogastropoda; family Raphitomidae; genus Phymorhynchus; species Phymorhynchus buccinoides. Next base: position 18,216,582 of record CM065684.1, read on the forward strand.
TATATAATACTAGTATAAGTATAGTGTCGTCATCAGTCATACATGTATCAGACTATAAAAAAAAAACGCATCGAGTCGTGTTCCTCTTTTTTCTTTTCTTTTTTGCCAGTAAAACGGTTTTTTGTTTATGGCTCAAGCCACAAACCTATAACTCACTTTGTCGGTCGGTCTGTCGGTCCAAAATTGTCGCACATTTTGACAAAATTGTCGCACTTCAAATGGATGGAAGTTCAGTTTAACGTCGCGTATCGGCTTTCGCCATGTACGACGGGCTGAACAAACCAACCAGGTATAAACAAAAATTTATGTTCCTGAATCACTGTCTTAGCCAAACGGCTGAGAAGCGATCAGACGCACTTCAAATCGAGGCTACACTTCTGGCCGCTCTTTAAAATGATGTATTTTAAAAGCGTACAAAATAATAAACATATGTAATACAGACACTACAACAGACACGACGAGTATGCGGTGCTTCTTTCGATGAGTATAAGTAGGATACATACTTTTAAATGTTTTCCAAAAGATATAAAAAGTTACGAAATGGTGCAGAGATAACATTCTGGTTTACAGATTAAAATTATTGAAAAGCCAGGGGAGGTAACTCATGATTGGAGTGGTAAAAATAGACCGCGTGCCACAAACTATTGCGATTTCGCGCTTGTTAACATTAATGTTTTGAATGCAATAACAACAACAAGCAGAGTTTATACCTTGTGCATGTAGGATCAGTTACCACGTAGCCCGTAGAACTAACGTGGAAAGCCACTTGGAAAATACAGACTCTTCTTCTTCTTCTTCTTCGATCGCTCAGACTAGACAGCTTCCTGTCAATTACGAGCGCAGATGCGTCATGCTGCCGTCATGCGCCTAACTAAGAAATAGTTAGGCCCAGCAAGCCCGACTTCGGCTGGAGACCAAGCTGCGACCAGAATGTGGTCTACGTGTGATAGAGGGGCGGGGTGTAAATGACAGTTCTACCTTCAAGGCGCCAACCCACTGCATACGAATCCATCCGAATGCGATCCGATTGGTCACATTTGTGAGGCGTGATTCTCGTGAAGTTCTACTGTCTACACGAATCTGACGAAATCCTACTAGTTTTGCTAGACTATATTTGTAGTCCCCCCTACACGCATATGATGAAATATCTGTATTTTTCTATCAGACATTTTATGTAATTCGTGTAACAGTGGACCCTCCCTTAATAGACCTTCAAAAGTCGTCCAAAATGAGGTCTTATAAGGGAGGGGTCTTGTAAGGGAGGTCATTTTAATACTTACAAAGAAGGGCAATGTGTGGGAGAAGTAGGTCTTACGTGGGAGGGAGTCTTATAATGGGAGATCTTTCACTGTATTGGTGTCTACTACATGAACGACAATAGTAGAATTGTTTACAGACGGAAGTATCCCACGTGAATTCACAGACATCGTCACAATCGGATCGCATTAGGATTGAATCGTAGGCAGTGAGTTTGGTCCCGTTCGTACACCTCCATCCCCCAGACCCTTCGAACCTACCTCCTGCCCACTGACGTCCTGCTGGCCCGGTGGGGTGGTGGTGCAGCCGGGGTTCCTCAGCTCGAGCTTCACCAGACCATCCGACCCCCCTTCCTCCTCCCCCTCCCCTTCCCCCTCCAGGTGCGGGCCCCAGCCCCAGCCCCCTTCCTCGTCCAGGGACGAGTCCGGGTCGTCCCGGCTTCTCCTCATGGCCTCGCTGGAGGCGTGCCTCCAGCGGTGGTGGTGGCGGGCGCCGGGGATAGGCGAGGAGCGGTCCCCCCCGCTGCCGGCGGAGCGGACGCTCCTCCGGCGCATGCTGGCGCGCGTCACCCGCAAGGTGGGAGTCCCGCTCCGCGCCTGCAGGGGCCGGCCCCCGCCCCCGCCCCCGGCGGCGGCATCGTCATCAGCGGCAGCGTCCATGACGAGGGAGGAAGACACGTCCGGGGAAGAGGAGGAGGCACCCACGTAGGCGTGGATCAACGTCCGGTTGGGGAGGCCCAGCCCCAGCCCCAGCCCCAGGTCCCCGAAGGACCCTCGCGGCCTCAGCCTGGCCAGCACGCACTCGGCACTGTTCCGGCGGGGCATCTGGGCCCCGATGGACAGCTTGGCCAGCGACACGCGCCGGCCCGAGCTGTACGGGTTGGCCGTGGGGCCCAGGCTGCTGGAGGACCCTTGTCCCGTCCTGGCCACGATGCGGCGCTCCTCCCCGGACACCGGGGAGGGCGGGGTCTCGATCACGCACCAGCCGCTCCCCGACCGCTCCAGCTTGGAGTCTGGGGACGTGTCGGCGCGCTCCAAGATGACGGTGGAGCGCAGGATGCTGCTGCGGCGAGAGGTCTTGGGCAAGGAGTGGACGCGGACGTTGCAGGCGTCCTTCACTGACGACCCTTTATAGAATGGTGGTGGTGGTGGTGCGGGTTTGGCTTTGCCTCCAGGGGCTGAACGCGCACCACCGCCGCCAACATCTGGGTCATTCGGTTTCGGGGTCGCCGTGACCTTGTTGGGAGTGGCGTCACGCTCGGGGAGCGGGGCACGTGACTCCGGTCGACGTCGGTCCTCGCTGACAGCGCCGTGACGGTCGGAGGGGTCACGTCCGCCTCCACTAGAGGGAATCTCGCTGTCCGAGCGTTTGCCGTGAGTGGAGGAGCCCTTAGCACACATCGCGCCGTTTTTTGTACACACCACTGCAGATTTGGGGACGATTTCAGTCATTCTATTTCAACACCAGCTCGCGACAAAAAAGGACAAAGCCACCAGACACCGATGATGATGATATCATCTTAGCAGCGAGGTGGGCGCACAACCTGTATCGCCGCACCTGTTCTGGTCATCGTGTCTTTCTCTCTCCTTCCTCGTTCTTGACCGGTGAAAAACACAGACGGAGCACAGGTGATAGTAGTAGTAGTAGTAGTAGTAGTAGTAGTAGTAGTAGTAGTAGTAGGTAGCGTTAGCCCTTGATCTTGGAGCGAGCCTCCCATTATTTCTAACAGCTTATTGATTTTGTCTCGCCGCGGGATTCCGCCACTCCCCGTCTCAGTCAATTCAGCATAATCTCTGCTGCGAGAGAGGCTCTTTCTTACCTGCCGACGACAAACATCTTCAGGTCAACAATGGCGCTGCAAGACAACGGGTACAGGTTTGTTTCAGAGCGGTGTACTCACTACCTTGCGTGAAGCAACATTTCCGTCAATAATCACACATTCGTTATTCCGAGGCAGAAAGCTAAAAAAGACCTGAAGAAGACAAAACAAGAATGGCATGATCTCTCTGAAGACAGTAAGCCCCCCAGCCTGTTTTCTTTCGTCTCCTCGTGCACAGAGCATTCTGTTATGTTGTGATGCACACCGACACTTTGCCTGCTTGCACGGCTGTCGTTGTGTGGGCGACAGCTAGCAAGGTAACTGACTGGAAGAGGATGGGAAGGGAGTAGGGAGGGGGGGAGGAAGGCAGTGACAGTGGTCAGATCATCTCTGACAGCGTTGTCTCCCGTTCACCGTCGTCTTGACCCAAATTTAAAAAACACCTCATGGCTCTAGACCGTCACCCCTCGACTAAACAAACTGACTTCAGGGAATGAAAGAAACGACTGTCTCTCGGCAAAAGCAAAGGACAGCAGCCAGAGAGTTTGAAACTATTATAATATACTGCTCAACAAAAGTTACGTACCGCTTCTCAACAACGAGCGTTGCTGGTTGAGCTACTGCTTCAAACGTAACGAAGCCATTTTGTTTTTAAATCAAAATTAAGACTTTTGTTAAATAACGATTGAATTAAACATCTTCGAAATATAAAACGATTTTGGCTATGAGTCTCGGGTTTTATGCATCGCTGTTCTATGCGCTTGTGAACGAAGTGTTACATATAATTTGTCAACTAACATTAAGGCTGCACCTAGCATAAATATAATTTATTCAAAAATCTTCTGGACAAAGACACAATGATGTCAAATTGGTATAGGGGAAGACGGGGTAAAAAGCGCATGGGCGGGTAAGAAGCCCACCCCGATTATCTCATGAAATGAAGCAAATTTCAGTCTCATTTTGCCCATGAGACGAGCGTTAATGTCTAGCATTCGTCTCATGGGCAAATTTGACTGAAATTTTCTTTATTTCATGAGATAATTGGGGTGGGCTTCTTACCCGCCCATGCGCTTTTTACCCCGTCTTCCCCTACTACTTTCGATGGGGAAAAAAAGAAGAAGAAAAAGTCCATTCCATATTTTTGCTAAATTTTATAGTTTAGCTGTAGAAGAAAGCAGGCCACCTTGAAGCAAATCAAAGTCACAAACGAGAAAGGGCGTAAAAGGGCCGCGAGGCCCACTTCTAGCCCTCATTCCTACTACTACTATTACTTAAGTTTTGCCGAGTAGCATAGTTCTCAGTGCCACAGACAGAAGGCATTCTGCAAATAAACGGTGGCAAGGAGAGACAGACAGACAAGCAGGTAAGGCAAGGTAGACAGTTGAAAGACACGAAGAAGAGGCCACACCCAAAGCAACGGATAAAGTGTGTCAGTCAGTAGACACCGTCACCTCCATCATTGCTGCAGCACCCACCACCACGACCCCATGTCGGATTACGCAGCACTGTGCCCCCGTCTCTAGGTGCCGCCAATCTTTGTCTACAGCTATGTGTCCCCCCGTTTCTATATGTCCCCAAATTACGTCTCTGTCTATGTGTCTCCGTCCCTAGGTGTCACCAATGTGTGTCTCTATGTGTCTCCGTCTCTATGTGTCATCAATTTGTGTCTCTATATGCGTCTCCGTCTCTATGTGTCATCAATTTGTGTCTCTATATGCGTCTCCGTCTCTATGTGTCATCAATTTGTGTCTATATGCGTCTCCGTCTCTATGTGTCATCAATGTGTGTCTCTATGTGTCTCTATGTGTCACCAATGGTCAACCTATGGCGATATTTTTCACGCCAGAGGGCAGTCAATGCACTAGGGGCTTATCACGCGATTTTCTTACTTGGGCGTAGTGAGAGAGAGAGAGTGATGGTAGGACCACTCACTGTCTCTCTCTCTTTCTTTATCCCCAACTAATAATATAGAGAGGATTAGCCCCACACGAGCGTCATGCCCTCTGGTGTGAGAAAAATCGCACTAAGTCTCTCATTCTTGTCACATTTTTTGTAATGCATGTGAGATGATTTATTTTATGTTTCTTACAAAATCTTATGAACTGATTTAGTCGCCAGTTAGGCTGATATTCTTTAGTTCAGGGTTTGTGCTTCCTTGGCATTGGAGCATTGTTTGCTAATGTCAAAAAAATTCATTTTTCAATTTAAATTTAAATTTTCAATTTCCGTCTCTATGTGTCTCTGTCTCTATGCGTCACCAACTTTGGTCTCGATGTGTCCACGTCTCTTATATGTTCCCAATTGTGTCTCTATGTGTCTCTGTTGCTATGTGTCACCAATTGTGTCTCTATGCGTCCCCTTCTCTATAATTATGTGCTCGTTTATATGTGTCCCCCACCCCAACCCCAAACCCCCAACCCCAACCCCGTCTCTGTATGTTGCCTATTGGTTTAAACAAGAATTTATTAAATATTATATATACATGTTGCTGTCTCTATTATTTATTACGTCCCGTCATATATATATCCGTCTGCACGTGACGCAAAATGAACTAACCCTTACCCTAATCCAAACCCTAAACTTAATGTGAAACTCCATCCCTATCCTAACCCGAACCACAAATCCCTACCCTTACCATAACGCTATCCCTAACTGCCGTGGGATTTTTACGTGCGTAAAGCCGCACGGGTCAGACTAGCTTTAAGTCCCCATCCGAAGGACTCGACGTTCAGTTCGATTTTCCTATCGAACTAGAAAGAAAGGGCGAGGAGGCCGGGAGTCGGGCCCGGGTCACTCACGTTGCAGTCACGCATTACATTTGGCAGGCGAACGTCTTAACCACTCTGCCACCTTTCTATCTAGTTTGATTGCGGTTATTGGAGTCTGAGTTGTTGTTTTTCATGAAGGGGAAAGAATTGCTAATAGTTTTAAAACAAGTCCTAAGTATAATTCCTCATTTTTAACCCTTTCACTGCTAAAGTCGCATTTTAGCACCACAGTGATTTAAGACCTATGTCATTAAAAGGCATCAAATTGGGGTCTATTATTCAAAGACCCTATTGTCTTAGTTTTAGGAAGTAAGGATAGACCTTATTTCACATATGTCACAGAAGAATCACCAATACTGCAGATGGATTTTGTTCTCTACCCAGGTAAACTTAATGGGCCATTTTGGCTGAAATATGGCTGGCGGTGAAAGGGTTAAAAAAGTAAAACCTTACTGCATCACCAAACTTGTGCTGACAAAATCAATTAAAACCAAAGGACAGGTCTTCAAAGGAGACTACCGAATTGTCCTGTTCTCGGGATAATTAGAGACCTGGGTACAGGGGATTTTCCCCTCTCATTCTGCACTAGGCCTTAACGGTCTGAACGTGGAGTCTTTCGGATGAGACGATAAACCGAGGTCCCGTGTGCCCATGCACTTAGCATACGTTAAACCCAGTGGCAACGGAAAAGTTGTCATTTGGTCAAAATTTACCCCCCCCCCCCTCCCCCTCCCTCATCAGTGACAAAAATCGCATGCAAAACCCCCCAAAAAAAACAAAAAACAATTGGGTGGCGCGCCTCTGGCTGCGACGCGCTCTCCAGGTGAGAGCAACCCGAATTTCACAGGGACGCCTCTGTGACTATAAAGTACCTAATAATAATACATTTAAAAAGAATCACAATCGTGATCAACGTGATAACAGGATAATTGTGGCGTGAATCTACATAATAGGTGGAGCTGGCATTAATTAACATTTCCAGTTAAGCAACCATACCAGACACTAAGTGTTCATGGCTTAATCTTTGCTCTCGACTGTTCCGCAGTGTAAAAAGAACAACCTGCATAACAAATAAGCATACCACTGTGGTATCGTAATCTTCGTCATTAAGTGAATGGGTGTGATATTATATGGACAAAATAGGTCAAGAACGGGCATATTAACACCATTTAAGACTGGAATAAATAAAAACAACAACAACTGCATAACACATAAGCATACCACACACATGTAATATCTTAATCTTTGTTCATTTGTCTCTCAATCCCCCTTTTGTTTTCCTCCTTCCTTTCTTTGTCACTCTTTTATTTCGTTTCTGGTTTTCTATTTTGTTCACTTTGTTTGTTAGTTTGTGAATCATGTTTCTAAATATTGAAACAAATATGTTCTAATTGGTGAGAACACACCTTCCGTCATTTGAAACATATATAATGTATTGTGTACGGGTACGTTATAAGCTATATGCTTGTTGTTACCCTGTTACCTCATTGTTGTTTATAATTTGAAATTGTTGAATTAAAAAAAAAACACGTTTAAACCAACAACACCGTAGTTGTGGCAGCAAATTTTCGGTTTATTTTAAAACCTTTGATAACTAAAACCGTTGGCAAACTGACAAAAACAAATAGTTTGCAAACACCATTGACACCATTCGTGTTTCTTTGTTTCCATTCAGTTTACTTATCATCCATACATTGGTTTTGGCCTGTTAAGACTTAAACATTAATATGCGCGTCGGTAAGGTTGCTTTTCGATCTCAAAATTTAGCATTCAATAATTTGAAAAACGTTGGTATTGGTTGCAAGCCAGTAAAACCGAAACACAAACATAATAAAATCGCCATTTTCTGTCCCAAATGAAAAAAGAAAGAACCAGAAACTAAACAGGTACCAATGACTAAATTGATCCTACTCCTGCGACTAACAGTTTTAGAGCATATATGGGAAGTTGCAAACAATAGATGTTTTACAATAGGTTAGAGCGAACTAGGATTTTACGCCCTCTGCGGTCTTTCGACCATGTGGGGCATTTTTAAATACAAAGATGGTGGGAACAATACTGGAGGCAATGCCCGGAGGCAGTGCAACACCAGTAAAATCCCGATTTTTTTTAACAATACAGATATGTGTAGCAGTAACCACGCCTCGGTTAAACCTCATCGGCTATGGTACCGCCACAAGTTATAAAATAGGTTAGAGTAATGACTACGTCCCTATTAACCAATTCCTATCAAAGGCGTAGACCCATCAAGACATGATGATGATGATGATGTTCTGATTAAGGTCCTCCGGTCTGGAACACACACCTATGGGGCAAAAGAAGATTACAGGGTTTTACTTCAGGTTTAGACATAGGGAAGTGGTAGATCAGTCTTTTTCTTACATATAGACTTTATATAGAAAAACTCTCTTCACCGATTGGTTTCCCCACAGCAAACCACTACAAAAGCAAAGTCAGAGGCAACATTATGGTCTAAGGGAGCGAATCGAGTTTATATGTGACCAAGGTATGGTGTGCACACAGATTTACTTCCCTTGAAGCAAATGCATCAAATTGACAGCGATCTATTAATTCCGGACATATATGGCCGGAACGACTTGAATGACGCCATTAACCGTTCTCCCATCTATGACGTCATTCCAAACATACCCCGTCCTCTTTTTTCTTTTCTTTTTATGTACCCTGCAGGTAGTTGTTTTATGCACTCGACTCGTCAGCGTCTCATTTTCAGAAGGGAAAAAAACACAGTTATTAGTGAGGAGGAAAACACGCACGCATAGATGCACGCACACGCGCACAACTCGCACGCGCGCGCGCGCACACACACACACATACATGCACATACATACATACATAACACGCACGCGCGTGCTTGCGCGAAATCGACGAATTAAATTTGTCTGAATCACTTTTAGTGGCGGGACGTTAAATTGAAGAACACACACACACACACACACACACACACACACGCGCGCGCGCACGCACGCACGCACGCACGCACGCACACGCACGCGCATACACACACACACACACACACACACACACACACACTGTGTAATAATGTTAGCCTATTTCAGTGAAAATAGTATAGAGTTATGCAATTATCTAAAAGCACTTCTAGGTGGAAATACGTTAAATTAAATTAAGCAAAAGAACACACACACACACACACACACACACACACAGACACACAGACACACACACAGACACACACACACACACACACACACACACACACACACACACACACACACACACACACACACACACACAGACACACACACACACACACACACACACACACACACACACACACACACACACACACACACACACACACACACACACACACACACACATACGGGGAGAGACGCGTTATTAACTGAAGAAAATATCAAGGTGTTTTACAAAATCATAATCCAATAGTAAGCGCAGATACCGCGCCCACAATCTTCAATAACATCATTTTCCATAGCTTCTTGTTTTTTTTTTTTTTTTCTGTCTCTGTCTGTCTGTCTGTCTGTCTGTCTGTCTGTCTCTCTCTCTCTCTCTCTCTCTCTCTCTCTCTCTCTCTCTCTCTCTCTCTCTCTTTCTCTTTCTCTCTTTTTAAAGTTTTTATTTTCCCCCTCGAGGGCATGGTGTAAAGAAGCTTGCGCTTATCCGCTTACCCTCATTAAACATTCGTATTCGTATTCTACCCCCCCCCCTCTCTCTCTCTCTCTCTCTCGTGTGTGTGTGTGTGTGTGTGTGTGTGTGTGCGCGTGTGCGTGTGTGCGTGTGCGTGTGTGTGCGTGCGCGCGCGCGTGTGTATGTGTTCATGATTGTCATGAGAGAGGATGTTGGCATAAGTCATTAACATTTTTTTGAGTTCTCTCTCTCTCTCTCTCTCTCTCTCTCTCTCTCTCTCTCTCTCTCTCTCTCTCTCTCTCTCTCTCTCATAAAAAGGACGTCACATTCTGTACAACTGTGTTATAGGCAAGACAAGTTCTACTATCAACTCAAGAGGCTGTTTGAGCCTGTCGGAAATGTCCAAATTACTAGAAACAGCAACGACAACATTCCGCAGACTATGTTCTATGCGACCACAACTAACCAAGCTGGATGACAAAAACAAAATCATGATCAATGACAAAAAGGCCAAATTAGAAAATAAAACCATTTAAAATATATCGATGGCTTGGAGTCAAAACGGACTATCTTTAGATAGTCCTTTGACATATTATTGGATTTATTACAAAAACTAATAACTTGCATCAAACATTGACTGCAGAAATATAAAAAGGGTTTTTTGCTTCTTATATTTCAGCAGTGTACAAGTTATTAGTTTTCGCAATAAATTCAATAATATGTCAATAGACTATCTAAAGATAGTCCGATTTGACTCCAAACCATCGATATGCAACAAACGTCAAAGGCGTGGTTCACACAAACAGTATGGATTTAAAGTTGAGTGAACGCGTAAAAGAGTGTAAAGGTATAAACAGTTATAAGGCATAAAGAGGTACATGGTTTTTTTTTAAAAACATACAAGCCTATTCAAAAGCAATTAGGGGACTACTGGCAGATGGCATTTTAAAAAAAGGGCATAAAACGTAAGCACCGAAAGTCAAATATACTACTCAAAAGAATTCAAGGACCACTCTCATATTTGGCGTGTCTTTTAACATTCAAATTAGCATCACAAATACAAACATTTCGGTAAAAAATAAAAAATAAAAAAAAAGATGCAGACCAACACCCCCTCCCCTGTCACAGTCTCGGTTCATTGCGTTCTTTCGGTCTTGTCTTTTATCAGTCTTCTACTATTATTATTATTATTGAATGCATATTTTTGATTGTGTAAATGGATGAAAATTAACGCTCAATCTAGAAAACGATAGAGGTTGAAGTTGCTCCATCTGCAGCAAGTAACGCAAGACTGGAAAAAAAACCTCGGAAAGAACCGAGAAATGGAGGGTGGGGTATTGATCCGCATGTTTGCCAACATTTCTTACCAAATTTCATCTGAAATTGTAAGATAATGTCCCAAGCAACATGTTTTAATCAGGTATTCAGATGTTTCTTGTCCAAACATGCTACACTAACCCCCCAAACAAACGCACACCAAAAAAAACACACGAAAACTGACTTTACTTCGGATTCGTCTAGCTGAAAAAAGGAGAAACGTGCACGGTAAAAAAGACAACTGCATTACACAGTCAAGACATGTTCATGGCAAAGACTCCCAAAGGGTAAGATGGACTACTTAAGAGTTACGGCGAGCCGGGCTGATAGAGTTATCGTTAGTGGGGTAGTTACACCATTCACAGTGGCGGCTATCCAAAGACTCAGACTGGAATTTGAACGGAGAATTCAACTGGCCAATCGACGTGTAAATGTGTCACGTTTAAAAGGGACATAACCAGTGTTTCTGTCCTCACTACTCATATAGGGAAAAGGGACCGGATGTTAGTCTTTTCTTTTCAGTGTCTTTGTTCATGGTGAACACATTTCAGTCCTCTGAACAAACCAATGGGGGTACTGGGGCTGATTTCATCACGCCTCCAAGAAGAGACGACCGACAGAGGCTGGCATAATAAAGATGGCGCTAGCTTGGGAAGCCGTAGCGCTGTGAAAAATGGCGTGCTGAGCCTCAGTGGTGATGTCCTACATTTACTGTATTGTTAAAAATTCGGGACTTTCCTGGAGTTGCACTGCCTCCGGGCATTGCCTTCAGGATCGTTCCCACCATCTTTATATCTACTAATGTCCCGATATGTGTCTGTTCCAGACCGGAGGACGTTAAGCAGATTTTCATTCATCAGTGGTGATGAATGTGAATGTTCGCAGAGCCACGCTTTGCCGGAGCTTTTTCGTGGGGGGGGGGGGGGGGGGGGGGGGGGGGGGGGGGGGGGGGGTTGCGTTTCTTTTTCGGATTAGTGTAGCTCGTTCGGACAAGAAACATCTGAACACTTGACACACACAAAAAACATATTGCTTGGGATCTATTATCATACAGTTTCATATGAAATTTGGAAAGAAAGGTTTGTATCTATCTGCACACCAATTTGATTTTTTTTTTAAGCATGCCAAATATGAGAGTGGCCCTTGAATTCTTTTGAGTAGTATATAGTATATCAGTCAAAATTTACCGTCTAATTGGTAAGTGGAATGAACGCTACACAAAACGCAATTCTAGCATTACGCGTGACAGTAGTTTTCAGATAAAATTTAAAAAAAAATACTTCACTCGTGATTTTCGTAGCAAATGTTTAGGATCTCAGCCTCCAAGATCAGGTTGAATGAACAACACACAAAAATTGTGTGTAAGTCTAGAAACCTTGCATTATTATTATCATTATTCCTCTGTTAGTCATTCATTTTATTGATTACGCGTGACAGTATTATTTAGATTTTAAAAAAAGATATTTCACTCGTAATTTTCGTAGCAAATGTTTAGGATCTCAGCCTCCAAGATCAGATTGTATGAACAACAACAAAAACTTCAGTAATTCTAGAAACCTTGTATTATTATTATGATTATTATTATTCTGTTTAGTCATTAATTGTATCGAGCGGCGAATCAAGTGTTGTTGGGTTGGTGTGTTTCTTTGCTGGCATTTAATCGTGACGCATGCGGGCTATTTTTGAGTCACCTTGACATTTTAACCCTTTCACCGCCAATGTCGCATTTATGCACCACACTGGTTTACTACCTATGTCGCTATGTTCACTGATTTTTTTTTTTAATTGTCTAAATATACTGGTCTCCAAAAGTTAAGGGCCGGCTTCTGTTTTCAGTAGCTTGATATCTATTTATTGTACACTAAGACAACAATGAAGAAAATGGCAAAACTTAGGCTACTCAATAACTTTCCTTCCTGTTGCACGTGCCTGAACCAGTTTTGCAGACATTGCAGTACAGCAACAGCGTTTTCAGGTACGCTTAAAATGTAGCAAATTCACGAGAATTTCACAACAGTTTGGTCTCTTTTCGCTGAAGAATCAGGGCGGATGCAGGTTTCTTGCCTATTGCACGTGCAAGGCATGACTGTAGTGAACACCGCTGAGCAAAAGTTAGACACGAATGTGTATTTAAGGGCAGCAACCAGAGCTCTCAATAAGCATGCCTCCAAGACAGAAGAGAGAAGATCGTTCTTCCGGCCCTTAAATTTTGGAGACCAGTATAGTTGTCTTTGTTTGCATTATTGTTTCTTTCATTAAGAATAGACTGATTTTCTTTATTTGCCTACTAAAATGATCTGTTATTTGACAGTATCCCCTTGCCATAAAAGGCTTATGTATGCTAATGGCAATACAAAAATCTATTTGAATTTGAATTGAATTGAATTGAATACCTATGTCGCTAAAAGGCTTAGGGGAAGACGGGGTAAAAAGCGCATGGGCGGGTAAGAAACCCACCCCAATTATCTCATGAAATGAAGCAAATTTCAGTCTCATTTTGCCCATGAGACGAGCGTTAATGTCTAGCATTCGTCTCATGGTCAAATTTGACTGAAATTTTCTTTATTTCATGAGATAATTGGGGTGGGCTTCTTACCCGCCCATGCGCTTTTTACCCCGTCTTCCTCTACAAGCTGGGCCTGTTATCCAAACACCCTATTTTCTTAATTTGGGGAGGTAAGGATAGGCCTTACTTTATACATGTCACAGAGGAATGGAACAATATTGCAGACCATTTGTTTTCTCTACCCAGTTAAGTTTAATGGATTTTTTGTGTGCTGTAAAATGTCTGGCGGCGAAAAGGTCAAGGTCAGCCGCCATCTCGGTTCTGAGTTCACTCGTTCTTGGCGATCAATGGCGGTGCAGATTCCAGCTTGTTTATGCTTGGATTCCATCTTGGATCTTCTCATATCATGTCATAGGATAGTACTTAGTAGCCAGTCGTGTGGTTCTTTATTGAATGGACAGAGTATTCGGGGGGGGGGGGGGGGGGGGTGCGCGCGTGTGTGTAGGTTTTTTTGGGTGTGTGTGTGTGTGTGTGTGTGTGTGTGTGTGTGTGTGTGTGTGTGTGTGTGTGTGTGTGTGTGTGTGTTGTGTGTGTGTGTGTGTGTGTGTGTGTGTGTGTGTGTGTGTGTGTGTGTGTGTGTGTGCGTGTGTGTGCGCGTGTATGCATTTTCGGGGGTCTGTTCCATTGATATACTCCGTTTCTTCCAAAAAGAAAAAAACCAAGTGTCGTAATTATCAATGTTGCACATGCAAAACAAAAAAAAGAACATCCTCTTTGTACATTGCTCTTTTCATCTAGGACAAATTTTACTTTACCAATTAACTACTCCCTCACCCCCCATCTCTCTCTCTCTCTCTCTCTTTCTCCCCCCCCCTCTCTCTCTCTCTCTCTCTCTCTGTGCATGTGTGCGTGTGTACGTGTAAGAGATTTTAATGTAGGGCTAGAGAATCTGGCAAGCGATGGGAAAGCGGGAGATAAATAATTCATATTAGGGTTAACCTTTGGAAGTTGGAACACAAACCATGTGTCCCGTGACAGGAGACAGACAGACATACAGACACATACAGGCACATACAGACAGAGACAGAGAGGAACAAACTGAGAAAGAGGAGGACGAAAACAGAAAGACAGGCTGTGAGATAAACGCTCATCCCCTGTTTCAAAGGGTCAAGACACAGATGCCCGCGCGCATGTACATGCACACGTGCACGCAACACACGTTCTTCATTCACACACCTACTGATCACTTTTTTGGTGTGCTTGTTTTTGTTTTTGACAAACAACCTGTTTCTTCTTCTTCGTCTTCAAGTTGTCCTTAACCCTTTCACCGCCAAAGTCGCATTTTAGCACCACAGTGATTTCAACACCTATGTCACTAAAAGGCATCAAATTGGGGTCTATTATCCAAAGACCCTATTGTCTTAGTTTTGGGAAGTAAGGATAGACCTTATTTTATATATGTCACAGAAGAATCCCCAATACTGCAGATGGATTTTGTTCTCTACCCAGGTTAATGTAATGAAAGTTTTAGGTTTTTGGCTGGCGGTGAAAGGGTTAACACTTGCCAGACTGGTGGCATGTTGAAGAAAGGAATATAAAGTGTACGTTTTCAGAAGCCCTGTCCCCATCAGTGTACGCGAGCGCATTTGTGTGTGTGTGTGTGTGTGTGTGTGTGTGTGTGTGTGTGTGTGTGTGTGTGTGTGTGTGTGTGTGTGTGTGTGTGTGTATAAGATTATCTCCTTGCACTCTGCATGATAAATAATTTGGGAGGGGGGAAAGTGTCAATTTGGTACAATGATTCCCTTGAGCTTGCAGTTGCTGCACGAAAGGTGGTGTTCTTCTGTCTTCTTCTTCTTCTATCTTCTTCTCTCTTCTGCATGCGTTCCCAAATATCGATGGCTTGGAGAAAACGGACTATCTTTAGATAGTCCATTTGACTTATTATTGATGTTATTGCAAACATGAAGAACTTGCATTAAAAAAAAAGACTGCAAATAATATAAAATGGGGATTATCTTCTTCTGCAGTCTTTTTTTTAAACAAGTTAGCTTGCAGTTGCTTGGTTCTTCTTCTTTTTCTTCTTCTTCTTCTTCTTCTTCTGCGTTCCCAGGCCATATCGATGGCTTAGAGTCAAAACGGACTATCTTTAGATAGTCCATTGACTTATTATTGATGTTATTGCAAAAACTAAGAACTTGTATTAAAAAAAAAGACTGCAAATAATATAAAATGGGGATTATGCTTATTTATGCTTTTTTTTTTTTTAAACAAGTTATTAGTTTTCACAATAATTAAATTATATGTTCAATAATACGTCAATGGACTATATAAAGAGAGTCCGTTTTGACTCCAAGCCATCGATATGGCCATAATGAGTAAGATACGTATGTGCCCGGTTTTCAGTTTTCACTGGTCTCCCCGCTGCAGCGTACAGCCGACACATTCCGATTTCACGAGGAGCTCAAAAGAGAAACATTATTTGGAAATTTTTTTTTTTTAGATTTTTAAAAAAAAAAGGCAAGGGAATGGGGCCAATAAGTCAGAAAGATAGCAGATGACAGAAAGCAAATGGAAAAGGCAGAGTCAAAAAGAGTGGCGGGTTAGAGGAAGCTACAAGCACAGAACTTCCAGAAGGTGGGGGAACTATTTTCACGAAAGACCCCCCCCCACCCACCGGTGTATCCCCCCCCACGGGGACAAAAAGGTGGTAAATTTAATTCCGTGTTCCAGGGAGGAGAAGCGAACGAACAAAGTAACGCTGGTCGTAGTAGTAATTATGGCCAATGCCAGGGAGATGGGGCAGCCAGTGTAGGGAGGGGAGCATCACTGGGTTCTCCTCCAGTCTCTGAGACCTCCCCCACACCCACCCCACCCCCTCCAGTTCTTCCTTCACACACACACACGCACACGCACGCACACACACACGCGCACACGCACGCACACGCACGCGCACACGCACACACACACACACACACACACACACACTCCCCACCGCCACGCTCGATCTTAAGTCTATCTCTGTTCTGTCAGTGTGCGTCTCTCTCTCTCTCTCTCTCTCTCTCTCTCTCTCTCTCTCTCTCTCTCTCTCTCTCTCTCTCTCTCTCTCTCTCTCTCTCTCTCTCTCTCTCTCTCTCTCTCTCTCTCTCTCTAACCTCTCGGAAGCGACAGACAGGCATATACATACATGCATGCATGCATCCCATACATACAGGACTACGACACATACATACATACATACATACATACATACATGCATACACATGCATACATACACATACATACATACATACATACATACACATACATACATACATACATACATACATACATACATACATACATACATACATACATACATACATACATATACATACATACATACATACATACATACATACATACATACATACATACATACATACATACATACATACATACATACATACATACATACATACATACATACATACATGCATACATACATACATACATACATACATACATACATACTTTAACACTCAAGAGAAACTAACGGTTTAATTACAGCAATATAGATTCAGTAACATTCTATTGTTATCTGACATCAACGGCCATTTATCATGATAAGCATCTCAGTAAATGTTAACAGTCACCGTGGATATCTCCACTCAATTGTCTTTACGTTGTTTCTTCGTAATTTTGAAAGAGAGAGGGAGAGAAAGAGAGAGAGAGAGAGAGGAGAGAGAGAGAGAGAGAGAGAGAGAGAGAGAGAGAGAGAGAGAGAGAGAGAGAGAGAGAGAGAGAGAGAGAGAGAGAGAGAGAGAGAGAGAGAGACAGACAGAGAGAGAGACAGAGACACCGAGAGAGAGACAGAGACAGACAGAGACAGAGACACCAAGAGAGAGACAGACAGACAGACAGAGACACAGACAGAGACAGAGAGAGAGAGAGAGAGAGAGAGAGAGACAGACAGAGAGAGAGACAGAGAGAGAGACACAGACAGACAGAGTGAGAGAGAGAGAGAGAGAGAGGAGAGAGAGAGAGAGAGAGAGAGACAGACACAGAGACCGAGAGAGAGACAGACAGACAGACAGAGAGAGAGACAGACAGACAGACAGACCGACAGACAGAGAGAGAGCCCAGAGAGAGAGACAGACAGACAGACAGACAGAGACAGAGACAGACAAGACACAGAGACACAGAGTAGAGACAGAGACACCGAGAGAGGGAGACAGACAGACAGAGACACAGACAGAGAGAGAGAGACAGAGACACCGGGAGAGAGAGAGAGAGAGAGAGAGAGAGAGAGAGAGAGAGAGAGAGAGAGAGAGAGAGAGAGAGAACACTGAACACTGAACGAGTTTAATGAATAGGCCATTGGCCCATGTCACGAGGGATGGTTACAAAAAAAGTGGGCTAATTATCATTGATTTCAAAGTACATGCACATTCATAATTATAATATACAAACAATTAATCAAACAGTCTCGCGCATTCGATACATATGGATACAGGATTCACTCAAGCATATTCAAATAACGTACCTTGAATGCCTTATCTAAATACACAGCTGAACGTAAAACCACAGATTTGTTTTCACATGCTAATAATAAAGTCAGTCTAAAGAGAGATGGAGTATTATAATATTTAGCAGGAATATATTGTTGCCTTAGGTTATCATACATGGGACATCGTAACACAAAATGGACCCCTGTTTCTCTTTGGGACTTACAAAATGGGCATGCTAAGTCTTCCTCTCTTACATTGATTCTGAAACGTAATTTGTGAATATTAAGTTGTGACACACCGAGTCGAAACCGTATAAGACTGATTCTCGCTTGAATGTGTTTCAGATCCAACAAGTATTGTGAAAGTATTAGGTCACTTTTGAAAGTGCGGTAAAAGGAGAAACGTTCACTATCATGAAGTTGAGAACACCATTGTTCTTTAAATTCGTTAACTAGTCTTAAACGTAAGAGTGCAAGAAAATGCTTTACATTTCCAACTCCCTGATTCTCCCAGACTTCTTGAAAACCATATTTATGAAGCATAAAACAGACAGATGCATGCATGAGAGAGAAAAAAGAGACCGAGAGATAGACTGAGAGAGAGAGAGAGAGAGAGAGAGAGAGAGAGAGAGAGAGAGAGAGAGAGGAGAGAGAGAGAGAGAGAGAGAGAGAGAGAGAGAGAGAGAAACAGAGAGAGAGAGAAAGAGACAGAGAGAGAGACGAGAGAGAGAGAGAGAGAGAGAGAGAGAGAGAGAGAGAGAGAGAGAGAGAGAGAGAGAGAGAGAGAGAGAGAGAGAGAGAGAGAGAGAGGAGAGAGAGAGAGAGAGAGAGAGAGAGAGAGAGAGAGAGAGAGAGAGAGAGAGAGAGAGAGAGAGAGAGAGAGAGAGAGAACGCGAACGCAAAATGCGAAGTTTATTTTTAATCATTTAATCAGGATAATATAACCCCAAGCCCTTTTCTGAAGGGGGGTCGAAATAGAAGCACTTAAACACGCCATGTCATGAACAAACAGACTGAAATAAATGTACAAGTAGGCCAAGATAGTAGACAATAAGGAGAGAGAGACAGAAATCTGATGGCTGAAATGATTTAATTTGCTAGGCCACAGGCCCAATCAAATGGATAGGAGTTCACGTTGACAAAATTATGACATACATGTAATAACAAGGCATTAAAGGAGAGAGAGAGAGAGAGAGAGAGAGAGAGAGAGAGAGAGAGACCGATAGAGAGAGAGAGAGAGAGACGAGAGAGACAGAGAGAGAGAGAGAGAGAGAGAGAAACAGACATAGACAGAGACAGGAGAGACAGACGAGAGAGAGACTGAGACGAGGAAGCATGGGTGACATCCTGGGAAGCATTTATAAAATATCCTGCAAGGCAGGGGTCCAGGGGCTGCCCAGGCCCCGGCGGAGTGCAGGGACATCGCCCCTCCTGGGGGTTCTGGGGGGGCAATGCCCCCTGGAAGCTGAAGGGAAACAACAGCTTCCAAAGTATTTGACAGGCTCTTATTGCACCTTCACTTCTGGTTAAACTTCATGACCTCCATAACCAGCAAAATGCATCTTCTCAAATTCTCATAATCGACGGCGACGCCAGCTCCAGGCAATAACTTCAAAACAAAAAATCCTGAACTTCAGGACATCCTGGACAAAAACAATCCTGAACTTCAGGACATCCTGGACAAAACAAATCCTGAACTTCAGGACATCCTGGACAAAACAAATCCTGAACTTCAGGACATCCTGAAAGCAGGAGCATCCACGCAGAAGAGAGAGACAGAGACAGACAGACAAACAGACAGACAGAGACAGACAAAGAATAGGTCATTAGGCCATTCCATCAGATCCTAAGCATTGGCAGCAACATTATAAGAGGCATGGGAATTGGCAAATGTCTGGTTTAATCGTGAGCACTTAAGCTCTTGTCGTGTCTCCATTCAAAACTGCCGGAGATGTAACTGGCAACTGAACAAGCACGAGTGTTTGTCTCGTGGGGCAGCTGCTCCGCCATGCATATGGCAAACATTACAAATGATTATGCGCAATGGCTCCGTGCTATGATATTTTTCTTTGACGTCTGTTACATGCACGCGTGCATAATTATTCACACGGCACGTGCGCGTGTGAGCGCACGCACGCTCACGTGGAAGAAAGTGTGTGAGGGAAGGGGTGGAGAGAGAGAGAGAGAGACTGTGAGAGAGAGAGAGAGAGAGAGAGAGAGAGACGAGAGAGAGAGAGAGAGAGACGCAAGGAGAAAGAGAGAGAGGAGAGAGACAGACAGACAGAGAGACACTGGAGAGGGACTATAGACTCTTTTAATGTCATTAACAGATGGACACAGAGAGAGAGACAGAGAGAGAGAGAGAGAGATAGAGAGAGAGAGACAGACAGACAGAGACACTGGACTATAGACCCTTTTAATGTCATTAACAGATGAACACAGAGAATACGTCATTAATATGAATACGAATACAAACTACTTTTTAATGAGGGAAATTGGATAAGCTGAGACAGCTTTTTTACACCATGCCCTCAGGCAAAAACATGAGAATGAAAAAACAAAAATTCATAAACATGCAAAAAAGTGGCAACAAAAATTTATACATTTCATTATTTACATCCAATAGAGAGACAGAGAGACAGAGACACACAGAGAGAGAGAGACAGAGAGAGGAGAGAGGAGAGGGGACCAGAGAGAGAGAGAGAGAGAGAGAGAGAGAGAGAGCGGGGTAATCAGAGAGAGAGAGAGAGGGAGAGAGAGA
This sequence comes from Phymorhynchus buccinoides, assembly GCA_017654935.2. NCBI lineage: Eukaryota > Metazoa > Mollusca > Gastropoda > Neogastropoda > Raphitomidae > Phymorhynchus > Phymorhynchus buccinoides. The sequence continues at coordinate 18,237,123 of CM065684.1, forward strand.
GAGAGAGAGAGAGAGAGGAGGAGTGCTGTGAGCGGAATGAGGGAGAGAGGGGGAGGAAGGGAGAGAGAGGGAGACAGAGACAGAGAGAGAGAGAGAGAGAGAGAGAGAGAGAGACAGAAGAGAAGAGAGAGGAGAGAGAGACGGAGGGAGGAGGAAGAGAGAGAGAGAGAGAGAGAGAGAGAGAGAGAGAGAGAGAGAGAGAGAGAGACAGACAGACAGACAGACAGACAGACAGCACAGACACGAACACAGAAACAGACAGACAGAGGAGACCGTGGAGCTGCCATCTTCGATCGTACCATTAAGGGCCATCCACACTGCACACGCACACGAATCGATTCAGTGCCATCCGATTTTGACATTGGTGAAGCATGATTGACGCGCAAACATTCTACTGTTTGAATGAATCTGAAGAAATCCTACGAATTATGCTCACTCCCATTTGTACAAAATATCTTGGGTTTTTGTTTGTGGCTCAAGCCACAAACCTATAACTCACTTTGTCGGTCTGTCGGTCGGTCCAAAATTGTCGCACATTTGGACAAAATTGTCGCACTTCAAATCGAGGCTACACTTCAAATTGAGGCCGCTCTTTAACATGATGTATTTTAAAAGCGTACAAAATAATAAACATACGTAATACAGACACTACAACAGACACGACGAGTATGCGGTGCTTCTTTCGATGAGTATAAGTAGGATACATAGTTTTAAATGTTTTCCAAAAGATATAAAAAGTTACGAAATGGTGCAGAGAGATAACATTCTGGTTTACAGATTAAAATTATTGAAAAGCCAGGGGAGGTGACTGGATGGTAAAATTGGAGTGGTAAAAAAATAGACCGCGTGCCACAAACTATTGCGATTTCGCGCTTGTTTTTTATCAGACATTTTATTTGATTCGTGCATAGCGGGGGGAGGGGGGGGGGGGGGGTCTACGTGGAGTAGGGGAAGACAGGGGGTAAAAAGCCCATGGGCGGGTAAGAAGCCCATGCCAATTATCTCATTAAATAAATAAAATTTCAGTCAAATTTGCCCATGAGACGAACGCTAAACATTAACACTCGTGTCTCATGGGCAAAAAAATGTGACTGAAATTGGCTTCATTTCCGTGAGATAATTGGGCATGGGCTTCTTAACCGCCCATGGTCCTTTTGTTTTTAGCATTCGTCTCATATCATGGGCAAAATGTGACTGAAATTTGACTTCATTTCGTGAGATAATTGGCACGGGCTTCTTACCCGCCCATGGGCTTTTTGTTTAGCATTCGTCTCATGGGCAAAATGAATGTCGACTGAAAATTCCTCTGTGTCCCCCTTCATTTCATGAGATAATTGGCATGGGCTTCTTACCCGCCCATGGGATTTTTGCTTTTAAGCATTTCGTCTCATGGGGCAAAATGTGACTGAAACTGTGCGAAGATCTCATTTCGTTGTGGTGAGATAATTGGCACGGCTTCTTACCCCGCCCTGGGCTTTTTTTGTTTAGCATTCGTCTCATGGGCAAAATGACCGACTGAAACCCTTTTTGTCTTTATTTCATGAGATAATTGGCACGGGCTTCTTACCCGCCCATGGGCTTTTTTTTTGTTTAGCATTCGTCTCATGGGCAAAATGTGACTGAAATGTGCTTCATTTCATGAGATAATTGGCACGGGCTTCTTACCCGCCCATGGGCTTTTTGTTTTTAGCATTCGTCTCTTCGGGCAAAATGTGACCGATTCGTCTCTGTGCCCACAACCTTCATTTCATGAGATAATTGGCACTGGGCTGGCTCCATTACCCGCCACATGCAACAAGGCTTTTTGTTTAGCATTCGTCTCATGGGCAAAATGTGACTGAATAAAACTGTCTTTTGCTTCATTTCATGAGATAATTTGGCACGGTGCTTCTTACCCGCCCATGGGCTTTTTTGTTTAGCATTCGTCTCATGGGGCAAAAATGTGAACTTGAACACTGTCTTCATATTTCACGTGATCCGGCTAATTGGCATGGGCTTCTTACCCGCCATGGGATGACCGCCCCCGAACCCGACCGAACGAAGGGCTTTTTTTTGGACTTTTTTTTTACCCCGTCTTCCCCGATATAGTGAACGAAAAATGACGAACTCTGATGATGAAATCCTAGATACGAGTTATGTTCACTATATGTTTGTGTTGTCCCCCGTACAAGAATCTGACGAAAATATTTGTATTTTGTGTATATCAGACACTTTATTTTGATTCGATCCTTGCATCTACGTGAGCATAGTGAGCGACGAAAATACTAGAATTACTTTTTCTAGACGGACAGTAAAGTATTTCACGTGAATCTTGACTCACAGACGTCGTCACAATCGTACGGTATTGGGGTCAAATCGTAGGCAGTGTGGGCTGGCCATTTACCCAGACGCCTAGGCGGACGCCTCTCCTGACGACAATGGTCAACTTAGGGCGCTCATTTCACCGCCAGGTGGCAATCAAACCAGTAGGGGCTTAGCGCATGATATTCTTAGTTGGGCGTAGTGAGAGAGTGAGAGAGAGAGAGCCTAGGGAGGTACTCATCTCTCTCTCTCTACCCCCAACTAAAGAATATCACGCGCTAAGACCCTACTGGTTTGATTGCCACCTGGCGGTGAAATGAGCGTCCTAAGTTGCTCATTCTGCCTAGGGCGTATTCTGTACGGCGTTATCTGGAGTAGCAACACGGTTCCTGCTCTGCCATCCGCAAAACTATGTGTAATCATCCTTTAGCCAGAATAATGCATAAATACGATCTTTGTGTGTGTGTGTGTGTGGAATGGCTTTTTTTTCTTTTTCTGTCTGCTTCAGTCTTGCTCTGGGCGAGGCTTCACTTTCAGCGTCCCTTTTTTTGCAAATCACTCGGGGCTTGTACTTGTAGTCATGAGCGGCGGCTAAGACAACTAATCCAGGATGGAAAATGCAAATTGAGTGCCAGCCACACGTCCACTAAAAATCGCACGAATCGACTATTGTACGATACGATTCGATCACGCGATCTCCAGTTGAAAATAGGATTTTACGCCCTCTGCGGTCTTTCGACCATGTGGGGCACTTTTTAAATACAAAGAAGGTGGGGACAATACTGGAGGCAATGCCCGGAGGCAGTGCAACACCAGTAAAGTCCCGATTTTTTAACAATACAGATATGCGTAGCAGTAACCACGCCTCGGTTAAACCTCATCGGCTATGGTACCGCCCACATAATCAGAAGAGTTTAAAGCGATGACGCGATCTCCATGCGCCGATCACACATTTTGTTCTTGGAGACCACTTGATCGAATCGTATCGTACAGTACAGTCGTGCGATTTATTGTCACAACACGCGAGTGCGCTTTGCCTTGACATCAATCGTTGATCGTGCGACTTACTGGCCTGTCGCCGGTGTATGCATAATTATGCAGCGCGTGCGGAAAACGCGAAGAAGAAGAAAAAAATTCAACATCAAGCCTCTGTCGATGACTTAATCAGTGCCAGGTCAAACAGTTGAGACAGTTTGCTGAAGAGGGCTGCCCAAGAATTATGACTGCATGCACTGTGGGCCGTTTCACAAGGGCTAACGTTAAGTTGCGCTCGTTCAAATCGGCAAAAGCACCTTTTAAGAAACACATTTCGTTTGCCGATAGTTCGCGTGACGTTTTGTTCTGGCTAAACACCGAGCAAGCGGCGAACTATCCGGAACTAGTATAGGGGGTTAATACATTTCTTGTTATTGATTGGTCCATTAAAGTTTGCTTAAAATAATACTTTTTTTGACCAATCAGAAGATTATTCCGCAAACGTTTCCTAAAGTGTTTCTTAGACCCCTTTTGGCGTAACAGTTATGCGCGCGGCGACCGTCGTCTAGAGAAACTGTCCTTGCTGTTAGGCCTACTGATTTATTGTGACTGCGTTCACTGCTGTTAGGCCTATCACTGTGTGCACTGCTGTTAAGCCTACTGATTGGTTGTGACTTCGTGCACTGCTGTTAGGCCTATTGATTTATTGTCACTGCGTGCACTGCTGTTAGGCCTACTGACTTATTGTGACTGCGTGCACTGCTGTTAGGCCTACTGACTTATTGTGACTGCGTGCACTGCTGTTAAGCCTACTGATTAATTGTGATGTGTGCACTGCTGTTAGGCCTATTGATTTATTGTGACTGCGTGCACTGCTGTTAGGCTTACTGACTTATTTATTGTGACTGCGTGCACTGCTGTTAAGCCTACTGACTTATTGTGACTGCGTGCACTGCTGTTAGGCCTAGTGATTGATTGTGACTGCGTGCACTGCTGTTAGGCCTACTGACTGATTGATTGTGACTGCGTGCACTGCTGTTAGGCCTACTGACTTAATTGTGACTGCGTGCACTGCTGTTAGGCCTACTGACTTATTGTGACTGCGTGCACTGCTGTTAGGCTTACTGACTTATTTATTGTGACTGCGTGCACTGCTGTTAGGCCTACTGACTTAATTGTGACTGCGTGCACTGCTGTTAGGCCTACTGATTGATTGTGACTGCGTGCACTGCTGTTAGGCCTACTGACTGGCTAGGACTGCGTGCACTGCTGTCAGGCCTACTGACTTATTGTGACTGCGTGCACTGCTGTTAGGCTTACTGACTTATTTATTGTGACTGCGTGCACTGCTGTTAGGCTTACTGATTGGCTAGGACTGCGTGCACTGCTGTCAGGCCTACTGATTGGTTGTGACTGCGTGCACTGCTGTTAGGCTTACTGACTTATTTATTGTGACTGCGTGCACTGCTGTTAGGCTTACTGATAGGTTGTGACTGCGTGCACTGCTGTCAGGCCTACTGATTGGTTGTGACTGTGTGCACTGCTTCTAGGCCTACTGATTTATTGTGACTGTGTGCACTGCTGCTAGGCCAACTGATTGGTTGTGACCTCGTGCACTGCAGCTAGGCCTACTGACTTATTATTGTGAGCGCGTGCAACTGCTGTTAGGGCAATGATTTATTGTGATAATTCTAGAGCCGTCTTTTAAACTAAACAGCGCGATTTTGCGTGGGAGGGAGTGAAGTAGGTTATTGAAAGTAGGTTATCTGAATGAACCACAATGATCCTCCCAGCACGGTGCCCTGCGGGGCCAATGTCTGTGGGCTGTG
>CM065684.1:18252727-18262727 GCA_017654935.2 Phymorhynchus buccinoides
AATCGGAAGATTATTCCGCAAACGTTTCCTAAAGTGTTTCTTAGACCCCTTTTGGCGTAACAGTTATGCGCGCGGCGACCGTCGTCTAGAGAAACTGTCTTGCTGTTAGGCCTACTGATTTATTGTGACTGCGTGCACTGCTGTTAAGCCTACTGATTGGTTGTGACTTCGTGCACTGCTGTTAGGCCTATCACTGCGTGCACTGCTGTTAGGCCTACTGATTGGTTGTGACTGCGTGCACTGCTGTTAGGCCTACTGATTGATTGTGACTGCGTGCACTGCTGTTAGGCCTACTGATTTATTGTGACTGCGTACACTGCTGTTAGACCTACTGATTAATTGTGATGTGTGCACTGCTGTTAGGCCTATTGATTTATTGTGACTGCGTGCACTGCTGTTAGGCCTACTGACTGATTGATTGTGACTGCGTGCACTGCTGTTAGGCCTACTGACTTATTGTGACTGCGTGCACTGCTGTTAGGCCTAGTGATTGATTGTGACTGCGTGCACTGCTGTTAGGCCTACTGATTGATTGTGACTGCGTGCACTGCTGTTAGGCCTACTGATTTATTGTGACTGCGTGCACTGCTGTTAGGCCTAGTGATTTATTGTGACTGCGTGCACTGCTGTTAGGCCTACTGACTTATTGTGACTGCGTGCACTGCTGTTAGGCCTACTGATTTATTGTGACTGCGTGCACTGCTGTTAGGCCTAGTGATTTATTGTGACTGCGTGCACTGCTGTTAGGCCTACTGACTTATTGTGACTGCGTGCACTGCTGTTAGGCCTAGTGATTGATTGTGACTGCGTGCACTGCTGTTAGGCCTACTGATTTATTGTGACTGCGTGCACTGCTGTTAGGCCTAGTGATTTATTGTGACTGCGTGCACTGCTGTTAGGCCTACTGATTTATTGTGACTGCGTGCACTGCTGTTAGGCCTACTGACTTATTTATTGTGACTGCGTGCACTGCTGTTAGGCCTACTGATTCATTGTGACTGCGTGCACTGCTGTTAGGCCTACTGATTGATTGTGACTGCGTGCACTGCTGTTAGGCCTACTGATTGATTGTGACTGCGTGCACTGCTGTTAGGCCTAGTGATTTATTGTGACTGCGTGCACTGCTGTTAGGCCTACTGATTCATTGTGACTGCGTGCACTGCTGTTAGGCCTACTGACTTATTGTGACTGCGTGCACTGCTGTTAGGCCTACTGATTTATTGTGACTGCGTGCACTGCTGTTAGGCCTACTGATTTATTGTGACTGCGTGCACTGCTGTTAGGCCTACTGACTTATTGTGACTGCGTGCACTGCTGTTAGGCCTAGTGATTGATTGTGACTGCGTGCACTGCTGTTAGGCCTACTGATTCATTGTGACTGCGTGCACTGCTGTTAGGCCTACTGACTTATTGTGACTGCGTGCACTGCTGTTAGGCCTACTGATTGATTGTGACTGCGTGCACTGCTGTTAGGCCTACTGACTTATTGTGACTGCGTGCACTGCTGTTAGGCCTAGTGATTGATTGTGACTGCGTGCACTGCTGTTAGGCCTACTGACTTATTGTGACTGCGTGCACTGCTGTTAGGCCTACTGATTGGTTGTGACTGCGTGCACTGCTGTTAGGCCTACTGATTAATTGTGACTGCGTGCACTGCTGTTAGGCCTACTGATTTATTGTGACTGCGTGCACTGCTGTTAGGCCTACTGATTAATTGTGACTGCGTGCACTGCTGTTAGGCCTACTGATTTATTGTGACTGCGTGCACTGCTGTTAGGCCTACTGATTGATTGTGACTGCGTGCACTGCTGTTAGGCCTACTGATTTAATGTGACTGCGTGCACTGCTGTTAGGCCTACTGATTGATTGTGACTGCGTGCACTGCTGTTAGGCCTACTGATTTATTGTGACTGCGTGCACTGCTGTTAGGCCTACTGATTGGTTGTGACTGCGTGCACTGCTGTTAGGCCTACTGATTGGTTGTGACTGCGTGCACTGCTGTTAGGCCTACTGATTGGTTGTGACTGCGTGCACTGCTGTTAGGCCTACTGATTGGTTGTGACTGCGTGCACTGCTGTTAGGCCTACTGATTATCTATTGTGACTGCGTGCACTGCTGTTAGGCTTACTGATAGGTTGTGACTGCGTGCACTGCTGTCAGGCCTACTGATTGGTTGTGACTGCGTGCACTGCTTCTAGGCCTACTGATTTATTGTGACTGTGTGCACTGCTGCTAGGCCAACTGATTGGTTGTGACCTCGTGCACTGCAGCTAGGCCTACTGACTTATTTATTGTGACTGCGTGCACTGCTGTTAGACCTACTGATTTATTGTGAGACTTCTAGATTCAGTCTTTTAACTAAACAGCGCGATTTCTGCGTGGAACGCTCAACAGCAGCTGCTGTTGAGGGAATTGAAAGTAGGTTATTGAAAGTAGGTTATCGAACTGAACCACTTGTCAACAATGATCCTCCCAGCACGCGTGCCGCGGGGCCAATGGCTGTGTGGCTGTGATCCGGTTTTTCCCCGCACCCCCCCCCCCCCCCCCCCACCCCCTATATGACGGGTGGGAATCGGACGGAGGAGGATGCATAATTGTGTAGCTGTTAAAAGTGTAAGCGGATAGAGTGTGCACGTGGAACCAGTGTGTCTTCTTTCTCTGGGGGGGCACAGGGGTCCGTCGGCTCGCTCCATGAATATTGCAAAAGGCCGCGCTGGAAGGGAAGTGTTCTGGTACGGACACAAACTTCTGTGACACACATAGTCACAGTTCCACCCTTCTTTTAAATCCATAACTCTCTCTGTCTCTCTGTCTGTGTCTCTCTGTTGTCTCTCTCTCTCTCTCTCTCTCTCTCTCCCTCTGTCTCTCCCTCTCTCTCGCTCTCTCTCTCTCTCTCTCTCTCTGTCTCCCTCTGTCTCTCTATCTCTCTCTCTCTCTCTCTCTGTCTCTCTCTGTATTCTCTCTCTCGCTCTCTCCCTGTCTGTCTGTCTCTCTCTCTCCCTATCTGTCTCTCTCTCCTATCGGTCTCTCTCCCTATCTGTCTCTCTCCCTCCTGTCTCTCTCTCTCTGTCTCTCTGTCTCTCTCTCTCTCTATGTCTGTCTGTCTGTCTCTCTCTCCTGTCTGTCTGTCTCTCTCCCTGTCTGCCTGTCTGTCTCTCATCTCTGTCTGTCTCTCTCCCTCTGTCTGTCTGTCTGTCTCTCCCCCTGTCTGTCCTCTCTCTCCCTCTCTCCATCTCTTCTGTCACTCTCTCTGTCTGTCTCTCTTCTCCTGTCTGTCTGTCTGTCTGTCTCTCTCTCTCTCTCCCTGTCTGTCCGTCTGGCTCTCTCACTGTCTGTCTGTCTCTCTCCATGTCTGTCTCTCTCTCCCTGTCTGTCTGTCTCTCTCTCTCCCTCATTGTCTGTCTCTCTCTGTCTCTCTCCCTGTCTGTCTGTCTGTCTCTCTCCTGTCTGTCTGTCTGTCTGTCTCCCTGTCTGTCTGTGTCCTGTCTGCTGTCTGTCTCTCTCCCTGTCTGTCTGTCTGTCTCTCTCCCTGTCTGTCTCTCTCTCCTGTCTCTGTCTGTCTGTCTCTCTCCCTGTCTGTCTGTCTCTCTGTCTGTCTGTCTCTCACTGTCTGTCTCTCTGTCTGTCTGTCTCTGTCTGTCATCTGTCTCGTCTCTCTCCCAACTTGTCTGTCTTCAGCGTGCCCATGTGTTTCTGTTCTCTCCCCGTCTGTCTGTCTGTCTGCTCATAATTTTCTGTTTGTCTGTCTGTAGTTCCCCGTCTTTTTGTCTGTCTCATGAGGTCTCTCATGTCTGTCTCAGAGGCTCTCTCCTTTTCTGTTCTCTCCCTCTCTGTCTCTCTGTACGCCTCTCCCGTCTCTTTCTCTCCCTTTCTGTCTGGAGAGCAGGCTGGGCTCTCTCCCGATCCAACGAATCGGCTGTTGTAGCTTTAAATTAATGCCTTGCGAATGAGTAGAACCTGACCATATGAACTGTCTCTCTCTCTCTCTCTCTCTCGAACTCTCTCTCTCGCTCTCTCTCTCTCTCTCTCTCTCTCTCTCTCTCTCTCTCTCTCTCTCTCTCTCTCACTCTCTGTCTCTCTCCCTATCGGTGTCTCTCTGTCTCTCTCTCTCTCTCTCTATCTCTGTCTCTCTCTCTCTCTCTCTCTCTCTCTCTTCTCTCTCTGTCTCTCTCTCTGTCTCTCTCGGAAATAGGCCTGTCTCCTAAAATCTCAATCCTTGCTTTAATAAAGTTTTCAAGTGTCAATCTCTCTCTCTCTCTCTCTCTCTCTCTCTCTCTCTGTCTCTCTCGTCTCTCTCTCTCTCTCTCTGTCTGTCTCTCTGTCTTTCTCTCTGTTCTGTCTCTCTCTCTCTCTCTCTCTTTGAAAACCTTCCTGACCCAAACCTCACCACATCAGAAAAACAAGCAAAATTAAACATCCTTCCGTTAGATTCACAACTAAAGTACATTACAAAAGCAATCATCATGTACAAAGTGCATAATGACTTAGCGACCCACAATACCTAAAATTATTAGTTACCCCGGCATCACATCAGTTATGGTTCCAAGAAACTACATTTTGCCAAACACCTAGCGAATGAGGCAAATACAAATCAAGTTTTTCCTTCTCAAGTTCTCTCTCTGGAATCTCCCTTCCCTCTGCCATCTCTTATGCCCTCTCCATCTCACGATGCAAAAAGATGGTGCTCTCTCTCATAATGTACTAGCTTTACTGCTCTGTCTCTCTGTGTGATATCTGAACTCTCTCTCTCTCTCCGTCTCTCTCTCTCTCTCTCAACTTCTCTCTTATATGTCTCTCTCCCCTCTCTCTCTCTCTCTCTCTCTCTACTCTCTCTTTTATTAGTCCTGGCCTAAAATCTCAATCCTTCGGGGAATCTAAATTATTTCAAGTGGTCAAGTCCGTCTCTTCTCTCTCTCGTCTCTCTCTCTCTCTCTGTCGTCTCTCTCTCGTGTCTCTCTCCGGTCTCCGTCTCTCTCTTTCTCTCTCCCCTCCTCTCTCTCTCTCTCTCTTCCGGCTCTTCCTGACCCAAACCTCGCCACATCAGAAAGAAAAAAAAGAAAAATTAAACATCCTTCCGTTAGATTCACAACTAAAGTACAACAAAGCAATCATCATGAAGGGGTCAAAGTCGCATAATGACTTACGGGGTTCAAACCAATATCTAAAATTATTAGTTACCCCGGCATCTCATCGTTATTTCAATGGTTCCAGTAACTACATTTTGCCAAACACTAGAATGGACAAATACAAATCAAGTTTTTTTCTTTTTCAGGTTCCTCAATTTGGAATTCCCTTCCCTCTGCCATTCAGTTATGCCCTTCCATCTCACGATACAAAAAGATGGTAGCAGGGCAAACATAATGTACAGCCCTGCTTAAATCCTGTGTGTTATTGAACTCATACTGTATAACTTATCTCATTGCCTTGCGTACAACTGCGGCGATGTTACATGTATGCTATATGTCAAATGAATGTTTACATCTCAGTTTTATGCTTTGTTTATTGGTTGCCTTTTAACTACTTGTTAAATATGTTTGGATCGATGTTGCTTTCACCTCCTACTTGTCATCAATTATTTCTTTCACTATGTGGTATTTATTTTTTTATTATTTTTATTTTTAAACAATGTATGTGTGTATGAGAGAGGAGAGAGAGAGAAGAGACAGAGAGAGAGAGAAAGAGAGAGAGGAGAGAGAGAGAGAGAGAGAGAGGACCACGAGAGAGAGAGAGGGAGAGAGAGAGAGAGAGAGAGAGAGAGAGAGAGAGAGAGAGAGGAGAGAGAGAGAGAGAGAGAGAGAGAGAGAAAGAGAGAGCGCAGACCAGATAGTAGACGTTCATGTTTTCAAATGCGTTTCTTGTTTGTCGTTACTTTTTTTCTTTTTTTTTTTTTTCTTTTTTTACTTTCATGTTACTAGTCCATTTTAATTGTTTTTGTTTTGTAAATGTGTTTTCCTTTTATCCAAGGACAGATTGTAAGAATAGGCATCGCCTAAAATCTTTATCCTTGTCAAATAAAGTTGTCCAGTGTCCAGTGTCTCTCGCTCTTCCTCTCTCTCTCCTCCCCACACTCTCTCTCTCTCTCTGCCCCCATCTCTCTATCTCTCTCTCTCTCCATCCCTATCAACCCATCACTCCCAATTCACAGCACCACCACCACCATCACTACTAACTACACACACACACTAACTAACTGACTAACTCACATCATTGGCAGACAGCAGGTCGGTGGTGGACAGGCCTTGCTCACTGCCGGACAGCGACCGGGACACGGCGTCAGCACCCATCAGCTCCGGGTTGAAAGCCCGGTTCTCGTAGGTCATCAGATCCCCACCTCCACCACCAGCAGCCCCTCCACTGGCTTCAGAACCCCCAGCCGCCACGCTCCCCCGGGACCGGTGCGACGACACCACGGTGGCTGTATCCCCCCCGGCGATGGAGCGAGGGACGAGCGGAGGAGAGTCCGTTCCACGGCAGGTGTCGGCGTCGGCGTCTGTCGTCGCGGATCGGGATCGTGACCGGTTGGAGGAGGACCTGACGCCGCCACTGCCGGCGTCTGCGTCTTCCTCCTCCCCCTCCCCCCTCTCCCGGGCACCACAGCCTACTACAGTGTTGTCGTTGTCGTTGTCGCGATCATCGTTGACGCGGAGCACCAGGCCTTCTTCGGCTAGGGAGGCCTGGTCGTGTGAGCTGGCCGAGTCTTTGCCTCCTGGAGACAGCAGACAAGACAGACACTCCAAGACATCACCAGAGCCAACAACAACAAAAAAGAAAGAAGGAAAGAAAACATATCCTTCTACATAGTAAATGGTGTATCTACAAACATTTAAAATATTCCTGACTACTTGGGATCATCTTCTTCCTCCTCCCCGTAATATCTTATCATTTCACTTTCTACTCTCTGTTTGCTGTCATTTTGCTTTCCTTTTCGTATTACCACATAAAGTGCAGCAGAATCTTCAACGTGAAGTTGGCTGCCTACAGAGAAGAAGAAGGGGAGAAAAAAAGAAAAAACGCGTACAGCAGATGGTTCCGGAGAGATGAAGAAGGTCATCTACATCGCGGTCGCCGCCAAGCCCACGCTGAAACCGGGACCGTGGGAGACATATCCTGCCCTCAACGTACTCTTCCCTGGTTCAGTCATGCGCCGTGGGTGCAGCTCAAGTGAGCTGTACTCACGGTTGTGTGCACTGAACCACCAGTGGCCTCCCAGCAGACGACGTTGAGGAAGGGAGCGAGATGCCACCGAAAGCTTCGAAGTAAGCTCATCTTCATTTGCACTGGGTGTTTTGCGTTTTAAAATAAAATTCTTCTAATACGTACAGTGAGGATTGTATGAGCTTTGTTCTGAACACAGACGCTACATAGAGCAAAAATATTTACGCAGAGCAGACAGACAGACACAACAACAGTAAGTAAAATAAATGATGAGAATTTCATCTTGACTCTACCTGCGGCAACAGACACACTCAGAAAGATGATGGAGCCGCGAGCTGTCTTGGAGACAGTCAATGCTGCCTAACTGACAAGAGTTCATTTCCGCAGACCAAAAAGTCACCAATGTCAGCTGAATGCATGGGAAACTAGCCAGAGTTAATTGCTCCAAATGTGACGCTCAGTTCTCCATCAATGGTTTTAGATTTCTTAGTCAACAGTCGATCGCCTTAACGAACCTTTATCATTTTCATAGAATATTTTGCTAAGGGGATGTTGAAGCTTACGATGAAGGAGGGGACATGAGACCAATGGGAATGAAGGAGCAGAACATAATATCAACACCTAGAATTACACGTGGCTTAACTTTGACCGAATAGATTTATATGAACTGAAATGAATACCATTTTCTACAGCCCCTGTAACTCCTACAGATCTATCTATACTCTCACAGTTTTTCTTCTCGTATGTTCTCTTGATACTCCACCCACACACCGCACTCTACTTTCTCCGGGATTCTCCTCGATGTCATCCCACCCATAGTCTTCAAATCACCCACCTACTCTGGCCTCCCACCCACCGTGTAATAAACCAAATCCGAAGGGATTCCAGCGAAGGAAAGAGCAAGTTCCAATGGTGCGCCCCGGTTCGTATATTGCCGTTTCGCATAGTGCCGCTTCGCATAAAGCCGATTCACATACTGCCGCTTCGCATACAAAGCTTTGTGGACATGGCATTTCGCATAAAACTCAGAAAGTTAGGGATAGGGTTAGGGATAGGTTAGGGATAGGGTTAGGGATAGTAAGAAAGTAACAGAAAGTCACGCAGAGTGCATTAGAACCTGCAAGAGTGCATAATATGCGAAATGGCAAACCCGTTCATGCGAACTACCAGGTGTGGTTTTTTAAGAGACACTCAACTTGCGCCCGCGGCTCTGATCAAATGATTATGCGAAACGCATTATTCGAACCGGTGAGCACCCAGTTCCAAGCCGGTGTAAAAGCCCAGCAGGAGGGCAATCACAGAAGTAGCTGTCTTCTGGGACACAATGGCTGTGATTTGGTGTGTCTGTCTCTCCCTCTGTCTCTCCATCACTGTCGTGGAGACGGTACCAGACGGCCTCTTAAGCGTGGGCACACGGTAAAAGCTATGATTAACTTGAAGAGGACCCTGTTCAGCAATTCTGCCACCCGGGACAAGAGAGTCTATCTGAGACGCTCGGCGTCATGTTGTGTGTGTGTGTGTGTGTGTGTGTGTTGTGGTGGTGTGTGTGTGTGTTGTGTGTGTGTGTGTAACGTGCGCGTGTACGCGTGCGTGCGTGCGTAGTGTCTGCTGTGTTGTCTCCGTGCTTGTAATTAATGTGTGCCATTGTTTTTGTTGTGCGCGCGCGTGCGTATGTGACTGTGTGTATATGTGTGTGCGCGTGTGTGTCTGTGTGTGTGTGTGTGTGTTGTGGCGTCTTGTGCGTGTGTGCGTGCGCGTGCAGTGGCGTGTGCTGTCGCGTCGCACGTGTGAGAAGTGCGCTTGCGTGCTGTCGTGTGGTTGTGTGTGTGTGCGTGCGTGCGCTGTTTGTCGTGTAGTGTGCGTGTGTGTGTGTGTGCGTGGCATGTGCATGCGTGTGTGTGTGTGTTTGTTTGTGTGTGTGTGCGCGCGCGCGCAGTTAAATCAAAATTGATCAAAATGATCTGATTGTAAAATTTACATTATATATTCTCAAAACTATATGACACCCATACTGTTACGCATATTCTCTGTGTTTCATGGTGAGGTACTGCGCGTGTGAATTGTGACCCACGGTAACCTGTTCGCGGTCTCTGGGTACTTTCACACGAACAAAAAACGCTTGCAGCACGCGAAGCCTCCTCAAATAACAAGCCGTTCAACCCGCCTGTGTCTACGAGATGGAGGGTTGGGTTACACATTTCGTTTCTTCACAACACGAACAAGGGCATCCCCAAGCGGCAGCAACGCCTTGTGACAATGCAAAACCCGGCCAGAGTTATGTTCTGTGCCCCCCCCCCCCCCCCCCCCCCCCCCCCCCCCCCCCCCCCCCCCCCCCCCCACCCCCCCTCCCCCCTCCCCCCCCCCCCCCCCCCCCCCCCAAAACCCCCCCCCAACACACCACTTTCCATCCTTACAGAACGCATAAAATACATAGCCCAAAATTTGAAGCGATTCTGTTCAGTAGTTCACGAGATACAGCTGAACTTTTATACAAACTTCCTTGCACCGAGTGATGCCCTCTACCCCCCCCCCCCCCCCCCCCCCCCCCCCATAAACACACCACTTTCCACCCTTACAGAACGCATAAAATACATAGCCCAAAATTTGAAGCGATTCTGTTCAGTAGTTCACGAGATACAGCTGAACTTTTATACAAACTTCCTTGCACCATGGTACACCACCACACAAAATTTGAAGCGATTCTGTTTACTAGTTCACGAAATAAAGCTGGGGGGGAATTACATAGCCCAAAGAAGGAAATTTCGGTTTTCAAGGTCAAACTTCAAGGTCAAGGTCAGCATGGTGTTGATTAACGAAAGGAAGCTTCCTTTTCAAGCTGTCTACC
>CM065684.1:18267727-18274982 GCA_017654935.2 Phymorhynchus buccinoides
ACATAGTAAAACGTGTATGCAGAACATCAGAGAGAGATAAAGAGAGAGAGAGAGAGAGAGAGAGAGAGAGAGAGAGAGAGAGAGAGAGAGAGAGAGAGAGAGTGAGAGAGAGAGAGAGAGAGAGAGAGAGAGAGAGAGAGAGATAACATCGGAAAACGCTATTGGCTGCATTTGGTAATATTTTGTTGTTGTCTATTGTTCTGATGATTTTGTCCTTCGTCGTTGTGTTTGTTTAATATGTGTCCCTTAGTTCGCTCCCCTTTCTTAGCTCTTCATGTTGGTGGTACTAAGTAGTCTCAAAATAGAACGTTTCGCCTTTTTAACCCTTTCACCGCCAATGTCGCATGTTAGCACCACAGTGATTTAACACCTTATGTCACTAAAAGGCATCACATTGGGGTCTATTATCCAAAGACCCTATTGTCTTAGTTTTGGAAAGTAAGGCTAGACCTTATTTTATATATGTCACAGAAGAATCCCCAACATACTGCAGACGGATTTTGTTCTCTACCCAGGTAAATTTAATGGACATTTTTGGCTGAAATAGTCTGGCGGTGAAAGGGTTGAAGATACACCAGACCTGTTTACTCTTTTCGAGTAGTATTCTACTCAATTTGGACCTCTACTAGGGGAAGACGGGGTAAAAAGCGCATGGGCGGGTAAGAAGCCCACCCCAATTATCTCATGAAATGAAGCAAATTTCAGTCTCATTTTGCCCATGAGACGAGCGTTAATGTCTAGCATTCGTCTCATGGGCAAATGTGACTGAAATTTTCTTTATTTCATGAGATAATTGGGGTGGGCTTCTTACCCGCCCATGCGCATTTTACCCCGTCTTCCCCTACTCTTCAAAATTGAAAATAATGCTCTAATTACTCATTTTCAGTGAACATTGCTTGATGGTTTAATGAAGAGGACTAACTCATTTCACACCAAAACTACTCATTCCAGCTATCCAGACTATCCAGCTATCCAGACTACTCAAGACTTGTGTAGGGGGTAAACAGGTCTGATACACAGACGCGCCACGATTAAGTCCCTTGGGTTTTTTTCTGGGTAGCTGTGACCCACATAGAAATGTCCCCATGTTCAAATTGAGGCTGCTCTTTAAAATTATGCATCGCTTTGAATTTGGGGGCATTTGTATGGTAGTGAGACCTGGTCAAAACAAGATTTATTTCCAGCTATAAGAGGGAAAACACGTGAAACCCGTGATTTCGACACGTGATCTGGCGGGTCTTTCACACAAAGCACCTTTCAAGCTTCACTCCTTTTAATCCGTGTCCGTGGGGCAGTGGGTGGATGGGGATGCCCTGTGCCTCCATACGGGGAGCTGGACGACCCCGCCCCTTCCACGAGTCTCTCCCCGTAGGGATACCTGGGGGGGGGGGGGGGGGTTGTCATTCCTAAAAAAATAGTTCCCCCCACCTTCTGGAAGTTCTGTGTTTGTAACTTCCTTTAATCTGCCACTCTCTTTGACTCTGCCTTTTCCTTTTGCTTTCTATCATCTACTATCTTTCTGACTTGTTGGCCCATTCTCCTGCCTTTACAAAAAAACAAATCTTCCAAATAATTGTTCTCCTTTGAGGCTCCTCCCAAATCGGAATGTATCGGCTGTACGCAGCGGGGAGACCAGTGAAAACTGAAAACCGGCCGCATACGTACCTTACCCATTATGGCCATAATATGGCCTTGGAACAAATGACAAACGACAAATGACAACTTTTATTGACAATGACTTACAGTCTTCATGTCAAGGGGGTGAATACGGGATCACAACGAAAAAACAAAAGCATAACATTACGCTTGTACATTTAAACATAAGCAATTCGCAATTCAAGCACGCACGCACACGCACACGCACGCACACACACACGCACACACACACACACGCACACACACGCACACACACACACACACACACGCACACACACACGCACGCACGCACACACACGCACGCACGCACACACACGCACGCGCGCGCGCGCACACACACAGACACACACACATGCACAAACGTATTAATCCACTCACACAACAATAGGCCTGGGAACACAGAAGAAGAAGAAGAATCCGTCTCTGTCAACACAGAGAGGAGAGACCAGCCATGCATTAGCTTAATTGATGCTAGGCTATTTCTGTTTCCACAACTAAACTCCCCCGCACCCCAACGCTTTAACCCTTTCGCCGCCAGCCATTTTTCAGCAAACAATTCCATTAATCTTACCTGGGTAGAGAAAAACAATCATCTGCAATATTGAATGTTCCTCTGTGACATGTATAACATTAGGCCTATCCTTACCTCCCAAAATTAAGAAAATAGGGTCTTTGGATAACAGACCCTGATTTGATTTGATGCCTTTTAGTGACATATTAAATCATTGTGGTGCCAAACCCCTTTCACCGCCAACGTCGCATTTTTTGCCCCACAGTGGTTTCAAGACACACTGACGCGCCACGATTAAGTCCCTTGTTTTGTTCTGGGTAGCTTTGACCCGCATACAAATGTCCACAACTTCAAATCGAGGCTGCTCTATAAAAAATGATGTTTCGTTTTTAATTTGGGCACATTTGAATGGGAGTCACACCCTGGTCAAAGCAAAATTTCTTACCAGCTATAAGAGGGAAAACACGTGAAACCCGTGATTATGACACGTGATCTGGTGAGTCTTTAAAAAATCATCAGTTTATTACATTTAATTTAAACCTGTTCTTATTTGCCCTTAGTACCCAAACAAATTATGCAGTCTCAAATCGATATCTCTACCTATTCCCTTTAAATCGTGTTGATGTCAAAAATAAAATAAAAAGTATAAAGTGTGTGGGGGGTTTTCCCTTCAAGGTCAGAATGTTTATTATGTAAAAAATTATATAAAGGTGTGTGTGTTTCTTCTAGGTCGGAATGTTCATGCGTTTGATAAAGGTTTCCTGGCTTAGGCCTGGTACACAGTAGGCTACATCCGGATTTTCCGCGCGGAAATAATCAATAAGTAAAAGAAGAAAGGAAACAAAATATACGGATAAGGCCGTGTACACACATAAGCGGATATTCCATGCGGAAACCCGTGCGCAATCCATAAATAAGTGAAACAAAGAAGGGAAAAGATTTGCGCACGTGTCCGAATTTCCCCTATATGCGCAAACTTTTATCCTTCTTTCTTCCACTTATTTAGGGGGTTCCGTACGGAACTTACGCGTCTAATGTGAACCCGGCCTTCGGGGAAATACGGACACGTACGCATATATTTTTTTCTTTCTTTCTTTTACTTATTGATTATTTTCCGCGCGGAAAATCCGGATGTAGTGTGTAACAGACCTTAGGGTACGTGCCCATACATCGGAGATTCTGTGCGGAAACCCGTGCGCAATCCATAAATAACTAAAAGAAAAGAAGGGACAAGATTTGCGCACGTGTCCGTGTCCGTATTTCCCTTAATCCGTAAATGTTTACCCTTCTTTCTTTTACTTATTTACGGATTGCGCACTGTGGGGATTTCCGCATGAACTGTGTACGAGGCCTTAGACTGAGACTGATAATGGGTAGATTTGTCTTCTTCTTCTTCTTCTTCTGCGTTCCCAGGTCTTAAGGTCATAATGGGTAAGGTACGTATGTGTCCGGTTTTTAGTTTTCACTATTCTCTCCCGCTGCGTACAGCCGACACATTCTGATTTCGGAGGAGCTCAAAGATTGGAAGATGGTTTTGGAAGAGAGAGAAAGGCAGGAGAATGGGCGAATAAGTCAGAAAGATAGTAGATAATAGAAAGCAAAGGGAAAAGGCAGAGTCAAAGAGAGTGAAAGACAAGAGGAAGTTACAAGCACAGAACTTCCAGAAGGTGGGGGAACTATTTTTACGAAAGACACACACACCCCGGTATCCCCACAGGGAGAGACTCGTGGAGGGGGGCGGGGGCGTCCAGCTCCCCGTATGGAGGCACGAGGCATCCACCCACTGCCCCAATTGGGTAGATAAATAACGATAGAACTTTCATTGGATATCAGATTCTCACTCCTGTCTCCAACAACTTGAAGGGGAGTCACGTGCGGAATGATAAAACATATATAATAGCACTGCATTGCAGGACAAATCAATGAACGTACGTGGAAAGACGGCAGATGCAGAAGGGGATGGAATAGAACTGTCGGCCACAGTCTGTGTGCGTCGTCTGAGTGGGGCCTTAGGAGCAATAATTTGTAATCTGTGTGAGTGAGTGAGTGAGTGAGAGAAAGAGAGCATCATATAATAAAAAGGCAAGTGTCCGTGTGTGTGTGCGTGTGGTGTGTGTGTGTGTGTGTGTGTGTGTGTGTGTGTGTGTGTGTGTGTGTGTGTGTGTTGTGTGTGTGTGTGTGTGTGTGTGTGTGTGTCTGTGTGTATGTGTCTGTGTGTGTGTCTGTCTGAAACACAAAACGGGCCTTATAACTCCGCCGTTTTTCGACCGAATCGCTTCAAATTTGCTGTGAGCCTTAACGGGGCGATGGCAACGGCAACCGAGGCGGCCGTGTCATTTCCGCGGCTGTGCACATACATAAAACGCATCAAAACAGCACGTAACTACATAAAAACGCATCAAAACAGCACGTAACTGAATAGTTTTTTTATATATAGCCTTGGGGTTCAGACCCGTGATTTGAGCGCGTGCGATCATGCGCACACGCGCGCACAGAAAAATTCATGACACCTGTGTTATAGACCATTCATCAATAAATGTTGTGAAAAAAACTGCATTAAAATACATGCAAAACTTCGCGAGATATTAGCGATTATGTGTTTTCGGGGTTTGAACCCCGTAACTGGCGCGACCTTGACCTTAATGTAAAACTAAATACATCAGTGGATAGCTTGCATCTTGGCAAACTAGTATACCAAATTTGATGATGATAGACTGAATAGTTTTTGAGAAAAACGGACGAATAGCCGGACGGACGGACGGACGGACAGACGGACGGACGGACGGACGGACGGACACCGGACGGACGGACGGACACCGGACGGACGGACACCGGACGGACGGATCAGACAAAAAACAATAGCTCCCCGAACATTCGGCTCGGGGACTAACAAGAAGAACATAATTCATGACAGTGGCCCCCTCTCTCTCTCTCTCTCTCTCTCTCTCTCTCTCTCTCTCTCTCTCTCTCTCTCTCTCTCTCTCTCTCTCTCTCTCTCTCTCTCTCCCCCTGTCATGAAACATAAACACCTACAAAAATACAAAAATCCCCCCACAAATCCCCCCATCCCCCCACAAATCCCCCCATCTCTCTGAATCACCCCCCTGCCCAACCAAAGTGGATCAAGGCTACATTAGGATCTAACAAATATGTAGGAGTTCAGGGAAGAGTGTTTTTATGCATATGCCATCACACACACACACACACACACACACACACACACACACACACACACACACGTGCGCGCTTGCGCACGTACACATACGCACGCGGGCGCGCGTGTACACACACAACGCACGCACACACACAGACGTACGCACACTCAACACTCACACACACACAAACTCTCTCCCTCTTTTTTTCCTCTCTCTCTCTCTCTCTCTCTCTCTCTCTCTCTCTCTCTCTCTCTCTCTCTCTCTCTCTCTCTCTCTCTCTCTCTCTCTCTCTCTCTCTCTCTCTCTCTCTCTCTCTCGTTCTCTCTTCTCTCTCTCCCCTCCCTCCCTCCCTCCCTCTCCCTTCTCCGTCTTTTTTCTCTCCCTTAAACTTAGCACAGACGTTTTAGGTTTCTCGCAGACAATAAAGATAGAAGTGTCCACGAGGAGAACAAATCAATTTCGCTGCTGAAACGTGAAAACAATGGAAAAGAAACTGACAACAACAGCAAAAACCACCAGGGCCTGTATTCACGTTGAGATAGCATGAGACTTAGCATGATGCTAACTTAGAAGCTCTTCCAATGTCCTATAGGATTTAATAGGACTTTTGGAAGAGCTTCTAAGTTAGCATCATGCTAAGTCTCATGCTATATCAACGTGAATACAGGCCCAGGCGTGCAAACTTGATCCATAGCAACAGGTTGATTTCAAGCGGTCAGGGGTCAAACATTATCCTGCTTTGCCATTTTTTGATTTTTTTTCAAAATTGAAGTTTTGTCACCGTATTTTCAAACGTAAATAGAACGTAGCGGTTTGGGCTTGGGTTCTTTTCAGTTAGTTAAAGACCAATTAAAATGTAAGTAACGGTTCGCAGTAAATCAGTCTTTTTGATATTTGGTCTATTCTAGTCACAGAGACTTATCTCTGCGAAATTCGGGCTGCTCTCCCCTGGAGAGCGCGTCGCCGCAAGTGCAGCGCCTACCCTTCTTTTTTTCTTTCTTTTTTTCTTTTTTTTTGGGGGCACAGGGTGAGGAGGGGGGCGTGGGCACACTTGGAAAACCTATCTATCAATTTGTCCATACCAGGCAGCGGGATTTCTCCCTGCTCTTAACCGACTTTCAAATGCCGTGGGATTTTTACGTGCGTAAAGCGCACGGGTCAGAATAGCTTTAAGTCCCCGTCCGAAGGACTCGACGTTCAGTTCGATTTTCCTGTCGAACTAGAAAGACAGGGCGAGGCCGGGATTCGAACCCGTGTCACTCACGCTGCAGTCACGCATTACATTTGGCAGGCGAACGTCTTAACCACTCTGCCACCTTTCTATTCTCTATTTCTCTTCTGTGCCTATTCCCACCCTCTCATAGCCTAATCCCTGATTGTAATGAGAATCGTGTCTTGGAAACGAGATGCACAAGACTAAGATATTTACTCTCGAGAGAAGAGGAGGGGGGTGGGGGAGGGGGGAGGGAGTGGGGGGGGAGGTGTGGGGCGGGAGGGGGGAGGGGAGGAGGGGGGGGGGAGGAGAGAGGGGTGCGGAGTGGAGGGGAAGGAGGAAGAAGCGGAAGAGGGGAGGGGGGAGAAGACCGACAGGAAGAAGGGCGCGACGGAGCGGCGAAGCAAGAGGGGAGCGACGCGGAGGTGCAGAAGGAGCAGGGGAAGAGGAGAGGAGGGGGGAAAAGGGAGAGAGATAGCGGGAAGAGAGAGAGAGGAGGGGACAAGGGAGGCACGCTGGAGGAAAAGGGAGAGAGAGGAGGAGAAGGAGGAGAGAAGGAGGAGAGAAGAGGGAAGGGAAGAAGAAGGGAGGAGAGGAGAGGAAGAAGAGGAGGAAGAGAGAGGGAGAGAGGAGAGAGAGAGAGGAAGGAAGGAGAGAAAAAAAAGGAAAGGGAGGGAAAGAGAGAGGGAAGAGAGAAGAGAAGGGAGAGAGGAGAGGGGG
>CM065684.1:18275482-18287982 GCA_017654935.2 Phymorhynchus buccinoides
CACACAAACCGATTGCAATACCTCGGCCTCTGGCCGGGTATTATTGTTACCTTTACTGACGTGTTTCGTCCACGCCGTGGCTACTTGATGAAGACGTCCTCCTCTCACTCCATCTTCGGGAATGTTCCACCCAGATAGGGCCTTTGCCGGGGTGGTTGGGGTGCTGGCGACCTGAATTTCCACAGGTTGAGTAACTGAAAGTCATCGTAGGCTCGCAGAACGAGTGCGGGCAAATTTGTAGTCTAGTATAGAGAACGAACACTTTTGTGGCAAATGCCCTATTTTACGAAGATTGGCGAGAAGAGGGTCGTAAATCCCGGACATGAATGCCCCCTGGTCCCTCCTTATCCATAACTGTGCTGATTTCAACTCGACTTGAATGGACTCCTTCGTCTTTCTCATTCTCCAGTCCTGCTCCCGTTCTGATAGTGTGGTAAATGCCCTATTTTACGAAGATTGGCGAGAAGAGGGTCGTAAATCCCGGACATGAATGCCCCCTGGTCCCTCCTTATCCATAACTGTGCTGATTTCAACTCGACTTGAATGGACTCCTTCGTCTTTCTCATTCTCCAGTCCTGCTCCCGTTCTGATAGTGTGGCAAATGCCCTATTTTACGAAGATTGGCCAGAAGAGGGTCGTAAATCCCGGACATGAATGCCCCCTGGTCCCTCCTTATCCATAACTGTGCTGATTTCAACTCAACTTCAATGGACTCCTTCGTCTTTCTCATTCTCCAGTCCTGCTCCCGTTCTGATAGTGTGGCCCCCTCCCTCCCAGTCAGTCTCATGGTTGTCTATGTTCTGAGGGTCGGTGATGGCACTTTTCTCATACGTTGATTCCGATTGTTTTCTTCTGGATCTTGTACAAGCGATGTTAGCTTTTGATTGACAGTCCTGTTTTGTGTTCATTTAATCTGGTACTGAATTGACGCCCTGGCTTACACACTAGAAAACGTGTTTGTCCCTATGTCTTTGATGCGAACATTTAAAATCAAAACAGTTAAAATAACTTTGTGTTTGATTATGTTCTTTAAAAAAAAAATTAAAAAAGGAAAGAGAATGCTAGCTTAGTTTTTCCCCCCTTATTAGGGAGGCAATGGCAGAACCCAAGCCGAGGACAGCTGTTTCGACTCTAGGGAGTCTCATCAGCTCAGCACTGGATGGGGTATTAACCTACCAAGGTGAAACTACTCTCCCCTCAACAAGATTCATATCTCATATATATATATATATATATCACCTCCGCTTTTCTTTCTTTTTTTTTTAATCGATGTTACGTTTATCTTTGGGGTGCACAAGGATGATATAATTTAGATAGAAAACGTTTCTCTTCTTAGTAGTACTTACCATGGGAGCCGGTGGTAGCGGCGGTTCTGCTGCCACTTTTGGTGGTGGAAGAGGTGGCGGCGGACTTGGCGCTCTTGGAGCTCCGTGCGGTGCGCGCGCTGCGGACGCTCGCGCTGCCCCTGGCGCTGCCCCTGACGCTGCCCTTCCTCAGGCCCTGGTAGTGCTTGAGCACCTCGTCGTCACTGTCGCTGGACGTATCCTCCTCGTACTGGTAAGCCGCGCCTGTAGTTAATAGAGAGAGAGAATACAAAGGTTATCACTAGGTTAGGACCCACTTGAGCTTAGCGCCGCAGGGCGGTCAAAAAAAGCGAGCTAAGTCGACCATTGAAAGACTTGTCAGTTTGTCCTAAAAGTCCGGTGTTAGTTTAAATGACTCCTTGTCTCCTTGGGCAAAGGTACGTTTTTTAGTTTGTCTTCACTTTTCTGGTAGTATATCAATTTTTTAAAAAGCATCTATCGTCACTCATTCCTGGAAAGTAGAACAATATCAAGGGTGATCACACAAAAAGCATACTTGTATGTTTCATGAAACAATCTGAAGAGAAAGTGCATGCGCTTGCACACACACGCGCGCGCGCGCGCGCACACACACACGCGCGCGCGCGCACACACACACATGCACACACACACCCACACACACACACACGCACACACGCGTGCACACACACACACACACACGTGCACACACACACACACACATAACACACACACACACACACACACACACACACACACACACACACACACACACACGCACACACACACACACACACACACGCACACGCGCGCGCACGCGCGCACACACACACACATACATACAATCATTCTACAGAGCAACAGATCAGTGCTGTACGGACACTGTATAATAATAATAATAATAATACATTTAACAGCCCAGGGCCCCATTGACAGGAAGACAGAACAGATGCGGCTACAAGATCCTTCATTTCCGGAGGATTACCCCCCTTTCCGTTATTCCAGACTTCCAGACTTTTTTTTATCCCCCCCCTCCCCCTCATTCATACCCCGCACACACACTCCTCCCTCCCCCTTGTCCCCCTCCCTTCACCCTTCACCCTCAGAATCTCATTAGACTGGTGGCGGATGTTACCAGAGAGAAGTTCCCTGTCCACCCACACACAACTCCTTCTCTTCTCTCTCTCTCTCTCTCTCTCTCTCTCTCTCTCTCTCTCTCTCTCCTCTCTCTCTCTCTCTTCTCTCTCTCTCTCTCTCTCTCTCTCTCTCTCTCTCTCTCTCTCTCTCTCTCTCTCCTCTCTCTCTCTCTCTCTCTCTCTCTCTCTCTCTCTCTCTCTCTCTCTCTCTCTCTCTCTCTCTCTCTCTCTCTCTCTCTCTCTATCACCCTGTTAGCCTACACCACCCCCCCACCACCCACCCACCCCATGGGGATACCGGGGGGGGGGGGGGGTGTCTTTTGCATAAATAGTTCCCCCTACCTTCTGGAAGTTCTGTGCTTGTAACTTCCTCACATCCATCACTCTTTTTTGACTCTTGCCTTTTTTTCCCCCATTTTGCTTACCTGTCATCTAACTATCTTTCTGCCTAAACCCGATCCATTTTCCTGCCCTTTTTTTCTTCTTCACGAAACACTTTCAAAAAAGATTTCCTCCAAGCCGAAGTCGGACTTGCTGGGCCTAACTATAGCTGAAGACGGGGTAAAAAGCCCATGGGCGGGTAAGAAGCCCATGCCAATTATCTCATGAAATAAAGACAATTTCAGTCACATTTTGCCCATGAGACGAGTGTTTAATGTTTATCATTCGTCTCATGGGCAAATTTGACTAAAATTTGCTTTATTTCATCAGATAATTGGCATGGGCTTCTTGCCCGCTCATGGGCTTTTTACCCCGTCTTCACCAAATCTTAGTGCAGCATGACGCATCTGCGCTCAGATAATTGGCAGGAAAGAAGAAGAAGAAGAAGAAGAAGAAGAAGAAGAAGAAGAAGAAAAAGTAAGCCCACTCTTGTCTCCTACAGTATCGCACTGACCTGATGAGTCCCTTTGCCCTTCCTCTCAGTGATTATTCCCGCGGGAACCAGCTTCTCGCTTCTAGAATGTTCCCATTATTCCCGTGGTGGTGGGGTATCAAGCTGCTTGCTTGCTTCTTCTTCTTCTTCTTCTTCTTCTTCGATCGCTCAGACAGTGTCCTGTCAATTATGAGCGCAGATGCGTCATGCTGCCGTTATGCGCCTAACTAAGAAACAGTTAGGCCCAGCAAGTCCGACTTCGGCTGGAGGAAATGTTTTTGAAAGTGTTTCATGAAAAAAAGGCAGGAGAATGGACCCCGGTAAGGCAGAAAGATAGTAGATGACAGTAAGCAAAGGGAAAAGGCAGAGTCAAAGAGTGACAGATTAGAGGAAGCTACAAGCACAGAACTTCCAGAAGGTGGGGGAACTATTTATACAAAGACCCCCCGGTATCCCCATTGGGGGGGCTTCTTGCTTCAATAGTCTGTCTCTGTTCGTTCTGAGCCCATTGGTTTTTGTATGAGGGCCATCTTAATCTGAGCTCTGTCGTTCGCTTTGGGTGGTGGTAAAATGTTCCATCGTGTCCTTTTCAAGATGACTGTGGTCTCCCTTGATTTCTGAGCCCATTGGTTTTTGTATGGAGGCCATCGATGACTTTGGCGAAGCTTTTTCCATCTTAGTCTGAGCTCTGTAGCTCGCGTTGTGTGTGTGTGTGTGTGGCGGGGGGGGGGGTACAAATGTTCCATCGTGTCCTTTTCAAGATGACTGTGGTCTCCCTTGATTTCTGAGCCCATTGGTTTTTGTATGGAGGCCATCGATGACTTTGGCGAAGCTTTTTCCATCTTAGTCTGAGCTCTGTAGCTCGCGTTGTGTGTGTGTGTGGCGGGGGGGGGGGGGGTTACAAATATTCCATCGTGTCCTTTTTTAAGATGACTGTTGTCTCCCTTGATTTCTGAGCCCATTGGTTTTTGTATGGAGGCCATCGATGACTTTGGCGAAGCTTTTTCCATCTTAGTCTGAGCTCTGTAGCTCGCGTTGTGTGTGTGGTGTGTGCGGGGGGGGGGGGGGGGGTTACAAATATTCCATCGTGTCCTTTTTCAAGATGACTGTTGTCTCCCTTGATTTCTGAGTCCATTGGTTTTTGTATGGGGGCCATCGATGACTTTGACGAAGCTTCTCCATCTTAGACTGAGCTTTGTAGCTCGCTTCCGGGGGGGGGGGGGGGTAGTGGGGGGGGGTAAAATGTTGTCTCCCTTCATTTTCTGACTGCCCTCGTTTCGGTTTTCATTATCTTCTTCTTCTTCTTCGATCGCTCAGACAGTTTACTGTCAATTATGAGCGCAGATGCGTCATGCTGCCGTTATGCGCCTAACTAAGAAATAGTTAGGCCCAGCATGTCCGACTTCGGCTGGAGGAAATGTTTTTGAAAGTGTTTCGTACATCAGAAAAAAAAAAAAGGCAGGAGAATGGACCCCGGTAAGGCAGAAAGATATTAGATGACAGTAAGCAAAGGGAAAAGGCAGAGTCAAAGAGAGTGACAGATTAGAGGAAGTTCTCCTTTTTAACCATCAGTCCCTTTTTGTTATAACAGTGCTGCAACTTGATTAATAATACGTGCGGTATTTATTTCATAAACTACCAAGCAGTTTGTGATAAATGTACGGCTCAGCCCCCCAAAAAGGATTGCCCACAAATCTGCACGAATTTGAGCGAGCGCGCATAAATCTGTAGCCTTTGTTTCGTATAATGGTATGTTTACATGCAACACTGCTGTTTTCGCCATTAGATGTAAAACACACACACACACACACACACACACACACACACACACACACACACACACACACACACACAAACATTTATATATTTATACAAACAAACACACACACACACACACACACACACACACACACACTCACACACACTCCTAGCCCCATCCCCGCCCATAGATAAAACAGTAGTGTGATAGTTTAAAGCTGTGTATAATATATCTGTGCCCCCTTTTTTTCATTTTGACATGTAGAACACTATGTTGATATTGTATTGCTATTTCATAAGCTTTCTGTTTGTTGCTGTAAATATTTATATGCTTCTTTTCTCTCTTTGTTTCTATGTCCTTAACCAGTATAGTTTATGTTTCGTGCATGTATGTTTGGTGTATGCTTCTATTTATAGGTGGCTTGATGGCCAAAAAAAGCATGTATGTTTGCTAATTCAATGTCCATCTTCAAATAAAATTTTGACTTTGACAAACAAAAGCTGGACATCTTCTGGATGCATCAACAGAATTGACACTTCTAAAAACACATGATACTCATCACCAATCCAAAAGAAAACAAGGGTCATAATAATAAGCACCGAAACAATATTGCCACTGGCAGGTTTAGAAAAAAGAAGAAGATGAAAAAACTGTATTAAAAAAATGTTTGGTCTAAGTAAGATATGCCCCTGAGACACTTGGCATTATTTCCCTTTCCCTAACCTTTCTGCTCACTCGCCTATGCATAGAGGGGAAAAAAACATACGTTTGCGCGTGCGAATTCAGATAAACTGAAACAGTACATAGTGAAACGTGTATGGTCCATTCTCCTGCCTTTACAAAAAAACAAATCTTCCAAATAATTGTTCTCCTTTGAGGCTCCTCCGAAAACGGAATGTGTCGGCTGTACGCAGCGGAGAGACCAGTGAAAACTGAAAACCGGACACACACGTACCTTACCCATTATGGCCATAATATGTCCTTGGAACAAATGACAAACGACAAATGACAACTTTTATTGACAATGACTTACAGTCTTCATGTCAACGGGGTGAATACGGGATCACAACGAAAAACAAAAGTATAACATTACGCTTGTACATTTAAACATAAGCAATTCGCAATTCAAGCACGCACACACGCACGCACGCACGCACGCACGCACACACGCGCACACACACACACACGCATGCACACACGCACGCACGCACACGCGCACACACACACACGCACACGCACACACACATACACACACACGCACGCGCGCGCGCACACACACAGACACACATACACAAACGTATTCATCCGCTCACACAATGGGCCTGGGAACACAGAAGAAGAAGAAGAATCCGTCTCTGTCAACACAGAGAGGAGAGACCAGCCATGCATTAGCTTAATTGATGCTAGGCTATTTCTGTTTCCACAACTAAACTCCCCCGCACCCCAACGCTTTAACCCTTTCGCCGCCAGCCATTTTTCCAGCAACAACCTGGGTAAAGGATGGAAGTTCAGTTTAACGTCGCGTATCGGCTTTCGCCATGTACGACGGGCTGAACAAACCAACCACGGTATAAACAAAAAATTATGTACAAACAAACCACGGTATAAACAAAAAATTATGTTCCTGAATCACTGTCTTAGCCGAAAGGCCGTGAAACCCGTGATTATGACACGTGATCTGGTGGGTCTTTAAAAAATCATCAGTTTATTACATCCAAAACCTGGGTAAAGAAAACCATCTGTCTGTAATATTGGGATTCCTCTGTGACATATTTAAGTAAGGCCTATCCTTGCCTCCCAAAATTAAGAAAACAGGGTCTTTGGATAACAGACCCTGATTTGATGCCTTTTAGTGACATATTAAATCATTGTGGTGCCAAACCCCTTTCACCGCCAACGTCGCATTTTTTGCCCCACAGTGGTTTCAAGACACACTGACGCACCACGATTAAGTCCCTTGTTTTGTTCTGGGTAGCTTTGACCCGCATACAAATGTCCACAACTTCAAATCGAGGCTGCTCTATAAATGATGTTTCGTTTTTAATGTGGGCACATTTGTATGGGGGTCAAACCTGGTCAAAGCAACACTTTTTTTTCCAGCTATAAGAGGGAAAACACGTGAAACCCGTGATTATGACACGTGATCTGGTGGGTCTTTAAAAAATCATCAGTTTATTACATTTAATTTAAACCTGTTCTTATTTGCGCTTAGTACCCAAACAAATTATGCAGTCCCAAAGATCTCTACCTATTCCCTTTAAATCGTGTTGATGTCAAAAATAAAATAAAAAGTATAAAGTGGTGTGGGGGGTTTTCCATCAAGGTCAGAATGTTTATTATGTAAAAAAATTATATAAAGGTGTGTGTTTTTCATGTAGGTCGGAATGTTTATGCGTTTGATAAATGTTTTGCTGGCTTAGGCCTGGTACACAGTACATACGGATTTTCCGCGCGGAAATAATCAATAAGTAAAAAAAGAAAGGAAACAAAATATACGGATAAGGCCGTGTACACACATAAGCGGATATTCCATGCGGAAACCCGTGCGCAATCCATAAATAAGTGAAACAAAGAAGGGAAAAGATTTGCGCGTGTCCGAATTTCCCCTATATGCGCAAACTTTTATCCTTCTTTCTTACACTTATTTAGGGTTTTCCGTAGGGGAAATGCGGACACGTGCGCATATATTTTTTCTTTCTTTCTTTTACTTATTGATTATTTCCGCGCGGAAAATCCGGATGTAATGTGTAACAGGCCTTAGGGTACGTGCCCATACATGCGGAGATTCTGTGCGGAAACCCGTGCGCAATCCATAAATAACTAAAAGAAAAGAAGGGAAAAGATGTGCGCTACGTGTCCGTATGTCCCCTAATCCGTAAATGTTTACCCTTCTTTCTTTTACTTATTTACGGATTGCGCACTGTGGGGTTTCCGCATGAACTGTGTACGAGGCCTTAGACTGAGGCTGATAATGGGTAGATTTGTCTTCTTCTTCTTCTTCTTCTGCGTTCCCAGGTCTTAAGGTCATAATGGGTAAGGTACGTATGTGTCCGGTTTTTAGTTTTGACTATTCTCCCCGCTGCGTACAGCCGACACATTCTGATTTCGGAGGAGCTCAAAGATTGGAAGATGGTTTTGGAAGAGAAAAAAAGGCAGGAGAATGGGCCAATAAGTCAGAAAGATAGTAGATAATAGAATGCAAAGGGAAAAGGCAGAGTCAAAGAGAGTGAAAGACAAGAGGAAGTTACAAGCACAGAACTTCCAGAAGGTGGGGGAACTATTTTTACGAAAGACCCGCCCCCCCCCCCCACACCCCTCCCCCCCCCCCCCCCCCCCCCCCCCCCCCCCCCACCCGGTATCCCCACAAGGAGAGACTCGTGGAGGGGGGCGGGGTCGTCCAGCTCCCCG
Organism: Phymorhynchus buccinoides; assembly: GCA_017654935.2. Classification (NCBI taxonomy): domain Eukaryota; kingdom Metazoa; phylum Mollusca; class Gastropoda; order Neogastropoda; family Raphitomidae; genus Phymorhynchus; species Phymorhynchus buccinoides. The sequence continues at coordinate 18,283,982 of CM065684.1, forward strand.
TATGGAGGCACGAGGCATCCACCCACTGCCCCAGTTGGGTAGATAAATAACGATAGAACTTTCGTTGGATATCTCAGATTCTCACTCCTGTCTCCAACAACTTGAAGGGGAGTCACGTGCGGAATGATAAAACATATATAATAGCACTGCATTGCAGGACAAATCAATGAACGTGCGTGGAAAGACGGCAGATGCAGAAGGGGATGGAATAGAACTGTCGGCCACAGTCTGTGTGCGTCGTCTGAGTGGGGCCTTAGGAGCAATAATTTGTAATCTGTGTGAGTGAGTGAGTGAGTGAGAGAAAGAGAGCATCATATAATAAAAAGGCAAGTGCAAGTGTCCGTGTGTGTGTGTGTGTGTGTGTGTGTGTGTGTGTGTGTGTGTGTGTGTGTGTCTGTGTGTGTGTGTGTGTGTGTGTCTGTCTGAAACACAAAACGGGCCTTATAACTCCGCCGTTTTTCGACCGAATCGCTTCAAATTTGCTGTGAGCCTTAACGAGGCGATGGCAACGGCAACCGAGGCGGCCGTGTCATTTGCGCGGCTGTGCACATACATAAAAACGCATAAAAACAGCACGTAACTACATAATAACGCATCAAAACAGCACGTAACTGAATAGTTTTTTATATATAGCCTTGGGGTTCGGACCCGTGATTTGAGCGCGCGCGATCATGCGCACACGCGCGCACAGAAAAATTCATGACACCTGTGTTATAAACCATTCATCAAGAAATGTGAAAAAAACTGCATTAAAATACATGCAAAACTTCGCGAGATATTAGCGATTATGTGTTTCGGGGTTTGAACCCCGTAACTGGCGCGACCTTGACCTTAATGTAAAACTAAATACATCAGTGGATAGCTTGCATCTTGGCGAACTAGTATGCCAAATTTGATGATGATAGACTGAATAGTTTTTGAGAAAAACGGACGAATAGCCGGACGGAGGCACGCCGGACGGACGGACGGACACCGGACGGACGGATCAGACAAAAACAATAGCTCCCCGAACCTTCGGCTCGGGGACTAACGGCTCGGGGACTAACAAGAAGAACATAATTCATGACAGTGGCCTTCTCTCTCTCTCTCTCTCTCTCTTTCTCTCTCTCTCTCTCTCTCTCTCTCTCTCTCTCTCTCTCTCTCTCTCTCTCTCTCTCTCTCTCTCTCTCTCTCTCTCTCTCTCTCTCTCTCTCTCTCTCTCTCTCTCTCTCTCTCTCTCTCTCTCTCTCTCTCTCTCTCTCTCTCTCTCTCTCTCTCTCTCTCTCTCTCTCTCTCTCTCTCTCTCTCTCTCTCTCTCTCTCTCTCGTTCCTCTCTCTCTCTCTCTCTCTCTCTCTCTCTCTCTCTCTCTCTTCTCTCTCTCTCTCTCCCTCTCTCTCTCTCTCTCTCTCTCTCTCTCTCCCCGGCACAGACGAGGCCACTGTCATGAAACATAAACACCTACAAAACTCCACAAATCCCCCCATATCTCTGAATCACCCCCCTGCCCAACCAAAGTGGATCAAGGCTACATTAGGATCTAACAAATATGTAGGAGTTCGGGAAGAGCGTTTTTATGCATATGACATCACACACACACGTGGGCGCTTGCGCACGTACACATACACACACGCGCGCGCGCGTACACACACAAAGCACGCACACATACACGCACGCACACTCAACACTCACACGCACAAACTCACACTCTCTCTCTCTCTCTCTCTCTCTCTCTCTCTCTCTCTCATCTCTCTACTCTCTCTCTCTCGGCTCTCTCTCTCTCTCTCTCTCTCTCTCTCTCTCTACTCTCTCTCTCTCTCTCTCTCTCTCTCTCCCCACAGACGAGGCCACTGTCATGAAACATAAACACCTACAAAAATACAAAAATACCCCCACAACTCCCCCATCCCCCACAAATCCCCCCATATCTCTGAATCACCCCCCTGCCCAACCAAAGTGGATCAAGGCTACATTAGGATCTAACAAATATGTAGGAGTTCGGGGAAGAGTGTTTTTATGCATATGCCATCATACACACACACACACACACACACACACACACACACACACACACACACACGTGCGCGCTTGCGCACGTACACGTACGCACGCGGCGCGCGCGTGTACACACACAACGCACGCACACACACAGACGTACGCACACTCAACACTCACACACACACAAACTCTCTCCCTCTTTTTTTCGTCTCTCTCTCTCTCTCTCTCTCTCTCTCTCTCTCTCTCTCTCTCTCTCTCTCTCTCTCTCTCTCGCGATCTCTCTCTCTCTCTCTCTCTCTCTCTCTCTCTCTCTCTCTCTCTCTCTCTCTCTCTCTCTCTCTCTCTCTCTCTCTCTCTCTCTCTCTCTCTCTCTCTCTCTCCTCTCTCTCTCTCTCTCTCTCTCTCCTCTCCTTCTCCGTCTTTTTTTTCTCCCTTAAGCTTAGCACAGACGTTTTAGGTTTCTCGCAGACAATAAAGATAGAAGTGTCCACGAGGAGAACAACTCAATTTCGCTGCTGAAACGTGAAAACAATGGAAAAGAAACTGACAACAACAGCCAAAACCACCAGGGCCTGTATTCACGTTGAGATAGCATGAGACTTAGCATGATGCTAACTTAGAAGCTCTTCCAATGTCCTATAGGATTTAATAGGACTTTTGGAAGAGCTTCTAAATTAGCATGATGCTAAGTCTCACAAATTAACTGATCTTAACACTCAACAGGGCCTAGGGGGGATACTAAGGACAAGGGATCATTATGTATGGAACAGCCTGACCGTGTTCAAACGTTGCCAATGAGACACATTCTACTACACATAGCATTATTCCCAGCATCGTATCACCATCCGCATGCAAAAAGAGACGTAGCTCAAACTTGAATCAACTTGGATGCGTTGGAACTTACCAGGGCCTGTATTCACGTTGAGATAGCATGAGACTTAGCATGATGCTAACTTAGAAGCTCTTCCAATGTCCTATAGGATTTAATAGGACTTTTGGAAGAGCTTCTAAATTAGCATGATGCTAAGTCTCATGCTATATCAACGTGAATACAGGCCCAGGCGTGCAAACTTGATCCATAGCAACAGGTTGATTTCAAGCGGTCAGGGGTCAAACATTATCCTGCTTTGCCATTTTTTGATTTTTTTTCAAAATTGAAGTTTTGTCACCGTATTTTCAAACGTAAATAGAACGTAGCGGTTTGGGCTTGGGTTCTTTTCAGTTAGTTAAAGACCAATTAAAATGTAAGTAACGGTTCGCAGTAAATCAGTCTTTTTGATATTTGGTATTTGGTCTATTCTAGTCACAGAGACTTATCTCTGCGAAATTCGGGCTGCTCTCCCCCGGAGAGAGCGTCGCCGCAAGTGCAGCGCCTACCCTTCTTTTTTTTCTTTCTTTTTTTCTTTTTTTTGGGGGCACAGGGTGAGGAGGGGGGCGTGGGCACACTTGGAAAACCTAGCTATCAATTTGGCCATACCAGGCAGCGGGATTTCTCCCTGCTCTTAACCGACTTTCAAATGCCGTGGGATTTTTACGTGCGTAAAGCGCACGGGTCAGACTAGCTTTAAGTCCCCATCCGAAGGACTCGACGTTCAGTTCGATTTTCCTGTCGAACTAGAAAGACAGGGCGAGGCCGGGATTCGAACCCGTGTCACACTCACGTTGCAGTCACGCATTACATTTGGCAGGCGAACGTCTTAACCACTCTGCCACCTTTCTATTCTCTATTTCTCTTCTGTGCCTATTCCCACCCTCTCATAGCCTAATCCCTGATTGTAATGAGAATCGTGTCTTGGAAACGAGATGCACAAGACTAAGATATTTACTCTCTCTCTCTCTCTCTCTCTCTCTCTCTCTCTCTCTCTCTCTCTCTCTCTCTCTCTCTCTCTCTCTCTCTCCTCTCTCTCTCTCTCTCTCTCTCTCTCTCCAAACATGAAGACCACTGTCATGAAACATAAACACCTATAAAAATCCACAAATCCCCCCACAAATCCCCCCATCCCCCCACAAATCCCCCCATATCTCT
>CM065684.1:18292982-18300482 GCA_017654935.2 Phymorhynchus buccinoides
ATGTGTAATATCATGCCTTGCCATGTTTGTATTCTATGTTCGTATATGTACCAAGGACAGATTGGAAGAATATGCGTTGCCTAAAATCTTTATCCTTCAAAAATAAAGTTAAGGTTTTCAAGTTCTCTCTCTCTCTCTCTCTCTCTCTCTCTCTCTCTCTCTCTCTCTCTCTCTCTCTCTCTCTCTCTCTCTCTCTCTCTCTCTCTCTCTCTCTCTCTCTCTCTCTCTCTCTCTCCTCTCTCTCTCTCCCTCTCTCTCTCTCTCTCTCTCTCTCTCTCTCTCTCTCTCTCCCTCTATACGTAGTCAAGCAAAAAGAGAAACAGACAGGCAGCGACAATCAATGCGTACAGGGTTTATCTTGTACACACCTTGATAAAAGGACGAGATGTGAGGCACTGCTGGAGGAGGATTATGGCGAAAGAACTGGGAGACTGAGAGAGATGGAGGGTGAAATTGGGGAGGAGGGGGGGGGGAGGGAAAGAGAGAGGCAGATTGACAGAGGCAGAGATGAGAGATGTAGACATACCAAGTAAATCATTGCCTTCTTCTTCTTCTTCTGTGTTCCCAGGCCTTAGGGCCATAATGGGTAAGGTACGTATGTGTCTGATTTTCAGTTTTCACTGGTCTCCCCGCTGCGCACAGCCCACACATTCCGATTTCGGAGGAGCTCAAAGAAGAAACATTATTTGGAAGATTTTGTTTTTAGAAGAAGAAAAAGGCAGGGGAAAATGGGCCAATAAGTCAGAAAGATAGCAGATGATAGAAAGCAAAAGGGAAAAGGCAGAGTCAAAGAGAGTGGCAGATTAGAGGAAGTTACAAGCACAGAACTTCCAGAAGGAGGGGGGGGCGGGACTATTTTTACGAAAGACCCAACCCCCCAGTATCCCCACGGGGAGAGACTCGTGGAGGGGGCGGGGTCGTCCAGCTCCCCGTATGGAGGCACGAGGCATCCACCCACTGCCCCGAAACATTGTCTGGATATGTAAATGTATGATGGTATGGTGTTATTCATGTGGTGGTCGAGGAGCGGGCAATCTTGTACTTAAGTCACCCCCCCCCCCCTCCCCCCACCCCCACCCACCCACCCCTCATATTTAGGCCTACCTCAATCTCAAAGTCTGCATCTTTCAGTTTTATCTTCTTCTTCTTCTTTCTTCGTCGATCGCTATGACAGTTTCCTTGTCATTATGAGCGTAGATGCGTCATGCTGCCGTTATGCGCCTAAACAAATTAGGCCCAGCATGTCCGTCTTCGGCTGCAGAAAATAATTGTAAGAATCTTTCTTTCTTTTTTAATAGAAAACAAGGCAGGAGAATGGATCAGCAAGGCAGAAAGATAGTAGTAGATGACAGAAAGCAAAAGAGAAAAGGCAAGAGTCAAAGAGAGTGACAGATTAGAGGAAGCTACAAGCACAGAACTTCCAGAAGGTGGGGGAACTATTTGTACAACACACAAACACAAACACACACACACACACACACGCACGCGCGCGCACACACACGCACGCACACACGCACGCGCCACGCACGCACGCACGCACGCGCACGCACGCACGCACGCGCACGCACGCACGCACGCACACACACGCGCGCACACACACGCACGCACACACACACACACACACACACACACACACACACACACACACACACACACACACCGGTATCCCCGGTTTTCAGTTTTATGAAAATATTCCTAGGCTGATCCTAACCTTATTCCGTTCTCCCAAAAATAGCAGAATGTTGCTTCTCAGCGAAACTTGTCAATGCCAAAATTTCGAGAGGGTGTCTGCAGTACAAGATAGCCTGGCTAAGTTAGCGTAGCAGCTTCTTCTTCTTCTTCTTCTTCTTCTTCTTCTTCTGTGTTCCCAGGCCATATGGCCATAATGGATAAGGTACGTATGCGTCTGGCTTTCAGTTTTCACTGGTCTCCCTACTGCGTACAGCCGGCACATTCCGATTTCGGAGTAGCTCAATGGACAACAATTATTTGGAAGATTTTTTTTTAGACAGGAGAAAGCGTAGCAGCAAAAAGAACTCCATCAAATCAAAAAAACAGATTCCCGCCAACGTTAAGGTTTTTTTTACCATTATACGCGTGGGTTGTGTGTGTGTGTGTGTGTGTGTGTGTGTGTGTGTGTATGTGTGTGTTGTGTGTGTGGGTTTTTTTTTATCCGAGGTCACCTTTTTCATGATCTCTAGTAATATGTACTTAACCGCACACTCCAACACGAAACGTCCATCCAAGAAAAGTGCCTCAGAGCACGATAAATCTACATGAAATGGACTGGTCTAGTCACGGAACAATCCACCCACGGTGTTGACAATTCGATGACTTAGAGTCAAAACGGACCATCTCCAGAGAGTTCATTGACTTATTTTGGAACTTAGTGCGAAAACTAACAACTTGTATTGAAAAAAAGAAGACTGAAGAAATATAAAGAGCATAATCCCCATTTTATATTATTTTCAGTCTTTTTTAATACAAGTTTTTTAGTTTTCACAATACGCTACAAAACAAGTCAATGGACTATCTGGAGATAGTTCGTTTTGACTCTTAAGGCATCGTAATGTGTGGCTGAGGTTAAGCGGAAATTTGCAGGGATTCGGCGAGAGACGTAAAGGGGATGGGGTGGTTTTCTGTTAGACAGTTCAGGGGCGGATCTGGGGGGTGAGGGTGGGGGTGGTTCCAGGGTTTCCCGGAAACCCCCCTTCTCCCCAGGCATGTACCTTATACAAGGATACAAAAAAGTAAGAAAAGGGCTCGGTTTTGGCTTTAATAATCACTGAATTGAAACACTTTCCGGAGGCTTCTTCCCCTGGACCCCCCGCCACAAGGCCACTACACCTTATTAACCCAGGACCTGTACAGCTCCCTGGACTCCCCGCAGAAACACCCCCCCCCCCCTCCCTTACGAATCATTTGGTCCGCCTCTGAGACTTCGCCATCAAACCTCAAAATTCACTTTTCCTAGCATGTAGTGCCTGTCTGTCGTTTCCGACTTTGACTGACGGATAGCAGAAGGGGCAGCTGCTATTCTGGCGGGCCCGGGGCTAGCTCAACGTATTTTTCGGACTGTAAAGGCGCACCTTTGTATAAGGCGCACTCCCCAAATTTGACCCAAATTTCAGATTTTCTTACTATTTCATCAGTCGCATATTATAAGGCGCAGGGGTCTGAGTCTTGGGGGAAAAAAAAGTATCACCTTATAGTCCGAAAAATACGGTACCCACCTGTGTGCACCTTCACTTCACACTACTCTCCCCGATAACAAACCGAGAGAACATCATCTAATAAAACGCAGAACCTCTTCGAGTCAATCATCAGAGTCTTCACTATGCTGAAGCTGGATGATCAAACGAAGAAGAAGAAGAAGAAGAAGAAGAAGAAGAAGAAGAAGAAGAAGAAGAAGAAGAAGAAGAAGAAGAAGAAGAAGAAGAAAGAAACGCCTTGCTCATGGTTACATCCCCACCATCTCGACCGAAGGGATGCGAGGATAACATAATGATTAGCACATAGCTGGAGGGAGCTAGCCATCAGATATGTTCAGAAACATAAACCAATGACGTTCAGAAAGCAAGAAAGGGCAAAGGTGCAGATCAACACACCCCTGTCAAAGTCTTGGTTCATTGCAGTTGGTTGTTTTTTCTCCATATTACCTTTATATTTTACAATTAGCGAATGCATGGTGTTTTTTTAAACCCTTTCACCGCCGAAGTCGCACTAAAAGGCATCAAATTGGGGTCTATTATCGAAAACCACGATTGTCTTAGTTTTGGGAAGTAAGGATAGACCTTATTTTATATATATCTGTTGTGTTTGTTTTTCTTTTTTCAATCTCCATTTGTGTGTCTATATATATGACATATATATATATAGCAGAACAAAAAAAGAATGAAAACTATATATATATAGCAGAACAAAAAAAGAATGAAAACTAACAAGAAAGAATGTAGACTATTCCCAATATTTCGGCTTTTGGCCTTGGACGCGGGACAGACAGTAGAACAAACTTGACGTAACAAATACAACACGTAACTTTTCTTGTCACAGAAGAATCCCCAATACTGCAGATGGGTTTTGTTCTCTATCCAGGTAAATTTAATGGACATTTTTGGTTGAAATATGGTTGGTTAAATGGATAACAAAATTAACGTTAAGTATACAAAACCGATAGAGGTTTAACTGAGTGCTCAATCTGCAGTAAGAAAAGCAAGACTGAAAATACGGAAAGAACCGAGAAATGGAGGAGGGGGTGTTGATCTGAATCTTAGCCCAAGAAAGTCCTACCACCCCCTCCACCCCCACACCCAACCCAACACCCAAAAAAGAGCATTGAAACTGCATTTACGATATTCATTGGTGGGGTGGGGGGGGGGGGGGGTGATGTAGGAGTTTCAAACAAATCTAAGCTTATATTACTGATGATGATGATGATGTTCGTCGTCCGTCCCGAGGGATGAAGACCAGCCGTCAACAGTTCCAATATGTCAAAGGATTCGAGATGTGGGGTGGTGGGTACGAAGATCACTGACGAGTCCGATGCGGGCCTTGAAGGTTTTTGTGTGACAGAGGGGACCGGAAAGAGAGTTGAGGGGATCTGTTGTTGGAGTTGGAGAATTGCTGGCTCCTCGTGCGATTTTTCCGCGCTTCTCGACGTGCCTGAGCTGTCTCGATTCGGTGAGCCTCGAACTTGGCAGCTCCCTTATGGTGACTGACTGCATCACGCCATGCTGATCGGTTTTGGGTCCAAAGTTTGTTTCCCGGGAGAAAACGTTGATGTCAAAGTCCTTCAGGGACACTTTGAGGGTGTCCTTGAACGGGTTTTTTTTTTGCCCTCCATGGTTACGTGCACCACACTGGAGTTCTTAATGAACGTGATACAAATAACAAAACAACGGTGGGGGGACAGGGAATGGAGGAAGCAAGCATGAGAGAATGCAGCAGACACGAGCCAGGGACAAACAAGGGCACTTCACCAAACGAGCACGATAAATCATGCGCGTAATTTTATTGAAGACAAAGCCGACGGGGTGGAAATGCCTTCCAACTAACTATGCTGTGTGCGCAACTACGCGCGCGTTCGCGTGCCCGAACGGGACGGCAGGCACAAGAACTAAATTTCTCCCCACGTACACTCGGAAAGATATTGCACATCCCTTTCCCTCCCTGTTATCCTCATTTCCCTGTATTACACTAAAGGGCCAGCTACACGTCCACTAAAATCGCACGACTGTACGATACGATTCGATCACGTGGTCTCGAAGCGCGAATCACATTTGGGTTTTTTCGAGAGTATGTGATCGAATCGTATCGTAAAGTCGTGCGATTTTAGTGGACGTGAGGCTGGCCCTATGCTCTCTTCTTACGATATATAATACGCTCATAACTAAAGTAGGGGAAGACGGGGTAAAAAGCGCATGGGCGGGTAAGAAGCCCACCCCAATTATCTCATGAAATAAAGAAAGTTTCAGTCAAATTTTGCCCATGAGACGAATGCTAGACATTAACGCTCGTCTCATGGGCAAAATGAGACTGAAATTTGCTTCATTTCATTAGATAATTGGGGTGGGCTTCTTACCCGCCCATGCGCTTTTTTACCCCGTCTTCCCCTACTCATAACTTCTTAGAACGTACATCTATATTATACTCATAGCACGAATAGAACGCACGCACCTTCACTCCGGCTAAACTCACTGTGTGATACAAAAACAACAACAACATACAGTATTTATACGGCGATGAATCTTGATAGAAATCAAATCAAAGCGCACACACACGGATGACATATTATATGGAATACAGCAGAAACAGACCTAATTGCAAGAGAGAGAGAGACGAAAAAAAGAGAGCGGAGCTTTAATGACGGGGGAACAGGTGGGTCTTGAGGTTAGCTTTGAAAGCAGAGAGGGTCGGTCGCTGACGGAGGGAAAGAGGAAGTTTGTTCCAGGAGGTTGGTCCTGACACACAGCACACACACACACACACACACACACACACACACCGCGCGCGCGCGCGCACGCACACGCACACACACGCACAAACACACACACACATAGTACACACACACAAACACAGAGAACACACACACACATGTGCGCACGCACACACACACACACACACGCACACGCACGTACGCACGCATGCACGCACGCACACGCACACACACACACACACACACACACACACACACACACACACACACACACACACAGACACAGAGAGTTGTACACTTCCACGAAAGCACAGCGACAAAGAGAAGGACCGGTTGGGGGGGGGGGGGGGGGGGGTGTAGACAGACAGAGAGAGACAAAACACAGAGACAGAGGCAGAGAAAGAGAGAGAGAGGAGGGAGGGAGGGGGGGGGGGTGGCTGGGAAAACACAGATTTTAAAGAGACACAGACAAACAAAACAAAAAACAAGAGATAAGAGAGAGAAGTCAATGGGGATGAAGAGAAAAAAGCTGACAGATGGGGAAGGAATGGTGTGAACTGGAGGAGAATAAAAACAAAACTGAAACGGATGAGACTGAAAACAAAGCTAAGCAGGGGGGGGGGGGGGGGGGTGGGGGGGGGGGGGGGGGGGGGGGGGGGGGGGGGGGGGGGTACGGGTAGTGGAAAAAGAGGGTCAAAAACACGACACAGGAGACCCCCCCCAAATTCAAGTCTCTTTCCCTGAGAGAGCTGACCTCTACTTCTTTCCTTCTTTTTTTTGGAACATTTCCTTTTGCAATGCGATCACCCACTAACAACTCTTTCTCCGTCCGTGAAAGCGGAAAAAAGCTAATGTATAACAACGAAGAAGCCATGTTGTTGTAGAAGTAAGGATTTCAAACTTTGTGTTACATATTATGAACACGTGCCAAAAAGTTAAGCAACCCCTCTTTGAGATCAACAACAACAAGCTTATAAAACGAAGGTGAATTCAAAGAATCATGTCATTCTTTCTCAATTATACACTAAGACGAGTCTCGGTTATGTGCTGGATACAAAAAGTACCCAAAGTGTCAAATCAAAGTAGTCGATTTCGTTCTGCAAAGATGGTGAACGATTTTCACCATTTCACTTCTTCTGAAAAAAAGTTTGACTTTGGAAGCCCACAGAGAACAAAATAGAGATGTGTTGTCGATTTGTTTTTCACTGAGAATAAGTAAAACAATCTCTTCTCTTTCAGTTTTGCACAGGTTGTGTCGCTTATGTTGCGTTATGTGCTGTCAGCAACGAACGTAACCTACCCATACCTAAATCTCCTTTTGGTGCCATTTTACATGCAAATATGCTTTTAATGCTCCAAATTATTCAGTCCTTCTTGTACAGCATCTGCGAGCTAAACCACCTTGTTTGGAGTGGTTATTTGACCAGGATGGCTCTCTACAACATGTCCCTTAAAGACCCACCACGTCACGTGTCCAAATCACGGTTTTCACGTGTTTTCCCTCTTATGAGGGAATGTGATACGTGACGCACGGGGTCTTTAAATGATCAGTCACTTTGAGATCG
>CM065684.1:18305482-18310482 GCA_017654935.2 Phymorhynchus buccinoides
TCTCTCTCTCTCTCTCTCTCTCTCTCTCTCTCTCTCTCTCTCTCTCTCTCTCTCTCTCTCTCTCTCTCTCTCTCTCTCTCTCTCTCTTCTCTCTCTCTCTCTCTCTCTCTCTCTCTCTCTCCTCTCTCTCTCTCTCTCTCTCTCTCTCTCTCTCTCTCTCTCTCTCTCTCTCTCTCTCTCTCTCTCTCTCTCTCTCTCTCTCTCTCTCTCTCTCTCTCTCTCTCTCTCTCTCTCTCTCCCTCCCTCCCTCCCTCCCTCCCTCCCTCCCTCCCTCCCCTCCCTCCCTCCCTCCCTCCCTCCCTCCCTCCCTCCCTCCCTCCCTCCCTCTCCCTCCCTCCCTCTCTCTCTCTCTCTCTCTCTCTCTCTCTCTCTCTCTCTCTCTCCTCTCTCCTCTCTCTCTCTCTCTCTCTCTCTCTCTCTCCCTCTCTCTCTCTCTCTCTCTCTCTCTCTCTCTCTCTCTCTCTCTCTCCCTCTCCTCTCTCCCTCCCTCCCTCCCTCCCTCCCTCCCTCCCTCCCTCCCTCCCCTCCCCCCCCTCTCTCTCTCTCTCTCTCTCCCCCTCTCTCTCTCTCTCTCTCTCTCTCTCTCTCCCTCCTCCTCTCCCTCTCTCCCTCCCTCCCTCCCTCCCTCCCTCCCTCCCTCCCTCCATTGATAAGGAAACGTGGACGCAAACATTCAACACAGTAACATCCCCCCCAACACAAATGGGGGCACAAAACTACTCAGCCCTTTTCGAATGAAAAATGGTGTTTTACGTCCTCTCGGTCATAGACACATATGGGACATTTGTACATACAAAGATGGTGGGAACAATACTGGAGGCAATGCCCAGAGGCAGCGCAACACCAGTAAAGTCCCGATTTTTTTTAACAATACATATGTGTAGCAGTAACCACGCCTCGGTTTAAACCTCATCGGCTATGGTACCGCCACATGTATTGGTAAGTATACCAAGTGTAAATCTCAGTATGCCAGTATAACTCAGCTCTTTTCCCGATAATACTTAATATTTATAGTTGTGGGCATATGTTAAGAAAAGCTCCCTCCTCTGCCCCCTTCCATTCATTCCAGACGGTTTCGGGTTAGGGTTAGAGTTGGGAATAGGGTTTTGGATAGGGTCAGGGATAGGTTTAGAGTCAGTTTAGTGTCAATCTCATAACATACCATCATTTTTTTTATTTTGTGTGTGGATCAGACGGTTTCAGGTTATGGCTAGGGTTAAGAATAGGCTTTGGGATAGGGTCAGGGATAGGTTTAGGGTCAGTTTAGAGTCAAATACACAAAAATAAATAATACATGCCACACAAGTGCAGACGTTTCAGGTTACTCGCATAATATAGATAGATTCGAAGCAAAACATCCCAACGCCCGTATAAAACGCCGTACAATATTTCGACTTATTCCTTTACTAGTACAAGCAACCATGGACTGTGAACAATGATAGATAGATGACAGTGTCCACACACAGGAGAACAAATCAATTTCTCTGCAGAAATGTCAAAACAAGTGGAAGAAACCGTCTGAAATGAATTGGAAGGGGCAGAAGAGGGAGCTTTTCTTAACATTTGCCTTGTTGTTGTTGTTGTTTCCATTACTTTCCACACCAACAATTCGAAACTTTACCCAAAACAATAAGGTCATTTGAAACAAGTTTTTTAATCTCCGAAGCAATTTTTGTCTGTGAAATGTCAAGTGGTCATAACATTAATGACTTTTTAAATTGAAAATATATTGACGATGTGCCATACAGATTCTGCACTTGGGTATTAGTTATAGCAAAAAGCCTGGGAGAAAAAAACAAAGAGTAAAAACTCCGCAGCTGACTGAAGCCGGTTTTTTTACTCCCACCCTTTCACCTACACTACAGGTGGGGATCATTGTGAACTCACTCACTGCCTCTGTTACCGTACTTAGCACTTCCCACCTTCCACCTTTTCACCTTCCAGGTGGGAAGTAAGAAAGTTGGCTTCATTCTTCGCAAGTTTGAAGGCTGCGAAGTTAACACTCTTAGTATATATTCAGGCTTTTGGGTAATAGTGCTAAAGCAGTAGTTGTTGTCACTTATGTTTTTGTTGTCTGTTGTCTTACCCTGGCTTAAAGACTCCAGGGATCATCCCAACAGCCGAAGCACTTCAACGCTATGGTACAAATACACCAGCGAGGGATGAGAACATTACGTGTGTGACCGGTTTTTTTATTACCCTGCCACGTGGGCAGCCACACTCCGACTTCGGAGGATTTTTAACTGATGCTGTTATGCTAGGAGCTTGTCATGGCCTAAGACAACCCCCGCACAACCATAACAACATTTTGATGTAGTCTTTGTGTTCTAGTTTATGTCAACTGGTCTGACACAGCCTCATGCCAAGGCGAATGCTGATGATGGTGATAATGATGATGATGATTATGATGATGATGATGATGAGGATGATGATGAGGAGGAGGAGGAGGAGGAGGAGGAGGAGGAGGAGGAGGAGGAGGAGGAGGATTTCGTTGGTTTTCTTAATTGTATCTCATCTGTAAGGTTTGTTCTCCTGACCTTTAAAGCAAAACCAGATACACACAATAAACGAAAGGCTGACCATACCAGCAACGTTTAAGTTGTTGTTGTTTCCTGTTGTTCTTTTATTCAGATGATGAAAATAAAGAGAATAGGCTTAATGCAAAAGTTGTGATCTGCAATAGTAGCAGAAATGGTTGAAAGCCACCGTCGTAATGTCCACAGTATTAAGCATTGTAATCTTCAATTTAGTACCAGACACCCCCCCCCCCCCCCACCCCCCCGTGGGGATACCGGGGGTCTTTTGCATAATAGTTCCCCCACCTTCTGGAAGTTCTGTGCTTGTAACTTCCACTAATCTGTCACTCTCTTTGACTCTTGCCTTTTCCCTTTGCTTGCTGTCATCTACTATCTTTCTAGCCTTACCCGGTCCATTCTCCTGCCTTTTTTCACGAAACACTTTCAAAAACATTTCCTCCAGCCCAAGTCGGACTTGCTGGGCCTATTTCTTAGTTAGGCGCATAACGGCAGCATGACGCATCTGCGCTCATAATGGACAGGAAACTGTCTGAGCGATCGAAGAAGAAGAAGAAGAAGAAGAAGAAGAAGAAGAAGAAGAAGAAGAAGAAGAAGAAGAAGAAGAAGAAGAAGAAGAGTACCAGAGTTTTTTTTATCATATCAACAATGAAAAATAATAAAGCACACGGGTGTATAAAAGAATTTCCACCAAAGCAGATTTCCACCATTATAACAATTTATTCTTCTTCTTCTTCTTCGATCGTTCAGTTTCCTGTCAATTGTGAGCGCATATGCATCATGTTGACGTTATGCGCCTAACTAAGAAGAAATAGTTAGGCCCAGCAAGTCCGACTTCGGCTGGAAGAAATCGTTTTCAAAGTGTTTCTTGGAGAGAGACAAAAAGGCAGGAGAATATGGACCGGTAATGCAGAAGGATAGTAGATGGTAGAAAGCAAAGGGAAAAGGCAGAGTCAAATAGAGTGACAGATTAAAGGAAGCTACAAGCACAGAACTTCCAGAAGGTGGGGGAACTATTTATACAAAGGCGCGCACACGCACGCACACGCACGCACACACACACACACACACACACACACACACACACACACACACACAAATGACAGATCAGTACAAGTACCTAGGAATTATATTCCATAAATCAGGAAAACTTGATATAGCATCTGAGCATCTTAGCAAGCAAGGAAATAAAGCAACATATAGCCTTAAAAGAATGTTTAGAAATGAAAACATAAACGTTCAAGTTATTTTAAAACTATTTGATAGTCTCATCTCGCCAATATTAACTTATGGTGCAGATGTTTGGCTGCCATTTACCATAAATTTAGATGACAACTTTAACTTAGAAAAGTTATTCACCCAATGCCTTTCAAATAAATTACAGCATGAACATATCCAGCACAATTTTTTCAAACAAATTTTAGGGGTTCATAAAAAAAGCTATAAATTTAGCGGTTATTGGAGAGCTAGGTAGTTTTCCTGTTAGTTTAGCATCAATTTGTCAAATTATAAAATTCTGGCATCATATCTTAGAATCCAAACAAGACTCTTACATTAATGTCATTTACAACGAAATGTTAAAGAATGAAACTAGTCAGTCACCATGGGTTAAATTCGTCAAATCTATTTTAAACGCCCTTGGATTGACACATGTCATGGAACAACCAACACACGTTTAACATAAATAAATTATGTCATGTAATACAAAATAAACTAAAAGAAGAATATATTTCATTTTGGAGAAAAAGAAAATCTGAGACAAAATCAAAGCTAAACTTTTATAACAAGATTACAAATGAATACAGAACTGAACCATATTTGACAAATCCTTTAATACACTTTACCAAAAAACAGACGTTATGCAAACTAAGAACTTCATGCCATGAGCTTAAAATAGAAAAAGGTAGACATTCTAATATGCCTAGAGAGAAAAGGCTATGTTTACAATGCAAGGAAATAGAAGATGAAACTCATTTTTTAGACAATTGTACAAAGCATACGGAAATAAGAACACAATTTATAAAACTTGTTGAAGAAAAATACGATATACATAATGTTACACCTAGCAAATTAATTACAAATGACGCCCTTGTAAGTGAGCTTGCAAAATATATACACAGTTGTCTCAATCAATAGCCTCAATTACCTGAAACAGTAACGCAACTAGCACAAAGAAAGAAGGGGGAAAAAACCCAGAAGTATTTAGCAAAAAACAAAAAAAACAAAAAGTTCCGTAACTGAACTTTATAAATTGTTATTATTACGTTATTGTTATTTTATCAGTGTCATATAAAACCTTGTATTGGTCTTAAAGGACAATAAACTTTGATTCTGATTCTGATTATGATTCTGATTCACACACACACACACACACACACACACACACACACACACACACACACACACACACACACGCGCGCGCGCGCGCGCGCACACGCACGCACACGCACACGTACACACGCGCAC
>CM065684.1:18325482-18337982 GCA_017654935.2 Phymorhynchus buccinoides
TGAAAAGACGTTACATTAAAGAACAACAACAACAACACACACACACACACACACACACACACACACACACACACACACACACACACACACACACACACACACACACACACACACACACACACACACACACACGCCACGCGTGCGAGACTACTTCTTCTTCTTCTTCTTCTTCTTCTTCTTCTTCGATCGCTCAGACAGGTTTCCTGTCAATTATGAGCGCAGATGCGTCATGCTGCCGTTATGCGCCGAAGTAAGAAATAATTAGGCCCAGCATGTCCGACTTCGGCTGGAGGAAATCTTTTTGAAAGCGTTTCTTGAATAAAAGGCAGGAGAATGGACCAGGTAAGGCAGAAAGATAGTAGATGACAGTAAGCAAAGGGAAAAGACAGAGTCAAAGAGAGTGACAGATTAGAGGAAGTTACAAGCACAGAACTTCCAGAAGGTGGGGGAACTATTTATACAAAAGACCCCCCCCCCCCCCCACCCCCCCCCCCCCCCGGTATCCCCACGGGGGGTATGTTTAGTACCAATATCTATCATTCCCCGAACACTCAAAGCGTACAGACCATTAGCAGGGTCGGTGCCAGCCGCAGCAGCAGCAGTAGTAGCAGAGGATTCCGCCTTCTCCGTGGTTCCGTAAGAACTGGTGGTCGACGCTGAAGACTTGACCTTGTCGCCTTCCCTGCCACCTCCAGAATCCGCCTTCTTCTTACCAACACCACCACCACCACCAGCCTTCTTGACCGCTCCAGCACCGTCCACTTTGTCTTTACCACCACCATCATCACCTTCATCATCGTCATTGTTGTCGTCAGTTGACCCTCGTTTCCCCTTATTAGTGTAGAAGAAGCCGCAGCAGAGGGTGGCGGCCAGTTTTTTGGGGGAGTCCAGAAAGCCCCAGGTCTTGGAGGTGAACATGTTGGTTGTTGTCGTTGTTGTTGTCGTACTCTGGCTTAAAGACTCCGGGGATCATGCATCCCAACAGCTTAAGCGCTTGAACACTATGGTAACACAAATGCACCAGGCTAGGGATGAGAACATTTACGCGTGTGATCGTTTTATGATTACCCCGCCACGTGGGCAGCCAGACTCAGACTTCGGAGGAACAATTGGTGAACGTGGAGAGAGGCTCAGGCCATGGCTTGTGGTGTTATCTAGAGGGGAAGGCGTTGCCTACCAACAGGGGTCTTCTTCTTCAAGTCTCGCCTTTAGCATGCTTTCAGTTGTATCCTTTCGCTTCCATTGTTGCTTTGGTGAAGACTGTTCACTTCGACTTCAGGGTTGTTAAAAATGCGTATCTCTTGTACAGGGGGCCGTTTCACAAGGGCTAACGTTACGTAGCGTGAGCGCAAATCGGCAAAAACGGTACTAAGAAACACCTCTTTTGCCGACGTTTGTCGAAAACGTTTTGTGGCTGCTATCGAGGTAGCAAGCGACAAACTATTTGAAGGATCATGGGAAATATCAATACTTCCGTTTTTTTTTTATATCTCGCGTGACGAGACTTGAACTTTAAAAATGGAAGACCAAAACAACAAGCTTGCCACAGCAAAAATATTCCTTAGTCTATCGTGAAAAAAATACGGGATTATTTTAGCCAATTAAACGAACGCAAGTGTTTTGGAGTGCTCTTTCTTCATTTTCCATCATGTTAGATGGCATAATACAGTGCAAATTTAATCTTCTGCACACAAATAGACGTGGATTAAGATTAATATTAAAATCATAGCCCCATCGACAACTAAGGCCATGTCAGGGCTGTCACCACGTTAAATCTTACCACGTATTAAAAAGGGATAAAAACACAAGGTAAAAACAAAATCAAAGTTTTTTTGTTCAAATACTTTTGTTAAAAAAACCATTAATAAATCAAAAACTTAGCAAACTGACAGAGAGGTATGATTTATCTCCCTTATGATAGTAACCCTTTTCTCTCTCCCAAAAATGAAGAGTAAGCTTAAAGAGTTATCTGACCTTAGCAAACGTTTAGGGTGTTTCTTAGGCCCCTTTTGGCGTAAGCGTTATTCGCGCGGCGACCGTTATCTAGAGAAACTCAACCCAGTAGTTTCGCCTTAGCTTTTTTAGCTGAATTCCTTCATTTCCGTTGGTGGTGGTGGTGATGTAGTAGTAGTAGTAGTAGTAGTAGTAGTAGTAGTAGTAGTAGTAGTAGTAGTAGTAGTAGTAGTAGTAGTAGTAGTAGTAGTATAGGACCTAATCAAGCCGTCAAGCTTTTTAGCAGTCCCATCGATTTCCAATTTGATATTTAATATTTTTGTAAGTGATGACTCTTCATTTCGAATCCAGTGTTGTTAAAAATTGTATATCTCTTGCACAATCTCGCCTTAGCCTTCAGAGCATTCCTTCACTTCCATCGCTGGGTGGTGACTCTTTATTTCGACTGAACTGATTAACTGTTATAAATCAATGTGTATCCGTTGTACAGTAACGGAAATTGTCGTGTTACATTTTTCTCACAGGTACGTTTCTCTCTTTCTGAATGGGGTGAATGAGCTGTGCACTGATTCACATTTTGGCTTTTTTTTTCCTTATTCGATTAAGAACACACAAGTGACATATTGATTTTTACTAGTTAAACTACTTCTTCTTTTTCTTCTTCTTCTTCTTCTTCTTCTTCTCCTTCTTCTTCTCCTTCTTCTTCTCCTTCTTCTTCTTCTCCTTGTTGTTGTTGTTGTTGTTGTTGTTGTTGTTGTTGTTGTTGTTGTTGTTGTTGTTGTTGTTGTTGTTGTTGTTGTTGTTGTTGTTGTTGTTCTTCTTCTTCTTCTTCTTCTTCTTCTTCTTCTTCTTCTTCTTCTTCTTCTTCTCCTTCTTCTTCTTCTTCTCCTTCTTCTCCTTCTTCTTCTTCTTCTCCTTCTTCTTCTTCTTCTTCTTCTTCTTCTCCTTCTCCTTCTTCTTCTTCTTCTCCTTCTTCTCCTTCTTCTTCTTCTTCTCCTCCTTCTTCTCCTTCTTCTTCTTCTTCTCCTTCTTCTCCTTCTTCTTCTCCTTCTTCTTCTCCTTCTTCTTCTTCTTCTTCTTCTTCTCCTTCTTCTCCTTCTTCTTTTTCTTCTCCTTCTTCTTCTTCTTCTTCTTCTTCTTCTTCTTTTTTTCTTCTTCTTCTTCTTCTTCTTCTCCTTCTTCTTCTCCTTCTTCTTCTCCTTCTTCTTCTTCTCCTTCTCTTCTTCTTCTTCTTCTTCTTCTTCTTCTTCTTCTTCTTCTTCTTCTTCTTCTTCTTCTTCTTCTTCTTCTTCTTCTTCTTCTTCTTCTTCTCCTTCTTCTCCTTCTTCTTCTTCTTCTTCTTCTCCTTCTTCTCCTTCTTCTTCTCCTTCTTCTCCTTCTTCTTCTCCTTCTTCTCCTTCTTCTTCTCCTTCTTCTTCTCCTTCTTCTTAGGCAGCCAACGTCAACAGGCTGAAGATTCTGTTGCACTTCTTTTTTTTCTTCTTTTTTTTTTTGGGGGGGGGTAGGCTAGTAGAAAACAAAACGTTAGAACTTATATACTTGGTATCAGTTTTCCCCTCTTGTTGGTGTCATTCTTACAGATTCCTTGCCCGTCTCTCAGTCGCCGTACCTCTAATGTATCAAACAAAAACTAACGGTCTGGAGTTCTCGTTTCTATCAGCACAACAGACGATAGCTTGTCACGAACAGCAGACTGGTTCATATATTTTTAAAAAAGTAGTTTACCCTCGCTTTGAAGAACGTATTGTTTCCACGAATCACTTTGTCAGACTGAATTCCTAACATTCCACAACGAAATGCAGGATTGCTATGGGCAGGTGTCAACCGACAGCAATCACCACATACCAAAAACAAACACCACACCATGCAAAAATCAAAAATATTAATTTTTTGAATGACTATCTTCCGAAGAAACACTAGAGTTTTAAAGATACACAACAAAAAATGCACAATTGTATGCCCTGCGATGATTTTTAAAATACACTGTAGGGTCTTTAAAGAAACAACAACAGAAAACGCACATTTCTTTACTGCCCCCGATTTCTAAGAGACATATAACACTCATTCCGAAATTATCCTGCACACACACAAAACAAAATTAAACACACCTTTTCCAACACTAAAAGAACATACCTCCCTCCGTTAGGCTTTCCGCATGGACACACATATCTACACAACATAACACTCATTCCGAAATTATCCTACACACAAAAATAAGAACATTAAATACACCTTTTTCAACACGAAAGAACGTAATAATACATTAGGCTTTTCGCATGGACACACATATCTATATAATAAAAAAACAATTAAGCACACCTTCTCCAACACGTACAAAAGAACCCATTATCTCCCTCCGTTAGGCTTTTCGCATGGACACTCATATCTACACTCACACAGACGCACAATCTGACGTTGACAGCTAAGCCTAACTCCTTCAAAGATCAACGAAACACCCGTTGGAGAGAGAAAAAAAGAAGGGGGGGTCTTGCATAACTGCACCCGGCTGTTCGTTCTATGCCACCCAAAACAAGCACGGGTACTGAAGGAAGAGTAGTTTTCAGGCCAACGAGGTCTGTCGCGTGGTGTGGCTGACTGACTAGCGATGATCCCTGCCTGCCTGCTGAACTAGCAACTAGAAGCGAGGCTTTTTTGTGTGTGCTAGAAACCAATCGGGTAGGGGTGGGTGGGTGGTGGTGGGGGTGGGGGTGTAACCGTGGGGTGGTTGTCAGTTGTCGCTGGCCGAGCCGATTCAGAAAGTCTCTGGCGGCTAAGTCTCGTGTCTCTGCGACCACCTTGCCGCCTACATACCCCCCACCCCCCCACCCCCCCACCGCACAACTACGGCGGCGAGTGTGTCGCCATCGATCGGTCCGGGTGTTGCATCAAATATTTTATCCATGAAATAAATACTCTTTACCCACCCACCCACCCACCCACCCCTCATTCAAATGGTTTGCAGTTTGGGAAAAAGATTCGCCCCTAAATATGCTTTCAGAGGCTGTCTTGTGGCATGCAGGAAGAACAGAAGATGCAGGAAGAACAGTAGATTCATCATTAAAAATACACTGCAGTACTGACGCGCCACGATTAATTAAGTCCCTTGGTTTTTTTCTGGGTAGCTGTGACCCACGTACACATGTCCCCAACTTGAAATTGAGGCTACTCTTTCAAATTATGTTTCGGTTTGAATTTGGGGGCATTTGTATGGGAGTGAGACCTGGTCAAAACAAGATTTCTTTCCAGCTATAAGAGGAAAAACACGTGAAACCCGTGATTTTGACACGTGATCTGGTGGATCTTTAAATATTGAGAAGTCAGGGATATTTTTCTAATATTCATTTTTATTTATTTTTGCTTGCACGGACGGTTGTTTATATCGTCCGCCATTTTGAAAAATACGAAACTAAGTGAAATGGCTCTGTATATCGATTTATTGGCAAAAATGGTAGATTTACATCCCCTCCCGCTCTATTTCTTGGTTCTTTCCGTGTAGATTGAGCACATAACTATCGATATTTTAAATTAATATTTGACTTATTTATCACACGAAAGAATAATGGCTCCGGTGCGCTTTTGAAGGGAACTTATTTAACGGTAGGTACTTATTTCTCATGACACCGGTCACTGTTTCATTATCCCGCTGTGCGTGCTCGTCTCTGCAATAGCTTGCTTATTTGTCCTTTGCCCCAGTTTTACACTGGGAAAAGGATTTTGCGTTCGTCGCGGTTTTTTGTTGTTGTTTTGTGGGGGTTTTTGGTGTGTCTGTCCGGAAATGTTTGTCCCAAGGAATGAAATTCTGCTTAACGTCCTTCGGTCTGGAACAGACACATATGGTACATTAGTAGATATAAAGATGGTGGGAACGATCCTGGAGGCAATGCCCGAAGGCAGTGCAACACCAGGAAAGTCCCGATTTGTTAACAACACAGATGTGTAATTTAAAGTTTGTCCCAAGGATATCTCCCGAACCGTTTGATAGAATCGCTTCAAATTTTACGTGGTGGTGTGTCACTAAGAGGGGAAGGCATCGGCGCATAAATCATCGGTCTCGTGACCTTGACGTATGACCAGTATCCTAACAAATAACCTTGATGCACTTTTATTACGTTGTAACGGTTAATTTCTAGTGAGACATTACAAATATTCACAAAGAAAGAAAAAATTCCGTTTAACGTCCTCCGGTCTGAAACAGACACATATGGGACATTAGTAGATATAAAGATGGTGGGAACGATCCTGGAAGCAATGACCGGAGGCAGTGCAACACCAGGAAAGTCCCGAACCTTTAACAATACAGATGTGAACAAATATTGACAAACGAAGTAAAAATGGTGCTTTACGTCCTCTCGGTCTGGAACAGACACATATGGGACATTTGTAGATACAAAGATGGTGGGAACGATACTGGAGGCAATGCCACACCAGTAAAGTCCCGATTTTTTAACAATACATATAAGTGTAGCAGTAACCACGCCTCGGTTAAACCTGATCGGCTATGGTACCACCACAACAGTATATATTCACAAACGTCCATCTAAATGAGTTAATACGGTGTTAACGCTTTCCTTACATCTTCCACTGCATTGACAAAATTAATGTTTTACATACTCAAAGATCAGTAGGGGAAGACGGGGTAAAAAGCGCATGGGTGGGTAAGGAGCCCAACCCAATTATCTCATGAAATAAAGAAAATTTCAGTCAAATTTGCCCATGAGACGAATGCTAGACATTAACGCTCGTCTCATGGGCAAAATGAGACTGAAATTTGCTTCATTTCATGAGATAATTGGGGTGGGCTTCTTACCCGCCCATGCGCTTTTTACCCCGTCTTCCCCTAGATCGCTTTGCTTTCTTACAAAAAACACCGAACACAGAAATGAACTTTGATTACTGACTGTACTAAAATTGTAGGATTGAAAATGAACATCTCTTTCCACAAACATTCCACCCAATTAAGTAAAAAAAAAAAAAAGGTACTGATCTCTTCTTGGGAAATCAATGAAACCTGAAAGTTTTTCTTTTAAATAACGTTACCACAGAAAGATAGACGAACGGACAGGCAAATTAGTCAGGCGAAATTAAGCTTGACCTTGTTTTGTGATATATATTAGGTTTTTATGTCGATCTAACATGATTTGAGGGTGCTGAATCCAAATCCGTTGGAGGCCAAGTTGTAAATGTTGGGCATTTTGAGTTATGACGTCATATTCAAAATGGCCGCCATGGGACTCTAGAGAACTGTAAAAACATGCACTTAACATAATTATTTTGTATCTAATGCTTTCTTTTGTAAGAAAAATAGTATTATTTGCTGAAATGATTCAAACTATGTGAATTATATCCTATTTTAGTACTTATTAGCCCCCAGCCACTCTGCAGAGAGGGCTATCACAATCTTTCGTGTCCTTTCATTTGCCTGGCAATTATCTTAAGAACCATGTCACAGGATCACTTCGAATTTGTGTGCTAGTACAGTGCTACTATTTTAATGAAACTGATGTGCCCCTCAGTATGCCTTGTTGACCTTGACCTTTGACCTTGAGAATGTGATTTTATTGCATTAACTATACTTTTTCAACGTTTGCGGCACTGCTGTCGTAAAATAAGTATGTGGGTTGTTTTTTCTAAGCTAAGGTGTATAGAGGATTTTTGAATTACTGATAACTATTTTTTGTCTAAGCCTTTCATTTTAAATGCTTGACCTTGAATTTGCACAGAATATTTCAACTTTTTGTTTTAATATATTTTAAATCTCTACAGTAACGGTATCATAATTGGTACATTAGCCTATGGTTATATAGATGCTAACCAAAGTACCGATGACATCTCTAACCTTCATCTTAACGCTTGGCCTTTGTTGCTATGCGCCAAGCAGTACAATACAGCGATCAGTGTCGATTCATTATTTTATAGGTGGGCAAAAAAATCATTTGATCATTTTCAGAATCTCTGATGGCAACTGTCATGAGATTTTTCACACAAAGTCTCCTTTTATTTGTAGAATTATGTGCAGATGGGTGCTGCCCTGCTATGCACCCATTGCTGCATTACAGATTTCTGATTGTCAGGGCCTCGTCTGGTGCCAACAATTATCCCAGTAGTCAATGTTGTGCAATAAGTGCTGACCCACGCATTTCCAGCTACAGTTGAAAGGAATGACATGTTGTTCAAAGTGAGTCTGCTTCCACAAAATAGTCTCATTGCCAATGAGCTTAGAAGCATCGTGCTTCAAAGTTAGTCATACTGGGTGGAAGACCACTCTAACAAGTGTCTTATCCAAGTTCTGGCCATCGTGAACACTTCTATGATGAGGCGATGAGATATTGTATCCGTAGGCTTGATACCAGTGCTTAGCTGGCATGGGGTTTTGTTATGTGGATGTATTAACGTGATAATAATAGCAGCCTCAGCAGCTTCTCAACGATGAAACTAATAAGAGTCTTGATGCTCCAGTCTTATTATGAAAGGAGCTTCAGTACTTCAGTACTATTGTAGTGTCCAGACTCTGCTCTAAGCGATTACTACACACACGCGCGCACACACACACACGCACGCACGCGCACACGCACGCACACGCGCACGCACACACACACGCACGCACACACACACACGCACACACACACGCACACGCACACACGCACACGCACGCGCACACACGCACACACACACACACACACAACCTTCCAATCACAATTTCCCTAGCCTGCCAATACAACCAAGTAGCTCACCAGCATGATCACCCCCATAGCCAGGAATAAAGTAATTGTACTCCCCCCCCCCCCCCCCCCCCCCCCCCCCCCCCCCCCCCCCCCCCCCTCCTTGTAAATTGCACAACTATCCAGTACAGCTGTTTTCACTGGTGAACTCATTGCACGTCTGTTCAGCCATGGATAACAGAGGCTGGAGGCACGTCCAGGAAAATACTGTACATAGGCACCATTCTTTGTTCCTGGCTGCTGTCGGGTTTTCTTTGTCTTTTGGCTGTTGTGTCCTCCATATTCAGGACAAGGGTCATCACTGATAATTGTGCTCATAAAGGCAATATCTTCTTTGGCCACTTGATGCAAATAAACCTGAAGTCTGGCTACAGATGGAACAGAGATGACACTCGATGTGCTTTTTTGAAATGGGAATTCAATTTTATTCATCCTATTACAACCGTCTTCCAAGTACGCCCAAATGAAAGAAAGGTGAAGAGAAATACGACTCAGTGTCATTTTAGTGTATTCTCTCATTTATTCTTATAAGAGGCCTTGGTTGCATCTTTGAAAATCAAATTATTGTCAACTTCTGAGGTGCTTTTTGCCCCTAAGACCCTCCATGCGAGTATTTGAACCTCCCTCCTTCCATGTCCAACTGGTCCACCCCTGTGTTGGTATATCAATGGGGCCATTCAACTGTGTGGGTTTAAATGTGGATTAATGACATTATTCAGTTTGATTTTTTAAAGCGAATTCATGGTATAATCAAATATGCACACCAAGGTTGTCAGCAGCAACCTTATTTTTAAAACGATAGACACGAGCAATACACTGTTATGCTGATGAGTTTCAATAAGTCTGAATAAGGGACCAATACAAATAACAGAAATTACGCCACAGCATCATTAATGAACACAACAGAAACAATATTCTCTCTCTAAAAAAGCTTGTGTATTAGATTGATTTGGCAGAGATTTTTTTGTCATTTGTGACACACACACACACACACACACACACACTTGATAGAAATCAAATCAAAGCGCACACGTTACACACGTTAGCATTCACACAAACACACGCACGCACACGCACAGAAACACCACGCTTTAATGACACACAGAGAGAGTCGGTCGCACACACTGAGACACACACACACACAGACACACTCTGCGCTCTCTCTCTCTCTGAATAGATTTCTACTCCTGTGCCAGCCATTGTCTCTGTCGGTCTGGCTGGCTTAGCTGGCTGGTTGTCTGTCTGTTGGCCTTTGTCAAGTAAAAGTCCAGACACACTCTCTCTCTCTCTCTCTCTCTCTCTCTCTCTCTGTCTCTCTCTCTCTCTCTCTCTCTCTCTCTCTCTCTCTCTCTCTCTCTCTCTCTCTCTCTCTGTCGGTCTCTCTCTCTCTCTCTCTCTCTCTCTCTCTCTCTCTCTCTCTCTCTCTCTCTCTCTCTCTCTCCTCTCTCTCTCTCTCTCTCTCTCTCTCTCTCTCTCTCTCTCTCTCTCTCTCTCTCTCCAACAGTCAGAATGGAAGAATAGGCCTAGCCTAAATTCTTATACATGTAAACTAAAGTATCACTCTCTCTCTCTCTTCTCTCTCTCTCTCTCTCTCTCTCTCTCTCGCTCTCTCTCTCACACACACACATATGTTTATTTTGCACTTACACACTGTCATTTGTGGAGGGATCTAGTATTATTTTACTTGTTTTATAAACACAAACACTAACACAAGCGCTCTCTCTCTCTCTCTCTCTCTCTCTCCTCTCTCTCTCTCTCTCTCTCTCACACACACACACACACACACACACACACACACACACACACACACACACACACACACACACACACACACACACACACACACACACACACACACACACACACACACACAACCGTTCATGTTGGATCACTTTAATTCTATTCTTAATTTCTCATTTGCGTTATTCACATAGTAGGCCTATTGTAAGTTTGTGGTGGTCAGTATATATTTAGATTTCAAACATACACACACACACACACACACACACACACACACACACCTCCCGCACACATACAACCCGCACACATACGCAACGTGCGCACCTGCACGTGCACACCATCCACGTGCGCAAACACACACACACACACACACACACACACGCGCAGAAGCGTGAGCGCACCGAATCAAGCCTAGATCTATTTACTGGACAAGTAGGCCTTACTCTTCGCTTCTTCAGTCATTCAGGTTCAGTTTTCAACATCTACTCTGCTTTCGTTCACTCACATGGTGGTTTAATCGAACAACCATTGTCACGGGCATTGCGGTTTTAGTTCAAGAGTGATGCAGTATCGATAATCAGAACATACGTGTTGCTAAGGTCAAACAAAAGGTAAACTTCCTGTGGGGCTTTCCCGCAAGGGTGAGTCCATTTCTCAAGGGTTACTTGGTTGCAAAGCGTGCTAGTTAATTCTGTTACTTTTACTTCAATTTACCTTTAAGTATATTTTATTTCGTTGTCTTTATTTAGTGTTCTTGTGTCCATAGTTTCTATGATGAGTTTACGACATAATAAAAAAAGTTTGAACTTAAGTTTTAGTTTTTATATACCAGGTACCCCTGCGCGTCATATCTTTGGCCTGATCCAAGTGACGTCATTGTCCTTATGAGCTAAATTTAGGCTATGGAGGCGAATGTGAAAACAAGCCATGGTACCTACAAAGATCACTTTCTACTGAAAGTTGCCCACTATTTTAAACTTGGCCTCCGACGGATTTGAAACAAGGACATATTAAAGATTTAAAATCCGCTGAAAAACTTTATATATATATAAAAACAACCTCCTTCTGTTTTTACAAAGGCTATCGCCTAGACTAGTCTAGGCGATATTAAGCTTGACCTTGTTTTGTTATATATATTAGGTTTTTTATGTCGATCTAACATGATTTGAGGGTGCTGAATCTAAATCCGTTGGAGGCCAAGTTGTAAATGTTGGGCAGAAATAAAGAAATAAAGAAATAAACAATCCACCAAAGACAAAAACATAACATCTTTAGCGATGCTAACAAAGAAGTGGGGGGGGGGGGGGGGGGGGAAGCAAAAAATAAAAGAGGAGTGGGATAAGACGCGACGTTATTGTTCTTTGCGTTTCCCTACAGTTTCTCCAGAGATAATGCTTACTTGCAGTATTGGTCAACTTAGGACGCGCATTTGACTGCCAGGGTGGGGGAGGGGGCAGTCAAACCAGTAAGGGCTTATCGCGCGATATTCTTAGTTGGGCGTAAAAGAGAGAGAGAGAGAGAGAGAGAGAGAGAGAGAGAGAGAGAGAGAGAGAGAGAGAGAGAGAGAGAGAGAGAGATGAGTATCGCGCGATATTCTTAGTTGGGCGTAGTGACTAAGACTATCGCGCAATAAGCCCCTACTGGTTTGACTGCACCCTGGCGGTCAAATGTGCGTCCTAAGTTGCTCAAAGCAGATTTGGTTTCCCGTTTATTCGAGATAGCACAAACCAAACGTTTCTGCTTACGTCTTCAGAGTTGACAGAGAAGGAAGATAAAACAAAAGTGACCTACTTTTCATTTTACTTGAAGTAGCACGAGCGCGAATGGAGCCACCCGGATAGCCCCCGGATAGTAGGAAGACGCAAAGGGAAGTAATTACGTGCGTTGTGGCGACATGTCGTCAGGTTCCATAGAAATAAAGACGAGGAGCGTGAAAGAGCAAAATAACAATAATGTTTGGAAGAGGTTTGGAAAATATATCGGGAGAGGGTGGGGGGAGAGTTGTTAAGCAAATATTTAATCTAGCAGAACTTTAAATTGCGCGCGCATGCTTGCAAACCTTTAGGCCGTGTACACACATAAGCGGAT
>CM065684.1:18347982-18350482 GCA_017654935.2 Phymorhynchus buccinoides
CTATCTGGCAGTGAATTGTCGGAAACGAGAGAGAGTTAAGGCAGTAAACTTCATTTGAGTATATTCGAAAAAAAAAAGAAAAAAAAACGGACTATCTTTAGATAGTCCATTGACTTATTATTGATGTTACTGAAAAAACTAAGAACTTGTATTTAAAAGACAAATAATGTAAAATGGGGATTATGCTTTTTATATATCTGCAGTCTTTACAAGAATACAAGTTATTATACATACTTTCCTATTACAAAATGGGGATTATGCTTTCTATACTTTCTTCTGTCAATTTTTCTTGTACAAGTTAGAAATATACTGTGTGTATATTATATATATAAACATTACAAAATGGGGATTATGCTTTCTATATTTCTGCAGTCTTTCTCGCACGTACAAGTTATTATATATATAAATATTACAAAATGTGGATTATGCTTTCTATATTTCTGCACACACTTTCTCGTGTACACAGTTATTATATATATAAATATTACAAAATGTGGATTATGCAAATTTCTATATTTCTGCAGTCTTTCTCGTGTACAAGTTATTATATATATAAATATTACAAAATTTGGATTATGCTTTCTATATTTCTGCAGTCTTTCTCGTGTACAAGTTATTATATATATAAATATTACAAAATGTGGATTATGCTTTCTATATTTCTGCAGTCTTTCTCGTGTACAAGTTATTATATATATAAATATTACAAAATGTGGATTATGCTTTCTATATTTCTGCAGTCATTTTCTCGTGTACAAGTTATTATATATATAAATATTAGTCAAAATGTGGATTATGCTTTTTATATTTCTGCAGTATTTTTCTTATACTAAGTTATTCTATATATAAATATTACAAAATGGGGATTATGCTTTCTATATTTCTGCAGTCTTTTTCTTGTACAATTATTATATAAGTTATTCTATATATAAATATTACAAACTGGGGATTATGCTTTCTATATTTCTGCTGTCTTTTTCTTGTACAAGTTATTATATATATAAATATTACAAAATGGGGATTATGCTTTCTATATTTCTGCAGTCTTTTTCTTATACAAGTTATTATATATATAAATATTACAAAATGGGGATTATGCTTTTTATATTTCTGCAGTCTTTTTCTTATACAAGTTATTATATATATAAATATTACAAAATGGGGATTATGCTTTTTATATTTCTGCAGTCTTTTTCTTATACAAGTTATTAGTTTTCGCAATAGGTTCAATAATACGCCAATGGACTATCTAAAGATAGTCCGTTTTGACTCCAAGCAACCGAATATATACATAGACAGTCATGAATGCCATCAATACATTTTCCTTGTATTATTAGATTAACAAGTCTGACAAGTAGTTCCTACTAATCAGTGTGATCTGATGTGGCGGTACCATACCGCTACACCTATCTATATTGTTAAAAACTCGGGACTTTACTGGTGTTGCACTGCCTCCGGGCATTGCCTCCAGTATTGTTCCCACCATCTTTGTATTTACAAATGTCCCATAATGTGTCTATGACCGAGAGGACGTAAAACACCATTTTTCATTCATTCAGTAGTTCCTACTATTATATAATATTTTCTCGTCTGACCAGCAGGCTTTCGACGCGTACACATTTCTGACAAACACATACCGCGCGAAAGCAATGGAATTACCGTTCGTCAAGGGAATATATTACGAATTCAAAATGGTAGCGTGACAATATTTTAGTAATCCACTTGGCCACGGATAATTCATTTATCTCTATCAAAATGACGAAAGTATGGCAACATTTAAGCTGTGAAAGCGAAGATTAGGCGTTCTTGGTCTTTCTCGGAGACACGGATATTACCTTTTAAGTTAAAATGTTAAACGTGGATATCAATAGGAAGTGTTCGGAAATAATTAAGGGGAGTAATTTCATGGTGCGTGGGAGTGATCTTGCCTAATTCAATCGGTCGAACAGGGGAAAATACTCTACCTTCAGGTAGATCCCCAGCTCTCGCCTCGTGTGTTTGAGTAGACTTACATCACTTAGAACACCGTGCGTCGTTCTAAAATTGATGTCATTTATATTTTTACGTCACATTTTGCAAGTTCTCTCAGTTTGTGGATACTGACTGCCCCTCATTTTTTTAATTAAAAAATGTTTGCAAGTCGCTGACTCGCATCCTGCGGTTTCAAGCTTCGACGCCATGCCGCCATTGTTGCTATGGGTTTGACCGAGTAAGTCGAGGTAATCAACTCGAATTTTCACGAAGTGCTCTCCCTTAGGGTTTTTTTCTCCGAAAATCGTCTATTTATCATCGATTTTAATGGTATCTTTTCTTACCGTTAAACTACAACAGTAATAGTATGCACAATATAAACCGTTATCTTTTGCTTGCAAATGCTTCATGTGTTATCAAGAGAATCACTGTTTTCTTATAATACATCAGTCTTGAAATCCACACATATAGACTCAGACCTCACATAAACACACGCCAATGTGTCGTTTCTCATTATGACTGCCAGATA
>CM065684.1:18355482-18367982 GCA_017654935.2 Phymorhynchus buccinoides
GGACTAGAAGACGTATTACCAGACTAGGAGACATAAGTATGTAAAATACATCTGCATCCTGTAGTATCCTGTATCTACATTGTTGGGTACTGGACGAAAGCGATCCAGATGTCTGATTGGAACACGCACGTGGAGATAAACTTACGGTCAACTGGTAAAACAAGCTGCAAGGGAAAATGAGCCAGTTCAGAAACGGTCAAGACCCCCCCCCCCCCCCCCCCCCCCCCCCCCCCCCCCCCCCCCCCCCCCACCCCCACCATGCATACATACACTCATATAGGGGCCTACATGAACGCATCACACGCACACACACAACACAAACATGCGCACGCTCACATACACCACACACACACGTGCGCGCACGCACGCATACTTACACACACGCACACACACAGACATACACACGCACACGCACACACAGAACACGTGATGACACATACACATAACAAGATGGACAAATAGAGTGGCTGGCAATAATTATTTCTAAGTTTTAGATGTACTCTGCAGCTGCAGTTTGAAGTAGTGGGTTTTCAGAGCAGACTGAAACGTTACAAAGCATTTGGCATGACGAAGGCTGAAAGGGAGTGAGTTCCAGAGTGTAGCAGCTGAAACGGAAAATGCTCTGGAGCCGTGTTGTTTCCGATGGTAATAGGGAATTTGAAAAATACGGTCATCAGAGGAAGAACGAAGGCTACGGGCAGGAACGTAAATCTGGGAAAGGTTGCAAAGATAGGCTGGTGCGTCTTTTGTAACGATTTTGTAGCAGAGGCAGGCGGATTTGTATTTGATTCGGTATTCGATTTTGAGCCAGTGTAGTTTCATTAACAGATCTGATGTATGGTGCCGTTTTGGTACTCTGAATCGGCACACCTTCTGGAAGTTCTGTGCTTGTAGCTTCCTCTAATCCATCACTCTCTTTGACTCTGCCTTTTCCCTTTGCTTACTGTCATCTGCTATCTATCTATCTATCTTACTGGTCCGTTCTCCTGCGGGGTTTTTTCTATAAATTCTTACCAAGATTTCTTCAGCCGAAGTCGGACATGCTGGGCCTAACTTATTTCTTAGTTAGGCGCATAACGGCAGCATGACGCGTCTACGCTCATATGACAGGAAACTGTCTGAGCGAACGAAGAAGAAGAAGAAGAAGAAAAGTTTCCAGAGGACGCAGATCTCCGCCAAGGCAGCTCGGGTTTTCCCATTTTTAAAAAAATGTCTTTATTCTTCCAAAGTTGTCTCCTTCATAAGTGTGACAAACAGGGGAGGGTTAGGGTTAGGGCATCTAAATCTAATGAATCATTTTAGGTTGTTGATTAACAACCCCAAAACCCCAACTAGTACATGTAGTCTAATATTCGGGTTTTAACCCTTTCACCGCCAATGTCGCATTTATGCACTACAATGGTTTAACACCCATGTCACTAAAACGCATCAAATCAGGGCCTGTTATTTGCAAGACCGCATTTTCTTGATTTTAGGAGGTAAAGATAGGCCTAACGTTATGCATGTCACAGATGAATTCCCAATATTGCAGATTTGGTGGATCTTTAATGTTCTCTGGCAGTCAAGGGGTTAATAAAAAAAAATTAAAGGCACATTTTCGAATCGGGTTGTTTCCCTTTCCGGGCCGTGTGCGACTACGCTCAGGACTGTTCATATATTGAGGACGCCTATTGTTTCGGTCCATATCCCATTAATAGAGGCTTTTCAACTTAGACCATCGTCACCAGGAACAACATCAGTGCTTCACGGACACAGTCATGAATTTCTCATGACTCGTCTGTTTTGTCAATAAGACCCGGGCCATTCGTCACGCTCTTCTGGTGGCCGGCCCTACGGGAGAGAACTCTCCTGACGTGTTTTATTTTATTTTATTTCCCTTTGCCAAATAGAATGCATAATGTTTTGTTGTTGTTTCTTTGTTTCTGGTGCGAGCGAGAGAGACACGACAGACAGACAGACAGACAGACAGAGAGAGACAGACAGAGAGTGAGTTTGCTAAAGGAACCGCCTTCAAAATTAGGAAGAAACTGCCTTCGAATGAAACGCCACCCGGTGTCAAAGGCTAAAGATCATAACTCCATCTGAACAGCTCCCACTTTTCCTAAGGGCCGCGATTTGAGATATTGTCCTCTGCTGATAACTTCACGTGTCCAGGGATGGTGGGGGGTTGTGGTGTGTGTTTTAGGGCGGATAACAGTTCATAAGATATAAGGGGGTGGAAAGTTGTTCTTTGGGGGCTGAGAAATTTGACATGTGTGATGACACCCCTTTTTCCTGCTTTCAGTTTCAGCACTCAAAACACCATCGTCATTTTGATGGCTCTGTTGAAATTGTTGTTGTTTTGTTGTTGTTTGGGGTTGGGGGGGGGGGGGGGGTTGTTTGAGCCCACACAAACATCATCGTCATTTCGATGGCTCTGTTGAAATTGTTGTTGATTTGTTGTTTGGGGTTTGGGGGGGGGGGGGGGGGGTTTGAGCCCACACATACATCATCGTCATTTCGATGGCTCTGTTGCAATTGTTGTTGATTTGTTGTTTGGGGTGGGGGTGGGGGTGTTTGAGCACACCAACACCATCGTCATTTTGGTGGCTCTGTTGAAATTGTTGTTTGGGGGGGGGGGGGGGGGGGGAACACACAAAACACCATTGTCATTTTGATGGCTCTGTTGAAATTGTTGTCGACTTGTTGTTGGGGGTGGGGGTGTTTGAGCACACAAACACCATCGTCATTTTGATGGCTCTGTTGAAATTGTTGTTGGTTTGTTGTTTGATAATTGTTTTGCTATGACTGGCAAATTGTTAAACAGAGGCTTTGATATTGTGGTTTTCACTGATTTTTTTTCACTGGGACTGGTTTTGACACCGGTTCTTGGGAGACATTGTCAATGACGGGACTGGTTTTCAAAATTTCTAGCGCGATCACTGCCCTAAAGTACACGATTGTCCACATGACTCACACGTCTATAGGCAAAAAGTCGCATTAACTCGGCTGCACTAACTACACAAACACTGGCTTCCGAGGAGAAGAAAAAAGTCATGAAAATCTGAGTTCTTGAAGCGAAAGTGACGGGAGTTCTTGGACGTCAAATAAGATAACCTTGTGACAAACACAAAAGTAAGATCAAAACTTAACTCATTGCGGACGAATTCCGAGTATTCTCGGAACAAGAGAACGCCAGTCAGGGCCTAATTCCGAGTATTCTCGGAACAGCGATTTCTAAGTCTAAAACTTATTTAAATCCATGTTTTTCCGATCCAAACTTAACCACGTTGTTGTTTTTTTGTTAAGTCTCTTCATTACTCTTACAGCTTTCGTTTCTCTTAAGTTTGGCTCTTCTATTTCAATATTTAATGTTAAAAATGTGCAAAACAATTGGCCCTACACGAGTCTTAGAAAGTACTCCAATATGTTTTCATTAACAGTGATAGTAACGTGGAGACTACTGATTCTGATCTTAATGCAAGTAACTACAATTTCAAAGCCAAAAATAAACTCGGATCAACCAGTAATGTTGTCAAAATTGAATCATTGACAGTGTTGAGTTTTGTTGCGTTTCTTATTTTTGTTATATTGTTTCTAGGCAACCCCAGGACAGTCATGATGTTTGTCTAAGGCAGTGATGTCCCCAAGAGGCATGTAATTGATCATTTGGCAGCATTAGCTGCAAGCACCGATTGACTTGGGTGATCCAAACCACTAGTCTGTCGTTTTCTATGTGACAGGCATGGGGGAAAACAGACATAATGGAATTTTGGCATAGTGCGATTTAAATTATTCATGGTGGAGCAAAGATTCCTTGTTAATACACAGAAAACCGAATTGAGCTATCTTGTCTAGTTTGTATTTTATAATTATTTGAAGTTTGGCAATCGAAATAGGTCATTTGCAGAAATTGGGCATAGAAGATACAACTTTGCCTCTTTGTTGCTATTGACTTGATTTAGAAAACAATCAAATAGGCAAAGAAGAAATCATTCAAAATTGTCTTTAATGTTGTGGATACTGGTAGAGTACATAAACATAGACATAAATTGGCCCTAAATAGAAAATTTATATTTTGTAGGTTGTTAAGACTATTTTTGGCGTTTGCTAAAAACATTCTGAGCGACTTATGTAGGTTTTTCCCATGCACCATCACATATAATCAATATCTACCAACTGAGTGCTGCGTTAGATAGATACAGAAAGAGGAGTACAACACGTCAACTGGCACAAGTGAGTTTTAAATTGTTTATTTTGGTAAAATCTGCAATAGAGCACACAGCTCGAGTGATGTCCCCATTGGAAAGCACTTACTGCCCCTCCGGGCTTTAAGACGCAGAGATGTGTACAAAAATCAATTCCAATTGAAGTCCACAAAAGTTAGTCCAACTTCCAAGATTGTGTAGATCAAGTTACTGACCACTTTAACTTTTGGTTTTAGAGAGTGTCACACAAACAAATACACAAGTGCTAAAAGTGACGTTATTTTGTTGACGAGACCAAACAGAACGTTTAAATATTTCAACAAAAATGTCTTTTTCAAACAACATAGGCAACACAACTACTTCTTCTTTTGCGATCCCAGGTCATGCTTACATCTCCAATCCGGTCTTGAGGGTGAAGTCTGTCGTCTTTTTTCAGCACCTCTGTGGGTCCCCACAGCTTCTGTTGGAGCTCCATCCCTTCCGGCCAGGTTTGACATCTGATGTCGTGGTAAGTGGGGCACTCGTTGGAGGATGTGCTCTGGGGATTGGATTCCAGTGCCACAGGGGCACTCACTGGTGTGTTGTCAGGTTGATCCTGTGAAGGCGTGACAGGAGTCGGCAGTGTCCCGTTCTCAATCTGAACAGTAACACCTGTTGTTGACGACTGAGACCTTGAAGATCACCGGTGTCGTTTTCGATGCCTAGCCGATTCCTCCACGATTCATGGAACCTGTTGTACAGGATTGTTTTTACCTCCTTGTATGACAAAGGATGGTCTGGCTGTTCCAGATGGCTGCCTTGCTTTGACAGTCTGTCTGCCTGCTCATTGCCAGCAATGTCGCAGTGGGATGGTAACCCCTGCAGTACCAGGCACGTTTTTGTCTTTAAACAACCGAGTTCTTCTCTGATGTCCTTTAGAAGTTGTCCATTTTCTCTGTTCTTTACAACACAACAATACTTCCCCTCTTCATAGGTTTTTTTAATATATTTTTAAGAGTATCGAGATCCGGAAGAGAAAATGGGACTAACCATTTTCTAACCATGTTGTTCCCTATTGTCTCAACTAAACAACGTATACCTTATCAGATAAAAATGTATATATTTTTGTCGTGTACTTGATATAGTTGCTAACATACCCACTATCGAAAGAAACGAGAACGAATATCATGTTTTTTTCTTTCTCAGACAGGCTACCTGTTTATTTCAAGAAAACGTAAAATAAATCAAGCAATTATGGTCATTGAATGTGTTGGTATTGAAAGTGGAATCATGGCAATAAGAACTCATTATCTGAGCTTTGTTCAACAACACTTTATCGATTTGTTTTCCTTCGAAAAGAAAACAGAATCACACTTCACAAGGAACTTGAACAACGTGATGTCTCGTTACTTCCTTTTTTTGCCAAATTTGGAAGTTCAAAGTGTATTTTCAAAATGTGTGCAAGGAACTTGAAAAACGTGATGTCTTGTTGCTTCGTTTTTACCAAATTTGGAACTTCAAAGTGTATTTTCAAAATGTGTGCATGCACATTTCAGGTACATGCCAAAAGAGTGAGAGCGTTTGCGTTTAGAGAGTTTCTGTCTTAGTTCCATCTCTTTTGCTGTACACTCTACAAAATGCCATAGCACCACCTTTACCTAGCCAACATAACACCAGTTTAGAAGGTCTTTTTTCACCTTTCGTTTTGTTGTCATCATTATCTGAGCCAAGACAATTACCATCTTTATTTTTAAAACAGAAATAATACAGAATACAGAATATTACAGGGGAAAAGTAGCAGACATATATATGACCCAGCACCACGAAAGGGACATTAAGTCGCTGGGCTAGTTTCTCACAACAGGCCTACAAAGTCAAACATCTCATGTTTTGTCAATTTTGAGTTATTGGTATTTTTGTGTTCTCTAACATCTTATCTTTCATATTTATAAAGGATAATCTTTATTATTGTCTCTAAATGGTCTTATAAGTGTTTTAAAACGAGTAGGTCAATACATGTTCTTCAGCTAGGATAGACTTTCGACAGTGTTTTCTCAAAATGGCCGACGCTCACCCTACTAACTTTAAACGCTCATAACTCTGGAATGAACAAAGATGCAAAAATAGTTCTTGCATCATTAGAAAGGAAAATTGTCTGCATTTTTCCAATGTATAGTTTTCTCAGAATGGTCAGTTTGACACTTAATGTCCCTTTCGTGGTGCTGGGTCACATTATGTTTGATATTTTCGTACTTCTAGAATAAGTTTCAAATGGAAAATATGGCTTATGTCTGGAGCAGCATAGCAATATGCTTTAGAGCCAGTAAGCCTAATTTGACCTGAAGACAAGATCACAGTCAATAGCTTTTAGCATTTGGGTAAATACGTTTATGCTTGTGTGCTTTTGATAATAACTGTCATTTGCTTCTTCAAAGAAAACATAATAATAGAAAACCTCCATCCAGGAAAGGGGAAAAAAGGTCACCTTTAACTTTCAAACTTGAAATTACAAAAAAGCAAAAGCCAAAAAAAAGAAAGAAAGAAAGAAAGAAAATTCAGTCGAGCTAGAAAACAAAAAGTCATTTAAGGATCCAACGAGCATTTTTCATAAATCTGGAATTAATTTGGATTGATTGATTGATTTAATTTAAAGTCTGTTCACAACAATGGTGATATTAGACTTTTTTTTAAACCCATACATAACACAAACCACAACAACAAATCAATGAATTGAAATGAGGGGGGAAATATATATGTGTGTGTGTGTGTGTGTGTGTGTGTCTGTGTGTGTGTGTGTGTGTGTGTGTGTGTGTGTGTGTGTGTGTGTGTGTGTGTGTGTGTGTGTGTGTGTGTGTGTGTCTGTGTGTGTGTGTGTGTGTGTGTGTGGGGGGGGGGGGGGGGCGGGGGCGTGCGTGCGTGTATACACCTATGTGTGTGAGTGTGCTTATCAACAACAATATAAAACCGTAAACTAACGAATCAATTAAAACAAATGAACAACCTCAGAACTGATTATAACCTTTCAAATGAATTCTTTTAAAGGCCCTATAAGGTTGCTATATCTATCTTTTTAAAAAGGTCGTATAGGGAAGTTAAAACTGGACATTCAAAAATAATATGATGAACGGACAGTGGGTGACCACAAGCGCATTCTACATCTTTGGAAAATTTGGTCTTCCATGAATGTAGGCGAATTTTGTAGATTAAACTAGATAAAGATCTTTGACATAATATCACTTTCGTTTTCGTAGGAAGTTTTTCATTGTTCATACAATTTTCTAATATTGAATTTACTTCATGGGGTTTTTTCAGTTTTAATGTGCTATCTGGATTTGTTTCTGGAATGCATAATGTCATAACGTTGCATGGTTTATATTACCAACAAAATGACAACTAGAGAGCATTGATTAATATAACACACATAATGTTGCCCTTCATAATCAAGCCCCACCCTGCTATACAGCTTTAACCCTTTCACCGCCAGCCAAATTTCAGCCACAATTTCCGTTAAATTCACCTGGGTAGAGAACAAAATCCATCTGCAGTATTGGGGATTCATCTGTGAAAAATAAGGTCTATCCATACTTCCTAAAACTAAGACGATAAGGTCTTTGGATAATAGACCCCAATGTGATGCCTTTTAATGACATATGTCTTAAATCACTGTGGTGCTAAAATGCGACTTTGGCGGTGAAAGGGTTAATTACGGAATGTACCTTTCTGTTACAGTGCATACCATATTGTTCGCGTTACATAGCAGACCATATTGTTCGCGTTACGTAGCAGACCATATTGTTCGCGTTACATAGCATACCATATTGTTCGCGTTACATAGCAGACCATATTGTTCGCAGAATGTCGAGTAAAAAAAAATCTGCCGATAAGCCAACAGGTAGAGTAATTACAATTGTAGAAGACGAGAAATAATTGATACTAGGGGAAGACGGGGTAAAACGTCCATGGGCGGGTAAGAAGCCCACGCCAATTATCTCATGAAATGAAGCAAATTTCAGTCACATTTGCCCATGAGACGAATGCTAAACATTAACACTCGTCTCAAGGGCAAAATGTGACTGGCACACACTTGCAAAAGGCAGTCATTAAGTGGCCTCAAATAGGGTTATTGGCGAGAGTTATTCCCTTGTTTGGTCAGTACTCAACCATTATTCCCCACCCACCAAGGGCATTCACTCTTGCAAAAGGTGTTCTTTTCAGTGGCCAATATTGTCACAGGCACCACACCCACCACCACGACCACCACCGCCCCTTCTCCCATCAGAATGTATCATTGATGCAGGCGTTCAGGTAGAGTTACGGTCCTCAGCCCACATTTCCACACCATTGTGTAGGTACCGTACTCATGCGTGCGTCTTAAAGGGGCACCCTGACGGAAGAGTTTTTGCAAGAAACACGTCCGGACATCACCAGGAAAACACCCTTTACAGAGATCGCAACACTCACTTTGCTCTGGTTTCCTAGAAACCAAACCGTTAAATCGGGCGATTCCTCCTTGGCGGAGGTGCTGGAAGTCAGATTCTTTCATGTGCCTTCTCTTTTCTAATGGCCGCCTGAGTTTAGACCAAATCGCTTGCACGAAACTTCCACAATACAAGCCTTTTCATACAGTTTTTATACAGTTTACCAAAAGGAGTTTCGCTCACAACAAAGGAAATAGCTCCATTTTTTTTTTTGTGGTTTTTTACTGCACTACAAAGAAGAAAAAGCTTCAACCACTTGCAAGAATAAACACGTCGAGCTCACCAGAAAGACAGCCTTTTCAAGGATCAGAATACTCACTGTGCTCTGGTTTCCTAGAAATCCAACCGTCAAAACGGCGATTCCTCCTTGGAGGAGTTGCGGAGAGAGAGAAGCCATTTTGGACGGGGTGGGTGGAGGCCACTCAAGAGTGGTTGAAGCTTTTTCTTCTTGTTGTGCGGTAAGACAAAAAAGGAGCTATTTCCTTTGTTGTGAGCGAAATTCCTTTTGGTAAACTGTAAAATAAAAAAAAGTTTGTATTGCGGACATTTCGTGATTTGGTCCAAGCGACTCAGGCGGCCATTAGAAAAGAGAAGGCACATGAATTCTCTTTCATTGAAAGAATCAAACTTCCAGCACCTCCGCCAAGGAGGAATAGCCAATATGACGGTTTGATTTCTAGGAAAGCAGAGCGAAGTGAGTGTTGCGATCTCTGTAAAGGGTGTGTTCCTGGTGATCCTGGCGTGTTTCTTGCAAAAAAAAACTAATCCGTCAGGGTGCCCCTTTAACACTTAGTCTACTGCCATGTTGTTGGGATTTTTTAACGTTCTTAGTTGTCTATTTCCTCTCAACCCGGGCCTGTATTCACGTTGAGATAGCATGAGACTTAGCATGATGCTAACTTAGAAGCTCTTCCAAAAGTCCTATTAAATCCTATAGGACATTGGAAGAGCTTCTAAGTTAGCATCATGCTAAGTCTCATGCTATCTCAACGTGAATACAGGCCCAGGACAAGAGGGAAATAGGGTGTTGTTGGGTTTTGTTTCCGAGTGCGCAATGCATTGATTTAGCGGCAGAAACAGTGACCAAAGATCTATAAACATTACAAACACATGACAGGGTGCTTGGCAGTGAACGCCTTTGCGTCGTTTGGTGTGACTGTAGAGTTAGTTGGTGGTGTGGCTGCCCTGATGACTGACTCCTCGCGGAGTTAAGGGGGGGGGGGGGAGGGAGAGAAAAGGAAGGAAGTAGAGTGATGTATTGGGCGAATATATTCGCCCATGGTTTTAGAAGAGTTAAATCAATTTCTTAGCATCGCCAACACACACAAAACTCTCTCTCTCGCGCGCGCGCGTGGGAACAGACTTCAGCAGCAAGAATAGAATCATGCTGTCTCAAGGAAAGTAAAATAGTTAAGCCACTAGAATTATCTCCCTTGTGCCCACCGGAAGCGGCGCAAAAAGGCAGGTAACTCCAGAAGATTTCCCCTCTTATTCTTTCAAAATAACTAAGCCGTGCAAATAACACAGCGGAGAGTTCATGTCCCTGTCAAAGACCCACCAGATCACGTGTCAAAATCACGGGTTTCACGTGTTTTCCCTCCATAGTTGGTAAGAAATCTTGCTTTGACCAGGTTTGATTCCCATACAAATGCCCCCAAATTCAAAACGAAACATCATTTTAAAAAGCAGCCTCAATTTGAAGTTGGGGGACATTTGTATGTGGGTCACAGCTACCCAGAAAAAACCCCAAGGGACTTAATCGTGGTGGGTCAGTGTGTCTTTAACACTCCTAGCACCATGTCTATTTTTACCGTTCTTGGTTGCCCGTTGCCTCTCAACCCGGACAAGAGGGAAACAGGTGGATGAGTGCGCAATGCATTGATTTAGCGGCAGAAACAGTGACCAAAGATCTATAAACATTACAAACACATGACAGGCTGCTTGGCAGTGAATGCCTTTGCGTCGTTTGGTGGGAATGCAGAGTTAGTTGGTGGCGTGGCTGCCCTGATGACCGACTCCTCGCGGAGTTAAGGCAAAGACAATGAAAAGAAAAGACTAGCATCCCGCGGGTCCATTTTCCCTATAAGAGTAGTGAGGACAGAAACACTGGTTATGTCCCTTTTAAACGTGACACATTTAGGTTAAAAACGCGTCGATAGGCCAGCTGAATTCTTGGGAGACTTAGTGGGATTTGTTTCACGCCAGGTCTCGTGACACTCGTGAGGGGATTATCACGCTATATTCTTACTTGGGCGTAGTGAGAGAGAGAGAGAGAGAGAGAGAGAGAGAGAGAGAGAGAGAGAGAGAGAGAGAGAGAGAGAGAGGAGAGAGAATCTTCAGAGAGAGAGAGAGAGAGAGAGAGAGAGAGGAGAGAGAGAGAGAGAGAGAGAGAGAGAGAGAGAGAGAGAGAGAGAGAGAGAGAGAGAGAGAGAGAGAGAGAGAGAGAGAGAGAGAGAGGAGAGAGAGAGAGAGAGAGAGAGAGAGAGGAGAGAGAGAGAGAGAGAGAGAGATGAGAGAGAGAGAGAGAGAGAGAGAGAGAGAGAGAGAGAGAGAGAGAGAGAGAGAGAGAGAGAGAGAGAGAGAGAGAGAGAGAGAGAGAGAGAGAGAGAGAGAGAGAGAGAGAGAGAGAGAGGGTTGGACTCCTCTCTATCTCTCGCTCTCTCTTTATCCCCAGCTAAGAATATAGAGGGGGTTAGCCCCACTCGAGTGTCACGACACCTGGCGTGAAAAAAAATCCCACTAAAGTCTCCCATTCCAGTCTGAGTCTTTGGATAGCCGCCACTGTGAATGGTGTAACTACCCCACTAACGATACCTCTATCAGCCCGGCTCACCGTAACTCTTAAGTAGTCCATCTTACCCTTTTAGAGTCTTTGGTTAAGGGGAGAAAAGGGGAGAGAAGGAAGGAAGTAGAGTGATGTCTTGGGCGAATGTATTCACCCATGGTGCTAGAAGACTTAATAATAATACTAATTTCATTTAAATAGCGGGATAAAATAAAATAAATCACGCTAAAAAGAAAGCTCTCAGCGCTTTACAAACATTGATGAAACTATATTAAAAAAAACAAGTGCAACGCCGACGGCTGCAAAGTCCCCTCGCAGCATCGCCGAGCTACTCCGAAATCGGAATGTGTCGGCTGTACACATACATAAAAACGCATCAAAAACAGCACGTAACTACATAAAAACGCATCAAAACAGCACGTAACCGAATAGTTTTTTTATATAATTTTTTTTATATTTTTTTTTTATAGCCTTAGGGTTCGGACCCGTGATTTGAGCGCGCGCGATCATGCGCACACGCGCGCACTGAAAAATTCATGACAACTGTGTTATAGACCATTCATCAAGAAATGTGAAAAAAAACTGCATTGAAATACATGCAAAACTTCGCGCGCAGCAAATTATAGATCATGCTGTCTCAAGGGAAGTAAAATAGTTCAGCCACTAGAATGAGAGACTTAGTGCGATCTTTCTCACGCCAGAGGGCATGACGCTCTATATTATTAGTTGGGGATAAAGAAAGAGAGACAGTGAATGGTCCTACCATCACTCTCTCTCTCTCACTACGCCCAAGTAA
Organism: Phymorhynchus buccinoides; assembly: GCA_017654935.2. Taxonomy (NCBI): domain Eukaryota; kingdom Metazoa; phylum Mollusca; class Gastropoda; order Neogastropoda; family Raphitomidae; genus Phymorhynchus; species Phymorhynchus buccinoides. The sequence goes on from CM065684.1 coordinate 18,367,708, forward strand.
GAAAATCGCGTGATAAGCCCCTAGTGCATTGACTGCCCTCTGGCGTGAAAAATATCGCCATAGGTTGACCATTATCATCGTCTCCCATGTGCCCACCGGAAGCGTTACCAAAAAAAGGCAGGTAACTCCAGAAGATTTCCTCTCTTATACTTTCAAACTAGCTAAGCCGTGCAAATAAACACAGCGGAGAGTTCATGTCCCCGTTAATAACAGCGATCAAAGGATGCTGCCCAGTTTGCTTCTGTCAATTCGTGCTGTTTTACCAGCTAAAGTTG
>CM065684.1:18387982-18395482 GCA_017654935.2 Phymorhynchus buccinoides
GTTTTGAAGGTCTCATAAGGGAGGTTCGACTGCAGTATGATTATGAACTGTCACATGTTCAATTTAAATTGTTCCGAATTTACCCCCCCCCCCTCCCACCTCCCTCTTGCTTCCTTATCAGTCACACGAAAATCGCATGCAAATTTAAAAACAAAATGGGTGGCGCGCCTTTGGCTGCGACGCGCTCTCCAGGTGGGAGCAACCCGAATTTCACAGAGACGCCTCTGTGATTATAAAGGTCAGACCCAGGGCCGGATCTAGGGGGGGGGGGGGTCCTGATTTCCGGACACCCCACCCCCACCCCCTTTGCCCCATTAAGCAAGGTGGGGGGGGGGGGGGTGTATAAGAAAATGGCTCAATTTTTGCTTTAATAATCACTAAATTGCAAACTTTTCGGGGAGCTTCGCCCCCTGGGCCCCCCAAAAGGCCACTACGCCTTAATCCAGGATCTATGCAGCTCCCTGGGACACCCCCCCCCCCCCCCCCCCCCCCCCCCCCCGCGCACAACACACACACACACACACACACACACACACACACACACACACACACACACACACACACATCCCTCACCTTACAAATCACTTGGTCCGGCCCTGGCTGACCTAATACAAAGGGGTCTCAATACGTTTTTAGATGTGGAGGTCATGATGGCGCCTCTGTGAAATTCGGGTTGCTCCCACCTGGAGAGCGCGTCGCAGCCAGAGGCGCGCCACCCAATTTTTATAAAAAACAATTTGCATGCGATTTTTTGTGACTGATGAGGAGGAAGGGAAGGGGGGTGGGGGGGTAAATTTTGACCAAATGACAACTTTTTCGTTGCCGCTGGGCTTAGTGTATGCTAAGTGCACGGGCACACGGGACCTCGGTTTATCGTCTCATCCGAAAGACTATGACTCCACGTTCAGACTGTAAGGCCTAGTGCAAAGTAAGAGGAAAAATCCCCTGTACCCAGGTTCGAACTCGGGTTTACTTGACACGAGGCGAACGCGTTACTACTGTGCCAGTCTACACCATACACCAAGGTGGACTGGACAGAGGGAGTGCATACACTCGTAGTTCAAGTGGTCTAACAAGAGAGAAAAACAGTAGAAAAAGATCATTATGATACATTATCCACTCTATTCAAAATGTTATTTCTTGCATTTTTGACCGAAGAATTAAAATATTTGGAGATCAAATCGGCCCCGGTACCGCCATTTTGTAGCCTCCCAGCTCGCTCGCTCTCTCTCTCTCTCTCTCTCTCTCTCTCTCTCTCTCTCTCTCTCTCACCCTCCCTCCCTCCCTCCCTCCTCCCTCCCTCCCTCCCTCCCCTCTCTCTCTCTCTCTCTCTCTCCTCCCTCTCTCTCTCTCTCTCTCTCTCTCTCTCTCTCTCTCTCTCTTCTCTCTCTCTCTCTCTCTCTCTCTCTCTCTCTCTCTCTCTCTCTCTCTCTCTCTCTCTCTCATAGTCACACCTAGTGTGCATTCAAACACAACTGCACGTACGCCCTACACATACTTGAATATCCAAAACATGAAAAGAAAAAACAAAAGATGAAACACCAGTTACCAAACTAACAAAACAAAGACAATAGTATGCCTAAAGCTTTTCGTCAAACAGTTTAGTCGCTTCCACACACCATCTGTCGATATCCAAATGCTCATTTTCCTACCACTGAATTTTTAATGCAACACAAACGCATTTTAATCCGCGGTGGGGGTGGTTGTGGGGGTGGGGGGTAGCCACACATTGTAAATAAAGGTACTCTAGCCACACAAGGGCCACCATTACTCTCTCTACCCCTCCTCCATTCTTTTAGTAACATAGAAATATTTGTTCTGCTTCTCTGCTCTTGAGCGCGCGCGCGCGCGCGCGCGTGTGTGTGCGTGTGTGTGTGTGTGGTGTGTGTGTGTGTGTGTGTGTGTGTGTGTGTGTGTGTGTGCGTGCGCGTGCGTGCGTGCGTGCGTGCGTGCGTGCGTGCGTGCGTGCGTGCGTGCGTGCGTGCGTGTGTGTGCGTGCGCGCGCGTGCGTGCATGCGTGCGTGTGTGTGTTATGTGTGTGTGTTAGAGAGAGAGAGAGACAGACAGACAGACAGACAGAGACTGAGAGACACAGAGAGAGAGAGAGAGAGAGAGAGAGAGAGAGAGAGAGAGAGAGAGAGAGAGAGAGAGAGAGAGAGAGAGAGAGAGAGAGAGAGATTGAGAGAGAGAGAGAGAGAGAGGTTAGGAGGGACAGGGGTGCGGGGGTCTCGATATACCGATATATTGTTAGCCCGGGCTGATTATCATTATGTTGCCATCCCTATTTTGCTTAAACCCTATCTGAAACTATTATGATGTTCGTGCGTAGGCCCTTTGGGAATGCAAATGCCCTATGTAGGTAGAGTCAGTAAACAGGGCACAATTTCCCATCATAAGGGGATGATGATGATGATGACGATGATGATGATGATGATAACGATGATGATGATGATGATGATGAAGATGATGATTATCATGATGATGATGACGATGATGATGATGATGATAACGATGATGATGATGATGATGATGAAGATGATGATTATCATGATGATCATGACGATCATAATCATGATCATGATCATGATGATGATGACGACGACGACGACGACGATGATGATGATGATGATGATGATCATGATGATGATGACGATGAAGATGATGATTATCATGATGATCATGACGATCATGATCATGATCATGATCATGATGATGATGACGACGACGACGACGACGATGATGATGATCATGATCATGATCATAATGATGATGACAGGGTTGAAGGTGAAGGAAACGGGTGCTCAAATAGGCACGGTCGTAAACGTTTGTAGGCCAACCTCTGTTAATAAGTGTATAATAATTATCAGGCATGGCAATTAGAGAAGACAAAAAAGACTGAAAATTGGGGTCTGGAAGCAGGCATAGGAACAAGGAATAAAATTTAAAAAATGAAAACCGTGTGTGTTGGGATACAGCCCCCAGAAAATGAAGCTTCTTCTGTTATCTAAGCCTTAAAAACAGTATTAGAGATAAGACTGATATATTTATTTCATTTTGCATTCATTTATAACCAATAACTTAAATTTTACTGATTGGGCTTCTTTTTTTTATCTCATAAATGTCCTCTTGGACCATCCAAAAAGCTGAAACTTGCAAAAAAAGACTGAAGAGGAACATCAAAAAAGCTGAAATCAGCCAAAAGACTGACAATTCCCATGCCTGAATTATATTCAGTAAAATGTGCACACCCACCTTCATGCAAGTGATGCATTCTTGTGAAGTTGTTGTCAAATGAAAACCTGTTTGAGAAAGTCTCGGTTTCTAACCCTCTGTAGTACTACATGTAGCCAGGCCTAGTCTACATCAACTTCCAGCACTTGTGGAAAATATAATGTTCAAGAGTCTCGTGAATTATAAAATCGACAGAGTGGTTTCCGCGGCAAGCTTGTTGACTGAAAAGAAAAGTCTTCCGGACTTATTGATTTCGTTCGTTCCTCTATCGGTGAACGTGCAGAATGTATGAGCCCACCTGCTTTACCACCAGTTCCTGTCGGTCTGCTCTTCAACTTGATGGTGATCGATATCAAATATAAAAACTGATCACACACGAAACATACTTTTGCCCACTTGTTCGGGTCTACCGGATTAGGCCTATTTTTTGGTCTGCACTAACGCTGAACATTATTCCCAGCTCATAATATAACACATTCCAAAGCTTTCACTGTCTGAGATGACGGTTAAGTTAACAGCCCACAGCCCTCTTAGTCTTAGTAGTTGCTAAGCTTTATCTCGCTCGGTTTTTAAAGTAGCTGTATTTTTGTTTAGAAACAAAAGTCAATGAAAGAAACTCGCACTCATATTTCAACTATTGAAATGGCTCTGCGTGTGGTCCTATATGACAGCACCTACAAAAATAACCTTGAAACAATAAAATTCGTCCATCTTTTCTTAACTTGAAAACAATATCACTTATTGTCTAAAAAAAATTCCAATCATTTTTGACTAGGGGAAGACGGGGTAAAAAGCGCATGGGCGGGTAAGAAGCCCACCCCAATTATCTCATGAAATGAAGCAAATTTCAGTCTCATTTTGCCCATGAGACGAGCGTTAATGTCTAGCATTCGTCTCATGGGCAAATTTGACTGAAATTTTCTTTATTTCTTGAGATAATTGGGGATGCGCTTTTTACCCCGTCTTCCCCTACTTGTATACAAACTCTCTCCTGGAACGTTTCACAGCACTAAGACAAAACACAAAGTGTGGTTTAGTTATGAAAACAAATTCCGTCAAAAGATTTATCCTACAAAGCACACACTTATACACAAACTTGTACACACACTCTCTCCTGGAACGTTTCACAGCACTAAGACAAACACAAAGTGTTGCTTGGTTATCCAAAGAAAAACATTTCCGTCAAAACATTTATCCTAAAAAGCACACACTTATACACAAACTTGTACACATACTCTCTTCTGGCACGTTTCACAGCACTAAGACAAAACACAAAGTGTGGCTTGGTTATCAACAACAACAAATGTCAGTCAAAACATCCTACAAAGCACACTCTTATACACAAACTTGTATACTGGCACGTTTCACAGCACTAAAACAAAACACAAAGCGTAACTTGGTTATCAAAAACAAAACAAAATGTATCCCTCGAAACGTTTATCCAACAGATGTACCAAAGCAGTCAACAAAATGAAACACATTCAAGCAGACGATCAAACCGGCAGAGGGCAAGGGTGCTCACTCCAGTCACACAAGAGCGGGCGACAACTCAGTTGATTAAGCGCTGCCAGACGACACGCTTTAGTTAGCACGGAACGAACAAAACAAAGCAACACTTGCTGGGTTATGGATGCTGGGTGGAACGACTGTAGTAGTAGGCCTCTATATAATTTTCTGTTCACTCTCCCCAACCAAACAATGAGTGCCTCCAGCTGGTGGTATTAGTAGCCGTTTGATCACCACACACAACGTGCTTATTAACCATCTTTTGCAGTTGGTAGGGCCTAAGCATATTCAGGGAAATAATAGATAGTTAGAGCTGGCGGTAGGGTAAAAAGCCCATGGACGGGTGAAATAAAGAAAATTTCATAACACGAATGCTAAACATTAACACTCGTCTCATGGGCAAAATGTGACTGAAATTTTCTTTACTTCATGAGATAATTGGCATGGACTTCTTACCCGCCCATGGGCTTTTTACCCCCTCTTCACCAGTCGATAATACCGGTACGGATCAAACCGGTACGGTATTTTGGTATTTGGTATACGAATTCTCTAGTCAAGAGACTTATCCCTGTGAAATTCGGGCTGCTCTCACCTGAAAAAAGGGTGGGGAGGAGGCGGACTTGGGAAACCTTAGCTATCCATTTGGTCATACCAGGCAGCGGGATTTCTCCCTGCTCTTATCGACTTTTAACTGCCGTGGGATTTTTTACGTGCGTAAAGCGCACGTACGCTTCAGACTAGCCTTAAAGTCCCCACCCGAACCACTTGACGTTCAGTTCGATTTTCCCGTCGATCTAGAAAGAAAGGGCGAGGCCGGGATTCGAACCTGTCAGTTACTCACGCATTGAAATTGGCAGGCGAACGTTTTAACCACTCTGCCACATTCCTTTCGGTGTGTGTGAGAGAGAGAGAGAAGACGGAAAACCGTAACGAACCACAACTGTGACAAATCGCGGTGTACTGCAGTACATAGTGGGGGGTAGGGTTAGGTTTAGGGCTAGGATTAGGGCTAGGGTTAGGGATAGGGTTATTATTCCAAAAAGGTTATTAGCTAAATATGTTCCTAAAATACAGCTTTATGTATGGTAAGAAAGGCAAAAACGGAAAAATAGAATTAACCGAGAAATGCAGGGGGGGGGGGGGTGGCACATCTTTACCTTTACCCCCTCTACAGTGGAACCTCCCTTATAAGACCTTCAAAATTCATCCAAAATGGGTCTTAAAAGGGAGGTAATTTTATTACTTACAAAGAAGGGCAATGTCTCAGAGAAGCAGGTCTTACATGGGAGGGAGTCTTATAACAGGAAAGCTTGAAAACTTGAAAACTTTAACTTTATTTTCCAAGGATAAAGATTTTAGGCAACGCCTAGTCTTCCAATCTGTCCTTGGTTCATATACGAACATAGAATACAAACAAGGTCTTATAAGGGAGGTCTTATAAGGGAGGTCTTATAAGGGAGGTCTTATAAGGGAGGTCTTATAAGGGAGGTTCCACTGCATTGTGTAAAACTTTAATGTATTTGTAAATACCGGTATGTTACTTTAGAGGGGCGGGGGGATGCCGCTATAATACCGGTATGGACATCCGTACCGGTACCCGGCTCTACAGCTAGTACGGCAATGGTAGTAGTAGGGGTCGACATGCCACGGGATAAGCAGCAGGAGCATTGTTTTCACAATGGCTGTCACGGTCGATGGTTTCTGCTGCAGGATGATACCTAGCCTACCCTGCAACGGCTGTATACGGGACGTATTTGGAACAGAAATGCAACAACAGAATCAAACTTTAACTAATTAACGCGGCTTCTAATTTATTTTGTTTGCTTAGTATCTTTTTTTGTTGTTGGTCGGTTGGTTTGTTTGGTTGGTTAGTTGGTTTTGAACGAATATTAATGTTTTACGTCCTCTCGGCCCAAAGGCCATATTATGGGACATTGGTGTTGCTTGAGTTATTGGGTTTGTTTTGCTTTACCAGCTGCACTTCTTCTTCTTCTTCTCTTGAGGGTCCACGGTCAATTAGCTGACCATTCTGGTTCCATTTTAACCCTTTCACCGCCAGCCGGTTTTTGGCACAAGTTTTCCATTAAACTTTACCTGGGTAGAGGGAAAAAATAATTTGCAATACTGGGGATTCCTGAGACATAAAAGGGCAATATTAACATTTCTTCCCCTCAACCCAAAACGGTACAAGTTCAGTTGTAGAGCACGCGCACTATAACTTCACTTGCGTTCCAAGCATCAAGTGTACTATCCGGGACAGAACATATTGGGGGTTGTCTTTGACGGGAAAAGTGATATTTTCATTCGTCAAATCCCCTATAGAGACAGCACTTTTTCCGTCTAAGATGGTTCAGATAGTGTTGTGAGGGGAAGAAATGTTAATATTGCCCATAAAAGTAAGGCCTATTTAATTTTTACCTCCCAAATTTAAGAAAATAGGCTCTTTGGATAACAGCCTCTGGTTTGAGGCCTTTTCGTGACATGGGTGTTAAATCATTGTGGTGCAAAAATGCGACATTGGCGGTGAAAGGGTTAAGCCACAGCACTTGCGAGCTTGCAAGATGTCCTTCAGTAACCATCATCTTAGAATAATATTTGCCCATGAGACGAATGCTAAACATTAACACTCGTCTCATGGGCAAAATGTGACTGAAATTTGCTTTACTTCGTGAGATAATTGGCATGGGCTTCCTATCCGCCCATGGGCTTTTTACCCCGTCTTCCCCTATTCAAACAAAATTCTGATTTTCCAGAAATCTTTAA
>CM065684.1:18407982-18493653 GCA_017654935.2 Phymorhynchus buccinoides
TTTTCTTCTAAATTCACAATCTCGTTTACCCCAGATAGAAAAAAACGAGCTTTTGGTGGAAGGTGGCGGGGAAAAATAGCTTACTTTTTAAGTTCAAAAAATTCACTTTGGATGTAGGCCTAAACTTTGGATGTAGGCCTAAACTGAAAGCTGAAAGGATGTAACCAAACTATGGAATATGCTCAAATAATTATGATAGATGATCATCGAAACAAAAATACACTTTTTCTTGAAATATTTCAAATCATTTTTTAATCGAGTCACATGGCTCAGTCACATACTCTCTCTCTCTCTCTCTCTCTCTCTCTCTCTCTCTCTCTCTCTCTCTCTCTCTCTCTCTCTCTCTCTCTCTCAGTCTCTGTGCTCTGTGCTAGTTAGACGTAGCCTAAATTAAGTCACATACTAATACTAATATTATGCTTTACGTCCTCCAGGCCGAAGCCATATGGGACATTAGATTTTACTTTTAGATGTTGGAAAAGGGGGAGAGGGAAAAAAAAGAAAGGGATTTCTATCTATTTTAGATTTTTATTTTTATTTTTACAGATATTTTGTCTTGAATAAAGGTCAAGTATTAATTTAGGAGCCATGGCTCGTACGAGACTACTCTATTTGATAAAAGTTTACTTTTGATAAAATAATTGATTAAAACAAAAACTTTTAGCGAGAGCAAATGATTAAAATTTCAGGACCACGTAATTTTTAAAAGAACAAGTTTTAATGAGAAAATTTAACATTCAAATAAAGGTCTAACGAGAATATTTACACATTTTTGGTTTTTGTTAACTTTTATTTATAAAGACTCGTTTTTAAAAGATTTCCACTTAAAGTGGAAAACTATTTGTACAGAGTTAAAAAGAAATGCATCAAATGTTTTTATAAAAAATGTTAAAGGATAGGAGAAACGAGGGTCCCTATATAAATCAAAATATACAAACTACCACGGACTCTATAAAGCACTAACATATTTTGGCCGCGAGTCCGGGCAGGAAAAGTTATGCTCTATGGACCCTACGTTTCTGAAAGTCACATAGTGTGTCGGCCGCTTTATAAGAGGCTACACCTGTGTCCACGAAACATCTGCCGGCTCGTACGGCAACACATTGTTTCTTAATCGTGGCATTGTTGCAATGAACAAAATGGGCTGACATCAAATCGGATTATGCTGTGACGAATACCGAACAGCATCATTGTTCGGAAATAATTAAGGGGAGTAATTTCATGGTGTTTAGGAGTTATCTTGCCTAATTCAATCGGTCAAACAGGGGAAGTTACTCTGCCATCAGGTAAATCTCCAGCCCTCGCTTCTTGTGTTTGAGGAGAGACACAGCATGTACAACGCAGTGCGTCATTCTAAAATAATTGATGTAGGCTAATTTATATTTTTACGTTACAGTTTGCAAGTTCTATCACTTTGTAGCAACTGCATGGTCACCCCTTATTTTTCTACAAAATGTTTGCAAGTCGCTCACTCGCATCCGACGATTTGTCACAGTTGTGGTTCGTTGCGTTTTTCCGTCAGTCTTATAGGGTGGGGGGTAGGGTTAGGGTTAGGGATAGGGTTAGTATTCCAAAAACGTTATTGGCTAAAAATGTTCCTAAAATACAGCTTTATGTATGGTAAGAAAGGCAAAAACGGAAAAATACAATTAACCGAGAAATGTAGGGGGGGGGGGTGGCACATCTTGACCTTTACCTGGTATTTGACCGAGTAATGGAGGTAAACAACTTTAATTTTCACGAAGTGCTCTCCCCTAGTTTGTTTTTTCGAAAATCGTCTATTAACTTGAACTCACTCAGCAAACATGCAGAGAGGACTCGGTGGGAAGGAGGGGTAAAATAGAGAGGGGATGCTCAGGTCAACATTACACCAACATTACTCTCTCTCTCTCTCTCTCTCTCTCTCTCTCTCTCTCTCTCTCTCTCTCTCTCTCTCTCTCTCTCTCTCATATTTTTGTTTGTGGCACAAGCCACAAACCTATAACTCACTTTGTCGGTCGGTCCAAAATTGTCGCACATATTGTAAAAGAGAAAGAAAAGCGTGCCACAAACGATTGCGAATCCGCGCTTGTTTTCATATTCTTCTTTAAAAGTGCTATTATTCTGAAAATTGTCATTTGTTTCATAATTGTTTTGTTTTTGTTTTTTTGTCTTTTTAGCTGTCCCATCTTCCGGGCCGTTATTATACATCTGTATTGTTACTAGTTCGGGACTTTCCTGGTGTTGCACTGCCTCTAGGCATTGCCTCCAGGATCGTTCCCACCATCTTTATATCTACTAATGTCCCATATGTGTCTGCTTCAGACCGGAGGACGTTAAACAGATTTTCATTCTGGGCCCGGTACAGTGGCGGTTGCTCCCGCGCCGCTCATTTCGAGTCCCAATTCGCAGCCACACCTCCGCACGTTCAGTTCGCAGAATCCGAAACCGGCAGTCCAAGAGAAGCGAATCTATGTTAGGCCGTCAGGAGGCAACCACAATTCTTTGTCTCATAATTGTTTCCTTTTGGGGGGGGGGGGGGGGGGGGGGGGCAATCAATTCAAACCACCAGTTCAAGTTCACCGTCCATTGCTCATTATTATGCATGTTTGCTTTTAATTCCCATTTTGATTTCATGTGGCCAATTTTTGTCATTTTGTTTCATTTTCTTGACTTGATTGTTTTTTTATGTCAGTTTCTCTTTGCTTGATGCATGGTGTGAGTGTGAATGAGAGGGCAAGGTGCAAAGAAGTTATTGCAGCTTATCCTTTTGACCCTCGATAAAACATTTGTAATCGTATTCGTATCTCTCTCTCTCTCTCTCTCTCTCTCTCTCTCTCTCTCTCTCTCTCTCTCTCTCTCTCTCTCTCTCTCTCTCTCTCTCTCTCTCTCCCTCTCTCTCTCTCTCTCTCTCTCTCTCTCTCTCTCTCTCTCTCTCTCTCTCTCTCTCTCTCTCTCTCTCTCTCTCTCTCTCTCTCTCTCTCTCTCTCTCTCCACTGAGCACGGGGAACAGATAGAAAGATGTAATAAGGGAGAGTAGGCATAGTTAATGAACAAAATATGGAAGGTATAGTTGCTTCCCTTTACTCTCTCTCTCTCTCTCTCTCTCTCTCTCTCTCTCTCTCTCTCTCTCTCTCTCTCTCTCTCTCTCTCTCTCTCTCTCTCTCTCTCTCTCATCATAAATTTACAAAATAGAAAAAGTCTAAAAAGAAAAATAATTATTTATATATAACTCTTTTATTAATTGATTAATATAGACACATAGACAGTTTAGTCTTAATAATTAATATAATGTTTATAATGTATATAATTAACATAATGTTTATAATGACTAATTTAATGTAATATAATATGTTTTGTGCCATGATCATCTTTTTACTGAAAATTTTAACTACAGCTCTTGGAGCGGCCTTTCTCAAATAACATATTTTATAAGTAACGATTATAACATAGCTAACTATATTTTTTATTGTGTGTCAACTGGTAGTCTGTAGAATGCGAGCTCGGAACCAACCAAGAGTAATAATCAAAGATGCTGAGATCCTCCGGGTCACTCCCCTCCTCCCCCCCTCCCCCTTCTCTTTACATCCCCAAGTAAAATCTCAATGCCCCACATGGCCGAAAGGCCGAAGAGGGCGTAAAGCATTTATTTGCCCCCCCCCCCCCCCCCCCCCCCCCCGATCATCTTTTGACAGTACATGTCGTCTTTTGTTTGTTTGTCTGGTGGCAGCAGCAAAAAATTGCTTTTATGCACTGATTTGATTGTTTGATTGATTGATTGATATACAAATATACGCGCGCACAGACACGCACGTACGAATGCATGCGCACACGCACAGCACACACACACACACACACACACACACACACACACACACACAACCACACACACACACACACACACACACACACACACACACACACACACACACACACACACACAACACACACACACACACACACACACACACACACACACACACACACACACACACACACACACACCACACACACACACACACACACACACACACACACACACACACACACACACACACACACACACACACACACACACACACACACACACAACACACACACACACACACAACACACACACACACACAACACACACACACACACACACACACACAACAACAACAACAACAACAACAACAACAACAAACAACAGTGAACAATCGTGAGTTGCAATACCCCATCGCTCTGTGAGGAAGCAGTGGGCTACTCTACTGTTTCAAGGCACAATTTCATTTTGATATAATCATCATCATTCACATCACATCCCTTACATTGCTGATCGTGTCACGGAAGTTTATCTTGGTCATTTCCCCAGAGTTCTTAGAGATCCAGTGACAGCATTAAAGGACAAACCAAACACAGAGAGAGAGAGAGAACTCAGAACTCAGAACTCAGAAACTTTCTTTTACAAGGAAAAGAATTTAGGCTGGGCCTAGTCTTCCATTCTGTCCTTGGTTCTAAGCATGCAATACATAACTAATACTATCAATGAAACATCGAAACACAGGGACATCGACAACAAAAAATAACAACACTAACAGCAATATAGCAACCAGAGAGAGAGAGAGAGAGAGAGAGAGAGAGAGAGAGAGAGAGAGAGAGAGAGAGAGAGAGAGAGAGAGAGAGAGAGAGAGAGAGAGAGAGAGAGAGAGAGAGAGAGAGAGAGAGAGAGAGAGAGAGAACACTGAACACTGAATGTTTTATTTCCACATTGGCCTTAGGCCACAATACAAAGGAAGGGTTAGTAGGGCTAGTTAGAAACTTAATTGTAGAAGAATGAATATAAAAATAATAATCAAAACACTGACAGCGAATCAACAATGTAAGATATGAGGAAACATTGACAGCGCCATCGCTATATGAATTATGTCTTTGACATTGAAAGAACGCATTGCATCAGCTTGTGTGTGTGTGTGTGTGTGTGTGTGTGTGTGTGTGTGTGTGTGTGTGTGTGTGTGTGTGTGTGTGTGTGTGTGTGTGTGTGTGTGTGTGTGTGTGTGTGTGTGTGTGTGTGTGAATGAGAGAGAGAGAGAGAGAGAGAGAGAGAGAGAGAGAGGGGGGGGAGAGAGAGAGAGAGAGAGAGAGAGAGAGAGAGGAGAGAGAGAGAGAGAGGGAGGGAGAGAGAGAGAGAGAGAGAGAGAGAGAGAGAGAGAGAGAGAGAGAGAGAGAGAGAGAGAGAGAGAGAGAGAGAGAGAGAGAGAGAGAGAGAGAGAGAGAGAGAGAGAGAGAGAGATAAAACTCTGAAACTCTGAAAATTTTAATTGTAAGGCCACCGGCCTGTATACAATGGGTACACGTTGGTAATCGAAATAAAAATACATATTAAATGAAAGCAACGAAAAGAGGAAGTAAGTTACTTCTAAAGAAACAAAATGCAATTAATCACAAGGGAAGTAATTTGAATTCAGGAGAAAACACCAAACCAATATAAAACGAAGTGTTGAGAGAGAGAGAGAGAGAGAGAGAGAGAGAGAGAGAGAGAGAGAGAGAGAGAGAGAGAGAGAGAGAGAGAGAGAGAGAGAGAGAGAGAGAGAGAGAGAGAGAGACCACCAAACCAAACACAGAGAGAGAGAGAGAGAGAGAGAGAGAGAGAGAGAGAGAGAGAGAGAGAGAGAGAGAGAGAGAGAGAGAGAGAGAGAGAGAGAGAGAGAGAGAGATTTCACAGTTGTGGTAAACCAATAAAGATCATGGCCCCTGTAACAATTGAATTCTAATGCCATCAGCACATTCCCTGCTGTAGCTGGTCTGCAGAGGTTTTTCCTGGTAATTTCCCCAGAGTTCTGCAGAGTGATCTGGCAGCAAGTCAGCACCGCAAGAACCATTAATGCCCAGGCTACAGCTTCGCTCAGAGCAAGCAGCCAGGATATGCTCGAAAATCCACCGACGGTGTGTGTGTGTGTGTGTGTGTGTGTGTGTGTGTGTGTGTGTGTGTGTGTGTGTGTGTGTGTGTGTGTGTGTGTGTGTGTGTGTGTGTGTGTGAGAGAGAGAGAGAGAGAGAGAGAGAGAGAGAGAGAGAGAGAGAGAGAGAGAGAGAGAGAGAGAGAGAGTGTGTGTATGTGTGTGGGTGCATTGTGTGTGCGTGCGCGCGCGTGTGTGTGAGTGTAAGCGTGCGTGCGTTCGTACATGTGCCTCTGTCTGTGTGTGTGTGTGTGTGTGTGTGTGTGTGTGTGTGTGTGTGTGTGTGTGTGTGTGTGTGTGTGTGCGTGTGTGTGCGTGTGCGTGCGTGTGCGTGTGTGCGCGCGCGCGCGCGTGTGTGTGTGTGTTCGCGTTTGTGTGTGGGTGTAGACCTATGTGTGGGGTGAAGGTTTGTAAGTCTCTCTGTTTGTGTGTGTGCGTGCGTACATGTGTGCGCGCGCGCGCGCGTGTGTGTGTGTGTGTGTGTGTGTTGTGTGTGTGTGTGTGTGTGTGTGTGTGTGTGTGTGTGTGTGTGTGTGTGTGCGCGCGCGCGCGTGCAGATTTATCATTTGATTGATTTTGATTTTTCTTCTTATCTTTTTTATATTCCTCACAACAAACACATTGATTCTGAACAGGCTTACTACCCCCCTACATAGAATTAATTACTTTCTTTTTGATTGTCTCTGCGATTAGGCCTACTGAATTAAGCATGCAAAATTGATTCTTGCATCACTTGAAATTAATGTAATTATGTAAATTAAATTAATGTAAATTGTACATTGAATGTGAAAATCTGTGTAACGTCCTCCGGTCTGGAACAGGCTTTTTAAAAAAATGTAAACGGGTCTGTCTCTTCGCCCAAAACAAGGCCGTGCACTACGCTCACCATGGCTTTTTTTTCTCTCCAGCTGACCAGAGCTCTAGGACAGATGACCACCAAGGCTACACACAGGATGTGAGTGACCATCGATCAACCAACCAGGCTATTGTATTACCGTTCCCCCTGGTCACTCAAGTTCCATTTACTTGCTTTGTCAACTAGCTTCTATACTAGGCTGGCTAGCCGGAATAAATAATTCAATTCGCTCTCTCGGTTTTGGCTCAGATCATTGATTTTTTCTTGATTTTTTTCTCTCTTTTTTTCCGCTGACTGACGCCAATGCTTCGATTAGCTTGGTTCTCGATTATTGATTGATTGATCATGATTGAAACCATTGTGCATAGTGGTTTTCTGGTGTCATCGAAACCGGCGATGGTCCCTCGTCATTTTCCTCTTCCGAGGTTAATTAATAAAGTTTCGCGATATCCACAGAATAATTAGGGGAAGACGGGGTAAAAAGCGCATGGGCGGGTAAGAAGCCCACCCCAATTATCTCATGAAATAAAGAAAATTTCAGTCAAATTTGCCCATGAGACGAATGCTAGACATTAACGCTCGTCTCATGGGCAAATTGAGACTGAAATTTGCTTCATTTCATGAGATAATTGGGGTGGGCTTCTTACCCGCCCATGCGCTTTTTACCCCGTCTTCCCCTAGATAGTGACCAATACAAACACACACGTCGCCGCGAGGAGCTTGCCAACGATAATAGAAACGTATAGGCGTGTAGTTAGCTATAAAGCTGAGGATTTAAAGGTGGACCCTGACGGATGAGTTTTTTGCAAGAAACACGCACGCGAGATCACCAGAAAGACAGCCGTTTCAAGGATCGGAACATTCACTTTGCTCGGGTTTCCTATAAATCAAACCGTCAAAACGGCGATTCCTCCTTGGCCGGGAGATGCCGGAGAGAGAAGCCATTTTCAAGTGGATGGGGTGGGTAGAGGCGGAGGTTGAAGCTTTTTTCTTTGATGTAGCGCAGTTAAAAACAATTGGAGCTATTTCCTTTGTTGTGAGCAAAACTCCTGTAGGCAAACTATAAAATTTGAATGAAATAAAAATTGTAGGGGAAGACGGGGTAAAAAGCGCATGGGCGGGTAAGAAGCCCACCCCAATTATCTCATGAAATAAAGAAAATTTCAGTCAAATTTGCCCATGAGACGAATGCTAGACATTAACGCTCGTCTCATGGGCAAAATGAGACTGAAATTTGCTTAATTTCATGAGATAATTGGGGTGGGCTTTTTACCCGCCCATGCGCTTTTTACCCCGTCTTCCCCATATATAATTTTTTATTATTGTGAAAATTTCGTGCAAACGATTTGGTCTAAACTCAGGCGGCCATTAGAAATAATTTGACTTCCAGCACCAGGAGGAATCGCTGATTTGACGGTTTGATTTCTAGGAAACCAGAGCAACATGAGTGTTGCGATCTCTGTAAAGGGTATTTTCCTGGTGATCTCGACGTGTTTCTTGCAAAACCTCATCCTTCATGGTGGCCCTTTAAGTCTGGACCCTATCAAAGCATGCTAGTACGTAGTAGAGGATAAAATTATTAGAAAGAAATCGTCGTTCCTTTCAAGAAGAGAACATGTCTCTAACGGTCTTTCAAATCAAAGTCTCTCAAATCGAGAACAGCAGGGAAATCATTCAAAATCTAAACAGGATATGACTGACCGGGCGACGGGGGTGGGGGGGTGGGGGTCGGGGTAGCAACAGATAGAGAAAGTATGAGAAAAACAGAAAGTGACAGACAATTTTTTTTTAAAGATGGGCGTGAAGAACAATATAGATCTAGGCAGAGAGAATGGTAAAGGGTAATGGGGTGGAGGGGGGGGGGGGGGGGGGGTAGAAAATAATCTCATATGAATCAAATCAAATAAAAATTAATATGGATGGACAGAATACAAACAGAAATATTTTGTATCGCGGTCAAACCGTGATGTTGTTAGTTTTGTCACAGAGGCCTTTTAAATTTTCAAAAAAGGAAAACAAAAAACAAGAAAGAAAAGAGAAAGACAGAAACTATGCTCATCGAATCTGACAACATTAATTAGCTTAATGAATGTACAATTATGACAGAAACGGCAGTCAATAACTTAGGCCTACACCAACCCCCGCGCGCAATATGAAAGACGAGAAAGAACAAAGGCATGAACAGAAAGAACAGCAAACAGCTTGCATTGGCGAGCTTCTGCACGCTTGCAAACGCGCACGCATGCACGCACGCACGCTCGCACACGCACGCACACGCGCACACGCACGCACGCGCGCACACACACGCACGCACGCACGCACACGCACACCGACACGCACACGCGCACGCACACGCACACACACACACACACACACACACGCACACACACTACCACACGTGCGCGCATCCAATATTGTCAGCATGAGAGTAAGACAACGAGAGAAAGAGAGAGAGAGAGAGAGAGAGAGAGAGAGAGAGAGAGAGAGAGAGAGAGAGAGAGAGAGAGAGAGAGAGAGAGACAGACAGAGACAGACAGAGACAGAGACAGAGAGACAGACAGACAGACAGACAGACAGAGATAAATAGGCACAGAGAGACAGAGACAGAGAGAGACAGAAAGAGAGAGGGACGGATACAAACAGACAAAAAGGGAGAGATAGTGTGTGTGTTGTGCGTTGTGTGCGCTTGCAGGTATATGTCTGTGTGTGCCTGTCCGTGTGTGTGTCTGTGAAAGAGAGACAGAGACATACAGACAGGTAGGCAGAGAAAAACACACAGATGGATCGAGAGGCAGACACTTTGACTTAGACAGATAAGACTAGATACATTGTGACAGAGAATTCTCAAACATAACAGCTGAAAGTGTGGGGGTTTTTTTTCTCTCATTTTCTGATGTCAGGGGATGGGGGAGAGATTAGTTAGTTAGTTAGTCTGTTATAGTCCCGTCAACAGCTATGGTTATCTCAGGACTGTCACCGCGTAAAGTTCGACCACGTATAACAAAACACACATCAATGATTCTTAGCAACGTCCCAAAACCTGAAAACAACAACAAAACAAACAGTACAAATACTACAATTGACGACATGGCATCTTCATCATTGTACCCTATAGCTCATAATTTCACACAGTGCTGGGAACGTTGAGCCACTCGATCTACTCTACTTATCGGATCCAGGTTATAAAATTACAAAAAAGTAAAAAAGGATAACAAACAGTGAAACACATCATAGTAAAAAAAATACATTTATTAAAAAAAAAGGCCATATACTGATATAGGCAACTATGCATTGCAGAATGGGCAACATGTGCCCACTCAAGTGCGTAAGGTCTCACTCGTGAAAGCCAGTGAACAATAATTTAAAAAAATTATAAAAAAACCTGGCATGTCATAAATTGTAAATGAGGATGGAGAGAATGAAAAATGAGGATGAGGGGCTACTCTTAGTTTAAAGCTCCCCCACCACGATAATGTGGAAGCCCGCGGGGGGAGATGGGGGAGAGATGATTAGAGACTGAGAAGGCGACAGCATGAGTGAATTATAGTCCTAATGCGACAGCTAAACAAACACTAGCTTACTTTCTCATTTTCCAACGTGTTTAAACGTAATGTGTGTGTGCGCGCGCGCGCGCGCGCGCGCGCGCGCGCGTGTGTGTGTGTGTGTGTGTGAGTGTGTGCGCGCGCGTGTACCATATGTGTTATGTGTTGTGTGGGGTGTGGTGTGTGTGTGTGTGTGGTGTGTGTCAGTATGTACCATATGTGTGTGGTGGGTGGGGGTGGTGGTGGGGTGTGTCAGTGTGTGTGTGTGTGTGTGTGTGTGTGTGCGTGCGTGTGTGTCAGTGTGTGTGTGTGTATGTGTGCATATGTGTGCGTGCGTGTGTGTGTGTGTGTGTGTGTGCGTGTGTGTGTGCGCGTGTGTGTGTGTGTGTGTGTGTGCGTGTGAGTGCGATCGTGCGTGCATGTGTGCGTGTGCGCAATAAGGGATGGAAATGGGGTAGGAAGACTACGCACATGATGCCTGAAACGAAAGCCGCTCTCATTTTGTGATCAATGTTGTTGTTGTTGTTGTTGTCGTTCCCTGGCTTAAATATTCCAGGGTATCATCCCAACAGTCAAAGCAATTGAACACTATGGTACAAATGCACCAGCTATTATAGGGATGAGAACATTAGGTGTGTAACCGTTTTTGATTACCCGGCCGCCACGTGGCAGCCACACTCCGACTTCGGAGGATGTGATCAATGAATATATAGGGATGGTAAAACTGACACACAGCTCCCGGATTATGCTAATCCCCAATAGGGCCTAAGCTAGCTTACTGACACATAAAATCTGGACCCGATTTTGAACTGGAACTCAAGGTGAAGGGAAATGGTGTATGCCAGCAGTGCAAACTCAGTGGTCATCATTTTATACAGCAATTGGTGGGCTCTGTGGAATAGACTGTTCTCGCTCCCCATACGATCTAGGTACCGCTATCCGAATATCGATTTACCTTATGTTTTGTTGTCACACACGCATACGGATTTGCAGACCTAAGTGTAAGTCCTCAGAGAAGAAACACATGCATCTTATCAATAGGATCAAAACCCAGCAAAAGAAAGAAAGAAAATCTTCAATACTCACTGATCATATTGCGCGTGTCAATGGGTTTATCCGAGCAAGAAGATGAATGGTGGTCTTCTGTTCACATTTCACTCAATCTTGATCGATTCGTCCAGTTGATGTCAGTGAGACAGTTGGGCCATGCAGCAAGTGGTCACGTCCTCGCTTTGCAATGGTTCCATAAATTATGCAAAAATTCTGACAACTCTTTTGCCTTTCTGTATCTACTCTCGTTGTATATTAGTCTTTCTTTGAGTGCTAACGTGCTTTCTCGATTTAATCAGATGTAGAGGCTTTACTATACAATAAAATGTTTTGCTGCTTTCATTGATGCCAAACAATCACAGCAGACGACTTGAACCCGTTGCAGACGAATTTTATCTGCGGGTAAAACAAAGGGAGGTCACCCTTAGGACTATTATATGGTGTTCAAACATGGTGGCTGGGGCTTTTCCGATAGTGAAACTTGGCTACCTAGCCATGAAACAAGTCAGCAAACCGATTGCCAACACAATTAAAAGGAATGCTAAAAACAATCCCTTTTTCAGAAAATACGTCTGTATGCCTCCAGCTCAAAGTGAGTAGATAGTAGACTGAATAGACTTGCAAGGTCACATACTTTAGTAAGACTTTACATTCGTCATTGTGTGTATACATGACTTTTTGTGTGTGTTGTCTTTGATGCTACTCGAACCATAAATATCCTCATCATCATGAAATGGCCTTCAAGTAGATTTAATTAACTGATAGTGATAATGATAATCGATATAATAATAAAAATTATATCGCCTAGATATTTATCACCTGATAATGTGATATCCTTGTCCACAATTATTCATTATGACTATAATCAAAAATATAAATTGATATAAGGTAAAGGTAAAGATGTGCCCCTGCATTTCTCGGTTAATTGTATTTTTCCGTTTTTGCCTTTCTTACCAATACATACATAAACATAAAGCTGTATTTTAGGAACATGTTTAGCTAATAACCTTTTTGGAATACTAACCCTAGCCCTAACCCTAGCCCTAAACCTAACCCTACCCCCCACTATGTACTGCAGTACACCGCGATTTGTCACAGTTGTGGTTCGTTGCGTGTTTCCTCTTATAGGTTAGGGTTAGGGATAGGGTTAGTATTCCAAAAAGGTTATTAGGCCAAACAAAAAAAATTCTGTTTCCGGGAACATGGCCAAAAAAAATAGGGTAGGTAGGTAAGCTTTCAAAAAAAAAAAAAAAAATTCTTCGCGGTGCAATATTTTTGCCATATTTGCTGAAACATGTGAATGTGAGTATCAATCAACAGATTATCTTTACCACTTGGCTGTTTTTCACATAAGCATGTTGCAGCAAGCATAGCAGTAATATTGTACTGCGGGAAATCACGTGCCTTGCGCCCGCCATTGTGTTGGCGGATGTTGATCACGAAAGTCTGCGCGAGTAACGGTCCTTGACTACGCCGAGTGAGAGTGCAATGGTTGTTTCCCTTGCATCGTCTGCTCAAATTGCTTCTTTTTTTTTTTCTTCTTTTTTGGAACTCGTCAACAACAAAAATTAGGGTCAGCAGCAAAAACTAGGCTCGGTCGGGTTACCGGAAACAGACATTTTTTTTTTTGGCCTTAGCTAAAAATGTTCCTAAAATACAGCTTTATGTATGGTAAGAAAGGCAAAAACGGAAAAATACAATTAACCGAGAAATGTAGGGGGGTGGCACATAATGTACTAGACCTAGTAATTAATAAAGTAGTATGTAGCCTACATGAATGAAATGGCATGATCAGTGATGGGCCAGTCTCAACTCAAATATTGGAATTAGATAGACTATCAATATCATTTTGAGTTCAAATGCGTATGTGGAAATGGGGGAGGGAGTCAGAAGCGAGAAGGTGGTGTGGCCAGGTGACAAGGGAGGGTGACACATTGATTTATGGTCTGTCACTGTGACATATGGATCCGTGCAGGGCGTCAGCCACGGTGCGGTTCGTCAATTGACAGTGAACATACTATTAGTAAATGTCCAGAATAGGGATGGGATCTGAAGCATGGTTAGGGTAAAATTAGAACAAGAACAAAAAAGCTAATAATAAATAACACAGTTTGTTCTGTGCATTTGGGAAGCATCGTCTTTCGCTGACTGCACCAAAACTGTAAGCCCCATCTTGATTGTTTTCAACTTACAAAGGCCTAGCTTTCGCTATTGTTCATTCAGTTACTGAATTATATATATATAGACTGCCTTCTTTGTTTGCTTTTCCTTCATTTAGGGTTATTTTTTTACTTACAACTCTAACTCAATCTCTGATGCATCTCCGGGATTGGGCTGTTTATCCATGAATCGTGCCGTGGCTGACACCCTGCATGGATCCATACAGTAACATGTCACTGTGTAGTCCTCTGTGTGTGTGTGTTCACTCTGTGTGTGTGTAGGTGTGTGTGTATCTGACCGTGTGTGTGTGTAGGTGACTCTCTGTGTGTGTGTGTGTGTGTAGGTGACTCTGTGTGTGTGTGTTTCACTGTGTGTGTGTGTGTGTGTGTGTTTCACTCTCTCTCTGTCAGTGTCAGGCATGGGAATTGTCAGAGACAAAAAACTCTGAAAAGCCCCCCAATTGAAGTATTTAGTAACAAAAGCGAAGTGTAACCATTTTTTTTAAAAATTGCGGGAATTCACGGACAATTCCCATGCCTGTCTGTGGATGTGTGTGTGTGTGTGTGTGTGTGTGTGTGTGTGTGTGTAGGTGACTCTGTGTGTGTGTGTGTGTGTGTGTGTGTGTTTGGTTGTCTCTTCTCCCATACAGCATGCAATACAGCATGTGTCAAACCTGAAGAACATCATGTGCCAGCCTAATCTGTGACATACAATTTATTTTTTGACCATGCATAAAAAAAAAATGGGGATACGTACATGAAGTGAAACTTTAGTTTGGAATTCACTTCAATTTATTGAGCACTAATATTATTACTAGCTTTACCAATTACTAATAACATTTATTTAGGCTGTCTCACATAAAACAGGAATGCCATGTGACATGCAAATTGTGCTATAAAACCTGTGTCAAACCTAAGGTAAGAAATTATACAAATTATTGTATATTATATGTGTCAAACCCAACGCTGAAGCATTAGAGCAGTTGAATTTTGTTATTTATCAGCAATTAGTATGTATTTTGATGACATTATTGTTGAGTTTGCTACCATCTTTTGCAGACCATTTGACTATAAGCAGCGATGTCCCGAGGCCCAGGTCATAGGCCATTGACCTATTAAAATTGAACAATTTCTTATTGTGTTCTCCCCTGTCAGGACAAATGTCTGATTAAAATGTTTAACACTGGCACGCTTCAACTGTCTTATTGATTTCTGCAAGAGCCAGGACATTGTCCTATTGATTTCTCTTGTCTCAGGACAGTTTGTCCTGTCATTTTTCGGTCCTCGGTACATCTGTGTATAACTAAGGCAGTTCTTCTTTCCCAGATGAAGACCCTTGCATATTATTATGACTAATAATATTGTGTTTTTTATATTTTTAACCCTTTCACCGCCAGCCTTTTTTTTTAGCAAAAAAATACCATTAAATTGAACAGTGTAGAAATAAAGATTTATCTGCAGTATTAGGAATTTATCTGTGAAATCCATAATATTAGGCCTATCCTTACCTCACAAAATTAAGAAAATAAGGTCTTCAAATGACATGTCCTGATTTGATGCCTTTTAGTGACATGGGTGTTAAACCATTGTGGTGCATAAATGCGACATTGGCGGTGAAAGGGTTAAAATGGTTTTATCTGTATTGTTTGCAATTCAGGACTTTACTGGTGTTGCACTGCCTCCGGGCATTGCCTCCAGGATCGTTCCCACCATCTTTATATCTACTAATGTCCCATATGTGTCTGTTCCAGACCAGAGGACGTTAAACAAATTTTCATTCATATTTTTTAAAATACAAAATCAGATTTCTTTTATTTTTTTCTTCTTCATCGATCGCTCAGACAGGAACCCCAGTGGCCCAGACGAAGGCTGCCGTCGGCCGAAGATCCTCCAAAGAGCCAAAGATCTTTTCCCGAACCGATGTGTTCGACGGCCAAGTTTCGTCTCGCAGGTTCTGGAGTAATCGACAGTCCTGAAGGATTATGACCAACAGTCACCACAAGGGAGTTTCCAATGTGGAACTTTGTACACTTTTTTTTTTATTTGGGGGATTCACCTTATAATAAGATGCGTCTTAATCTTATTGTCAGGAAAATACAGAATATAAGCATGCTGCACTTCTACTTGAAATGTTAGTGGAAGTTTTGTGTTTATATTCAATGATGTGCAGTATACCACTGGCTGGAGGTGAACTTCCGGTTACGACTGATGGGGTTGGGGAAAGCGCAAAGCGTGGAGAAGCTGAGCGAAGACATGGCCATCGAGCTAGGCGCAGAGATGCTGGGAGAGTTCATCATCTTCGTCGTGGCCGCTGGAACCTTGCTTCTGGAGTACCAGCGCTCTGCCAAGAAAGAGGCCCTGAAGGAGGAGAGGGAGAAACATCAGATCTTGACGCTGAGACAGAAGCTGCAGGTGAGTTGACAGAAAGTCCAGTAGTAATGGTAGTAGTAGTAGTGAGGGCTTGATATGGGCCTCACGGCCCTTGTAAGCCCTATCATTCTTATGAAATCTTGATTTTTGATTGTGGTTTTATTGGTGGTTTGCAATAATTTTCCTATGCTACAATATGATTTATGTCTTTAACTGAATAGGAATGGCCAATATTTTTATTCATTAAATTCCTTATAAAATGTTTTCACAAATGGCTGGCTCTTTGTCCTGAAGATTTTTAAACATATTAGCATGGATGCTTCTGCTTTCAGGATGTCCTGAAGTTCAGGATTTTTTTTTATTGCCTGGAACCGGCGTCACCGGATTATGAGAATTTGAGAAGATGCATTTTGCTGGTTATAGAGGTCATGAAGTTTAACCAGAAGTGAAAGTGCAACGAGAGCCTGTCAGTTACATTCGAGACTGTTGTTTCCCTTCAGCTTCCAGGGGGCATTGCCCCCCGGAACCCCCAGGAGGGGCGCTGTCCCTGCACTCCGCCGGGGCCGGGGTGGCCCCTGGACCCCTGCCTTGCAGGATTTTTTTTAATTTCCCAGGAGCATCCATGTATTAGTACTTGGTGTCACAAACTTAATGTTAGATGGTAAACAATTCCAGTTACCTAAAGTCACTTTATAATAATTGTGGCAGTGCCATAGCCGATGAGGTTTATCCGAGGCGTGGTTACTGCTGTACATATCTGTATTAATAAAAAAAAGATCGGGACTTTACTGGTTAAGCACTGCCTCCGGGTATTGCCTCCAGTATTGTTCCCACCATCTTTATATTTTACAAATGGCCGAAGAGGGCGTAAAACCGTATTTTCTCAAACAATTCCAGAATCAGTCAAGTCATTTATACTTGATAATTTCTTCCTCTTCTATGTTCCCAGGCTATGTAGCCTTAATGGGTGAGGTACGTATTTGTCCGTTTTTGTTTTTTTCAGTTTTCACTGGTCTCCTTGCTGCAATCAGCCAACACATTCCGATTTCATAGGAGCTCAAAGGCAAACATTATTTGGAAGTTGTTGGGGGGGGGGGGGGGGGGTTTAAGGCCAATAAGGCAGACAAATAGTAGATGATAATAAGAAGAGAAAAAAGCAAAGAAAAAAGGTAAAAACTTGAAAAAGGAGTCAAATTGAATGCTAGATTAGAGGAATTAGCACAGAAGGTGGGGGAACTATTTTTACTGAAAGATGTATGGTATCCCGGGGGGGGGGGGGGGGGGGGGGTACTTTATATTACCTCAAAATACAGAAATTCATATCAGGTGCAACAATGTATCGAAAATACAGTACAATAGTATAATAATGATTAAATCTAGTGGAGTATTCTTTATATTTATGATCTCAAAAAATAAAAAAATACAGAAATTCATATCAGATGCAACAACATAACAGAAATTCAACAGTATAGGAAAAGATTAAAATGTTTAAAACTCACTTATAGAGCAGGTAATAATGGCATTAGATGACTAAGATACATGACATTGAATCAATGATTGAATAGACGATTTTCTGGGGAAAAAATGGGAGAGCATTTTCGTGAAAATTATTGTTGTTTACCTCAACCGAGTCGGACAAACCATAGCAACCATGGCATCAGAGTGAAACCAGGATGCGAGTGAGCAACTTGCAAACATTTTAAAATTTTTTAGAGAAATGAGGGGTGGAAAGTGGCAAAAAAAATGATCGAACTTGCAAAATGTGATGTAAAAATATAAATGACGTCAACTTTAGAATGACTCACTACTGTATTCTTCATCATGTGTGTCCACTCAAACACACAAGGCGAGGGCTAATTAAGCCAATGTAACTTCCTGTTTGTCCGACTCTGCCAAGCAAGATCACTCCCAAACACCATGAGATTTCTCCCCTTAACCCCTTCACTGCCAAGCCCGTTTCCGGTTCCGAGGCAACTATTTGTCAAGCCGTTTTAGGTTGCGGCATTTATCGCAAAACCTTTTTTAATAAAAGTGCATATAACCTATACTTTTCTGAAAGGGAATTGAATATAGTCATATACTATCATTTGAGAACACTCTTGCATGCATTCAAACATACTGTGAAAAGCATATGGATAGAAAAAGGGAAACTCTTAGAATAACCCTATGACGGATATTTCCGTGACGGGGCAGTTTATAGGTTACCGGAAGTTGACAGAAATATCCGTGACGGGGCAGTGAAGAGGTTAACTGTTTCCGAACAATCCCTACTAAGGTTATTCCCACACACCATGAGATTACTCCCCTTAGTTGTTTTTGAACAATCCCTACTAAGGTTACTCCCACACACCATGAGGTTACTCCCCTTAGTACACCATGAGATTACTCCCCTTAGTTTCTGAACAATCCCTACTAAGGTTATTCCCACACACCATGAGATTACTTCCCTTAGTTGTTTCCAAACAATCCCTACTAAGGTTATTCCCACACACCATGAGATTACTTCCCTTTAATTGTTTCCAAACAATCCCTACTAAGGTTATTCCCGCACACCATGAGGTTACTCCCCTTAGTACACCATGAGATTACTCCCCTTAGTTGTTTCCGAACAATCCCTACTAAGGTTATTCCCACACACCATGAGATTACTCCCCTTAGTTGTTTCTGAACAATCCCTACTAAGGTTACTCCCACACACCCATGTCCCATATGTGCCTTCCCAGGTCGAGAGGACGTAAAATTCTAGACAAACTCCCACACACCTCTCAATCTAAACTTTAGTAAACAATTGTTTGTCCCATACTGTGCGGACCTAGTCCTTCGAGAGGACGTAAAACACCAGTTACCACCACTCCCACACACCATGTTACTCCCCTTAGTACACCATGAGATTACTCCCCTTAGTTTCTGAACAATCCCTACTAAGGTTATTCCCACACACCATGAGATTACTCCCCTTAGTTGTTTCCGAACAATCCCTACTAAGGTTACTCCCACACACCATGAGATTACTCCCCTTAGTACACCATGAGATTACTCCCCTTAGTTGTTTCTGAACAATCCCTACTAAGGTTATTCCCACACATCATGAGGTTACTCCCCTTAGTACACCATGAGATTACTCCCCTTAGTTGTTTCTGAACAATCCCTACTAGGGTTATTCCCACACACCATGAGATTACTCCCCTTAGTTGTTTCTGAACAATCCCTACTAGGGTTATTCCCACACACCATGAGGTTACTCCCCTTAATTGTACACACACACACACACAATAGTAAAAGATTTACAATATGAAAATTCTAAGAAAGACCATAGAGTACATTCGCCTCCTCAAATCAAGCTTAGATACAATACTGGAAATAAAATCATACTGCCATCAACATACCAGTTACATGAAGAATTATAATAGACAAGTTCTGCCAAAACATACTAATGTATTAACTCATTCAAGTCGTTCCGGCCATATATGTCCGGAATTAATAGATAGCTGTCAGTTTGATGTATTTGCTTCAAGGGAAATAAATCTGTGTGCACACAATACCTTGGTCACTTCTAAACTCGCTTCGCTCCCTTAGACCACAATTTTGCTTCTGACTTTGCTTTTGTTCTGGTTTGTTGTGGGGAAACCAATTGGTGTGGAGAGTTTTTCTATATAAAGTCTATATATAAAAAAAGTCTGATCTACCACTTCCCTATGTCTAAACCTGAAGTAAAAACCTGTAATCTTCCTTCATTTCACCTTTTGTTTATGTATGTTTTGTTTGTGTGTATGGCTGGAGTGATTTGTGAGTTTTTTTAATGATTCAAAATCGTTGCGATGCGAATGAGTTAATGGTAGTTTTCACCAGATATTGTCCTCTCTCCAGGACCTGGATCTGATCACGGCGGTGCAGGAAGCCCAGATCAGGGAGCTACAGCGGTCGGTGGACAACTTGGAGACGCAGAACCAGAGCATGGTCACAAAACTGTTTGGCGGAGGAAAGCCCAACAAATGACCGCAGTAAACAACCTGCGCCCCCACCCCCTTTTCTGTATATTCATCCATTGATCAGTGTGCGTCTGCTGGCTGGATAGTCGCTTCCTGAGTGAGTGTATAACTTTTCGCTACCAGTTGGATTAATCTGTGATGTGAACTTCTTTTCTTTTTTTTTTACTTTTCAAGGAGTAAAAACTAATAATATAATATTGCATATTTTTGGTCAAATGTCTATTTCTGACAGAAATCTGTACAAAATAATTACTGTTACTGTGGTTGTTATTCAAAAAAGAAAATCAGGTTATAACTTTAACTCTTCTACAGTTCTAGCGCCATGAATTTTGTTGAGGTTCTTGTTTGTCCGTTGCATCTTCTCACCAGACAAGAGGGAAGTAACTATTTTTTTCGAGTGCGCATACATTGCTTTAACTAGCTAGAAGAGTTGATTATAAGGTGCACCCCCAAATTTTACACAAAATTCACAGTTTGTTATTATAGTTTTTTTTACTATATTATCATTCACCTTATAAGGCGCAGGGGTCTGTCTAGGGAAAAAGTATCGTCTTATAGTCCGTAAAATACGGTATCATCAGCATCGTTGTTATCATCATCATCATCATCATCAGAATCACCACCATCATTATCATCCATCATTTGCATCCTCATCCTTTTTTTTTCTTCTTCAAAATTAATATGTAATCAAGAAACTTGGTTCCTCATCTTGATCCTCATCATCTTTATTGGCCACTGCAACTAGGGTTATTAACGCCCTTGGCAGTGAGAGTGACGCTCTTGTTGGTCGGTACTGAAAAGGGCATTCACTCTTGCGAAAGGCAGCCATTTAGTGGCCTCAAATAGGGTTATTGGCGACAGTTAATCCCTTGTTTGGTCAGTACTCAACCATCTACCAAGGGCATTCACTGTAGCAAAACATGGTTGTTGCAGTGGCCGATAACTACCATCCATGTTGGAAAAGAGTGCCATGATGTACTGATTGTTGTGTCCCCTGTGCATCACTTTAGCCTGCCGTTTGGGTCAAGCACAAGTGAAATGGATTGAAATAGTAAGGCTAGGAGAGGGGGATAGTGAAATGAACAAGGGGAGGGAACTCTCCTTTAATTAACTCCCCTCCACCGATGCACAAGTAGCGTGAACTACAATCAGCCCAGTCTCTGATGTTCTGTGTTCTTGCCTTTGTGGGACATTCTGCCTCTTTGCACATTCTGCCTTTTGCTGGGTTTTTTGTTTGTTTGTTTTGCATTGTTTTTTCTCTGGATACTGTTTTTTGGGTAAAATGTAAGTGCTGTTTTTTGTACAATGGAAATGTTACATGCCTAAATATTAAATGTACTATGCACATTTTCTTGTAATTTAAACATACGTATCCTGTTTTTACTAAAAGTTGTGCTGTGTTTATCAACGTGTTCACTCACCTTTTTTTTGGTGGTGTGTGTGCATGCGTGCGTGAAGCAAACAAAAAAGGAGCTTTTTTAAGAAAAAAGATTATATGAAGAAATGGAATTCAATTATGTCCAGATTTTAACTTAAATGTGAACTTGACTGTAATTTAGATTATGTGAAGAAATGGAATGAAAAAGAAAAAAAAAGGAGATTAACAATTAGATAACAGATGCAACTGTAATAATGTTATTGGGGGGAAAAAAGGGTTATTTTTTATTATCATAGGTTATATGGAACTTTGCTTGCTTTGGTATATATCTCAATGAAAACCAGTTGTATCAAATCCTTGCTTTCTGTGCTTGGTTTTTGTTTCTACTACTGTGCTAGATGTGTCATTGATTTGTCTCGATAATCAGTAATGCGAAAATAAGACCCATCGAATGGATTGCATATTCATTCCCTTAGCCTCTGGATTAACTGTTTTGATAATATCGGTATGTGTGTATAATATTGTATATTACACAGGGATCAATCGTGTCACGGAACATCATAGGTCGTTAGACCAGTTCGAAGAAACTATAATAGGTCATTTTCCTAAAACAATGTCATCATGTGAAAAATGATAAGAAAGGAAATACAACATAAGTGCATCAAAAACTGTTTTCAGGGACACTGTTGCAATCATCCACATAGTTTGACAGCAGAGCTGTTTACCCTCAGAATGAAAAAAACAGAATTTGCCACAGAAAAAACCCTAATTTGAGACAAAAAACCCTAATTTACATTGGTACGCGACTCACGATAAAACACTGATTTAAAATGTATCTTGTGAGCGCACTGTGTGCGCACACTCTCACACAACCAACCAACCAACACACACACGCACGCACACACACACCAAACACATCCACTTACCTTAAGAGTACTATCTGGTGTTCTGATGACAGCTAGGTCCACTTAAGAGTCACTTCACTTAAAAGTTAATGGTAAAACCACTCAAGTCCAGTGTTTGAATCAGTAGACACACCTGAGGGACAGAGCTCAACTGAAGTCATTTGAATGTCACTTCAAAGTTTACTTGACTAAAAAAAAAAACCACACTGAGACTGTCAAAATCCTAATGATTAAATGACTATGAGAGAAGTCACACAACAAATTTAACTTGGTTTAAAAAAAAGAACAATGTACTGTGCACACAGGAATGAAAGGAAGGTGATGTCTGCATTTCTCTTTTCATTTTGGTTTGTTGAGTGACCGGTAGTATGCAGACTTGAATTGTGTCAGCTGCTTCGCAGTGTACTGTGCCTCTTGAGGAAGAGACTTCACTATCATCAAGCTCTCCATAGTCTTGCTGCAAAGTGAAGCCCGTTGGTCCGTTTTGTTCTTTCGGACACAACTAAAGATCCGCTCACAGCTGGCATTGGAATGTGGGATTGTCAGCAACCCCAGCATCACTGCAGACAAGTTCTTGAACAGAAGGAGGCCCAAAGTATCCCTGATCTGTCCAATGCTGACCCACTGATGATCCACTCTCTCGGATTCCTGACCCTCAATGATTCTGTTCACTTCCTCACTGCACTGGTAACCTGCAAATTCATTCATCAGCACATCCTTAGACACACTGCCTTCAGCACCTTCAGCTCCTGTTTCCAGAAGACAAAGGAATATCTCTACGATGAAATCCAGGCTTTGTGTGAGACCATCTTCATCTTTGATCTTTGGATCTGCCACTTCACTTTTGCATGCTTCAAGACCTCATTGGTCAGAGGAAATTTGGTCTTCACATCTACAAAGATTGATTTGAGTCTTGGTTCCCGTAAGTGTACCTCTTTCTTTCTGCGAATGAAGCCCCGCGCGGCTTCACCAATCATGAGATCACTGTCACTCTTCACCTGGTGGTCTTGATCAAACTCGACATCTATGGCCAGCTTACCAGTCATGGCAGATGGCTTCACAAATCTAACCAAGCAGTCCCTCAGGAACTGGTTCAGAAGTCTGTGTAGGGTATGAATCTGTGGTGCTTCATTCTGCAGCTTCATGTTGAGTACATCGAACAACTCCAACGAGTGAGACAGAAACATGCAGTACAGCTTGTTAGTGGGTGACTTGAAGAATATACGAAGCCTGTCCAGTCTGGCTCCTGCTGTGGATGAAGTATTTGGAGTTTCTGAAGCAGAGAACTGCCTGAGAGCTTCCCAGTTTTCCAAAAGTCTGTCAATGCATTTCCGAACACTTAGCCACCGTGTAGAAACATGCTTCAGAATTTTCTTGTGCTTGACTTCATCTTGGAACTGTTCCAGTGCTGCTAAACGTTTGGATGATTTATCCAAGTAATAGTACACATCCACTAAAATCTCGTCCACATTGAATGGAACAGCAGTGCATGCTTTCTCTGCTGCTCTGTGAAGCAGATGACAGGGACAACCGGCAAGGTGAAGATTTTGTTGTTTCTTTTTCATGTGAGCATAGACACCATTCTTCGCTCCAACCATCACGTTTGCATTATCACAGCCTAACGACAAGCAGTTGTTCCAAGGCACTTTTAGCACCAGTCCTCTGGCGCCATCTTCTTCCACTGCTACATCGGCGTTGCCTGCATCTGGAAAAGAAAGATAAAGAAATAAAATAGAATTGCTTATACAAAATAATAAAGTCAAATCCAATGACCCGTACCTGCAAAAATACTTAGTAAACACACTCAAGTTCACTTACATGTACCTGCAAAGTGGACAATTTCATAAACAAAGAATAATCCATTCTTCTTCAGTCTTGGAACAACTTGCCATCATTCTTGAAATCATGTCCATCTAAACCAGCTTTTAAAAAAGCTTTAAAGAAGCACCTGGTTGATAAATTGTAATTTGACATTATTAAGATGTATATATGCATTGCATGTTCTTATGTCTGGAAATATTCTTTTCTTCCTTCTATCTTCCCTTTCCTTCTGTTTTTTTGTTTTGTTTTGTTTTCCAATTGTATGTGTAGGTGTGTGAGTGTGTGTGTGTGCGTGAGTGTGCCTGTACGTGCGTGCGCACGTGCGCGTGTGTGTGTGTGAGTGAGCGTGTGTGTGTGTGAGTGAGCGTATGTGTGTGTGTGTGTATATGCGCACACGCGCGCATGTGTGTATGCGAGTGTTTCCTCCCCCGGCTTTCTCTCCCTCCCTATCCCCTTCTCTCTCTTCTGTTTGGTTCTTTGTTGTTGTTTTTTCTTTCATTATACTGATCATAATGTTTTCTGTTTTGTGTTCCTGTAAATATGTTAAGTTCATAGATTTTTGATTGATGTGTATTTTTTATGAGGGCAGGATGAAAAAAAGCTTTGTTAGCTTATTCTTTAACCCTCAATAAAGACGATTTTGACTTGACTTGACTTGACTTGTCTTGTTAGCCATATCACTGGTACTGAGTATTCCCTGCACAGAAACACTAAGCAACTAAGAGAGAGAGATAGGGAGAGAGAGAGAGAGAGAGAGAGAGTCAAAGTTAACATATACATAACACTAAAAAATGACAATAAAAAAAATTCACTGTACCTCTGTCAGCATCCAGTTGTGACGGCAATGGCTGGTCTCTCCCAACAAGCACTTGTTGGTGAAGTTCAACAGCTTTTTGAACCAGAACGCCAAGTTCTTGTTCGACCAGGTCAAAAATATTTTTGCCTGTAGCTGCCACGGATACTAGGGTAGGCACTGACAGGAGTGTGGTCTCAACGCCTTCTTTCCCAACAGTAGTGACCACCACAGGGAACTGTTTTTCTCGTTGGTCGTTACTGCCGTCGGTGCTCACAGAGAAAGGGCACACTGTCAGCTTGTCTTTCAGGTCACCTTTGACAGTGTCTGCAATGCACTGAACTATTGCAGTTGTTTTGTTCCGGCAGCACTTGTAGTCTTGCGCGATCTTTGAGTCCGGGAACGCCGCAGCGACAGTCTTCGTTATGGCGTCTGCTGTTGAGAGAGGTACATTCATTTTGACTAGAGCTCTGGTGATAATCACTTCTGCTTTGATGACATTTGCATCATGCGGGCTCATTGACGTACTGCTTTCAGGTGTTGGATTCATGAACTTGTCCATTTTCTGTTGGTCCGCAGCTGGGACCTTTGCGAGATCCATGAACTTGTCATGCTTCTTTGTTTTAACATGGTCGGTGACGTCTCTCATGCCGCCATGCGAGATTCTGAAGTCCGTTTTGCAGTACTTGCAGTATGCATGCTCGTCTCCCAAACGCGAACTTGTTATCCCTGGTACTTTCAAATACTTCTGCGAAAACTTCTGTGTAGCTTTTGGCCGTTTCACATTGTCACTGCTGCCGTTATTTGAAGTTGTTTTGCGCTTGCTGCAGGCAAGCGTCTTGCCAGACGACATATTGGCGCTAACAGTACAATCTCTGCCAACAAGAAATACTATCATTGGCTGAGGGGGGTCCACGGACCAATGAAAAATCGCGTCTCAGAACTCCAAGGTTCCGGTCAACTCTTGCGTCTTTTCATACAAACGGAAACAAATAATAGACGGTGACTTTCGAAAACCCGGAATTTTCAGCGTTCACCCGGAATTTATGATTTTACCCGGAATATTTGCAAATTTCCGGAATAATTCCGGCAAAACCGGAATGGTAAACAGGTCTGTGACAGACACTAGACAGCATGCTAATAAAACAGACACAATGTAAATAAGTCATATGACCTCTTGCCTGCAAAAACAATAGGTCATTTCAAAATGTTATGTGTCAATGACTGATGACCGGTGCTAAGAATGATCCCTGAAATTACATCATTACACTGCATACTCTAGAGTGAAACCATTAATGATGCATCCAACACATTTAAATGATTATTTGGTATTATACAGATAATGGAATGCACAATTTTAACATTAACTTCTTTTTTCTCCTAAATTGACACGATTGAATGTGATGAATTTAGCTAAATGACTTTGTTCTGATTATGTCTGTCTGGAATGTATATTACATTATTGTTTGTTTATTTTGCAGCTAAGAAAGTGAGATGTGTATTGCAAAACTGAGGAATGACGTCTTCGGTACACAGCTATGTTTGATCTGCTAAAAAGACGTTGACATTTCATGTCTTATTTGTTATGAATATTGATCCAAAGAATCAGCTGATACATTTATGTATTAAATAGTAAATGAGTATTGGTTGCTTTGTTCTCTTTGACTCTGCCTTATCCCTTTGCTTTCTATCATCTACTATCTTTCTGACTTCTTGGCCCATTCTCCTGTCTTTTTTTCTCTAATCTTCGAAATAATTTTTCTCCTTGAGCTCCTCCGAAATCGGAATGTGTCGGCTGTACGCAGCAGGGAGACCAGTGAAAACTGAAAACCGGACACATATGCATGGATGCTCCTTGCAAGATTCTGAAATTGCCTAGAGCCGGCATCGCCGGATTATGATAATTTGAGAAACAACGATTTTCTTACACACACGCCTGTACAATAAAAAGGGCCTTTGCTATATATTCAAAGGAATGTAGCACTTGTACTAGTCTAGAGGGGTGAAAAAAGAGCAGTAAGTGTGTGTGTGTGCGCTGCCCCTGCACTCCGCCAGGGCTGCCCCCTTGCAGGATTTTTTTAATTTCCCAGGAGCACCCATGCATACGTACCTTACCCATTATGGCCATGTAGCCTGGGAACGCACAAGAAGAAGTTGCTTGGTGAATAGATTTTGAGTTGTGATTTTGACAGCTGTCTGAAAAAGAGCCTGTGTGGTTGATTATGATGTACCGGTCATGTCACTGAACCACATAAATAAATCTCTGTCTCTCTCTGTGTGTGTGTGTTTAAGTTTAACTCTCTCTCTCTCTCTCTTCTCTACCTGTTTCTGGTTTGTTGTCTCTCTCTCTGTCCCTGTCTGTCTCTCCGTTTCTCACATACTGTGACCTAGTGCACATGTGATTCTGGGTGTGTAAGTCGATATCAAAGCGAGTGTGAACATTTGTATGTTTGAGTGTGCATCATTGTATGTGTGTTGTTGTTGTTGTTTTCTGTTAATATATTCAACACATGTATTTGTAGTATGTACTCTCTGCTGTTTATTATGAAATATTTATACTTTCCATGTATTTTGTTTCTAATTATGTGTGTATATTACTGAGAAGGAGGTAAAATGTACAACAGACTGCCAGATTATACCATTGTATGAACTTGTAACACACACACACAGTGACACACACACTGACACACACACACACACACATACACATTTTGTTTTAAAGTGGTATGCATCACCAGAAGCTCAAGGAGAGTGCAATTTACAGAGTAGTGTTTTCTTTTCTTTATTTTCTTCTTTCTTTTCTTCTTTCTTTTTGAACATTCATGTTTCAACCACGAGTACTTTGATGACATTTTTTGTTGTAAATTTGTGAACATTAATTTTTTGCTGATAGTGATAGCAAATTGACATGGCGCATTTTGTTTTCATAGTCCTCAGTTTGTTTGAATAAACAATCCCTGGATGAAAAATGAATGCAGACAACATTGTTTTGGGGGTGAAAATCAAGGAAATTGCGTGTTTTAAAGACCCAGCACGTCATGTGTCAAAATCACGGTTTTCACGTGTTTTCCCTCTTATAGCTACTAAGAAATCTTAAGAAATCTTCCTAGCATAAGAGGAAATGTGACACGTGATGTGGGGGGTCTTTAATGTTGCTTGGTTCCACGAGAGGGAGAGAGAGAGAGAGAGAGAGACAAAGAGAGAGAGAGAGATGCTCCTGCAGTGAAGAAAATTATTGTCTGGTTCTGAAATTTTTTTAAAATAAATAAACATACTGATAACCCAAACAGAAGTAGAAAGCACAGACATATATACAGTGGAGTACACTTAACACGAAATTCAGGGGACAGAGATTTGTGTAGGAAGGAAGGAAAAATGGTGTTTTACGTCCTCTTGGTTATAGACACATATGGGACATTTATAAATACAAAGATGGTGGGAACAATACTGGCTGCATTGCCCGGAGGCAGTGCAACACCAGTAAAGTCCCGAGTTTTTATCAATATAGATATGTGTAGCGGTAACCACACCTCGGATAAACCTCATCAGCTATGGTACCGCCACAATAAGTATGACTTTTTGTGTGTGTGTAAACCAGTATTTTGTGTTAAGCGTTAAGTCATAATAAAGAGGGGTTTCGTGAGTTCAAACAGCTTTTTGTGTGTTAACCAATATTTCATGTTATCCAGTTTTGTGTTTAGAGTACTCCGTTCAAACAGCTTTTTGTGTGTTAACCAATAGTTTGTTATCCAGTTTTGTGTTAAGGGTACTCCACTGTAGCACAAACCTCTGCCAAAGAAATAACTCTATTTCAATTAACCCTTTCACCGCCAATGTCGCATTTTAGCACCACACACCCACGTCACTAAAAGGCATCAAACCAGGGCCTGTTATCTGACGACCCTGTTTAAGGATAGGCCTAATGTTTTACATGTTACAGAGGAATTTGCAATATTGCAGATCTTTTTTTCTCTCTATCAGTCTATGCACTGTATCCAGGTAAGTTTAATGGTATTTTAGGGATGAAAAATGGCTGGCGGCGAAAGGGTTAATTTCAAACCAACTCCCAAACATGGAGAAAATAAGAGAAACCCTTAATTTGGTAAATTTCGTTGCTGAAGAAATCAAATCGTCACATTTCAAAGCTTATTTTAAAACGAAAGAGACTGGTTCACAGAGTAGGTACCGTTTCAACCCCCCCCCCCCCCCCCCCCCCAGAAACTTCGTTTGTGATACTGCATTCTGGCAAATATTCTACCCCTCGATTTATTTTTTTACAAATAAATTTGAAACCATCTGTCGTTGTATTAATAAAATTCAACATTGATATCATCTAGTGAACTGTGCTGAATCTTTGAGATAGGCAGGGCAAAATCGGAACAGGTATTTTCTCAATTTTTATATTGTAAAATGCTGACGTGTGTAAAAAATTTACACAAAAGTTTTCTGAATGAATTGACTGAATTCGATAACAACTAAGATTTGAAATTCTAGATTATTATGATCACAATACGCATTGCTATTTTTTGCTTTTTTCCCCATGGCAACACAGTGATGTGCAAGTCATAGTCATATTATTTATTATTACCATATCACTGTCACCACAGGGAAAGAGCAAAAATAGCAGACCTGTTTACCCCTATATTGCAAAGTCGTAATTTCTGAAACAAAAAACGTAATTTTGAGAGAAAAAACTGTAATCCAACGCGTGACCAATGAACTTCGATATCGTACTGACCTGAGTGTGCAATACTAATGTCCGTCGAGCAGTAGACACAGAACACACGCTCGTCACCTAGTGCTGAACAACGTATTCCTGGAATTTTTAGGTCACTTTCCCTGAATTTCTGTGCCACTTAAGTGACTTTTGATGTCTTTTCTTTTGATTTTTTCGACCAGAAGATACAGAAGCTTCGGAATGCACTCGCTTGGACGCCATTTTGAAACATAAAAGGAAATGGCGCGAAATGACTTTTCACCGCATCGTTTCAAAAGCTTCGCTTACCAACGCAACTGTGGTGTTTTTTTTTTATATTTAGGATTTTGTTTTCCCGTTGTTTTTTGTAGCCGTAATTACTGTAATTTGACTTTTCCCCCGTAAAAATTACAACAAAATCGGGATGGTAAACAGGTCTGAAATAGCACCATGTTTTGTGACCATAAGCAGTGTCTAAAATGACATGAATTTAATATTTACCGTATTTTTCGGACTATAAGGCGATATTTTTTTCTCCAATTTCGACCTATGCGCCTAATAAACGATGGCGCCCTATAAGTGAACAAAATCGTGAGAAGAGAGGCAACGATTGCCGTACTCAGTACAGTCTACTGTGAGTCACAACATCGAAAGTGGTAACGAGTCGCCGATACGACGAATACTCGCGTTAAAATGCTTCAAAATCCCTGTTATCATCCGAGATACCGTCCAACAGATGCCACAACCCTTCATTGGATGTAAAAAGCATCGTTGTAGAGCTTAAAATGCCATAATTCTACCAGTTTTCGCGAAGAATTGGCCAAACACAACAACCGGAAGTCGCAAAAACGGAAGTTTCGATTATTTGAGAAGGGAGCCAACTCTCGTTTACGACAACAAAAATGGCCGGTCAGTAATCGTTTACAGGACGTGTACAGGCTTCAAACTTCAACTTTCTGTTGCGAGGCGTGTATCGCCTTATAAACGAGGGCGCCTTTTACTTGGATTTTGTCAGATTTTTCTTGAAAATGTCCCTATTCGCCTTATACACAGCAGCGCCTAATGATCCGAAAAGTACGGTACTACGATTTGAATTCTACTAGATTTTCTAGATAAGCAATGTTTAAAATTGTTTTGAATTTATTCACTTTGAGATTGATATATCAAGAAAAATCTGAATCCCTAATAGGAAGTATGGACGGAATATTTAACATTAAATTAGATACCTTAAGTATAAATAAAAATGTATATGCTTTTAGTCATATTCCCAAGCTTGTTTTGGTACGTAAAATAAAAGCATGCTAGACTGTGACATCAGTGTGTCACTGTGTGTGTCAAAGTCAAAAATACTTTATTATTACGTTAGGTGAAATTACAGCGTGGTCTCGTACAAGCACAATACAATCAAAGAAACACATTTGCATGCATGAAAAATGGAAACAAAACTAAGGAAAAATGAATGACAAATCATGCTTCGCAAAAAACATTTGAACATAGTTAGGGTCGATAGAATCTCATT
Organism: Phymorhynchus buccinoides; assembly: GCA_017654935.2. Lineage (NCBI taxonomy): Eukaryota > Metazoa > Mollusca > Gastropoda > Neogastropoda > Raphitomidae > Phymorhynchus > Phymorhynchus buccinoides. The sequence continues at coordinate 18,438,977 of CM065684.1, forward strand.
TGTTCACCCCCACCCTACCCCAAACCCCCACCCTCTCCAAGTCACCTCAAGCTTTCACATATTTTTGGTCCCTTCCCGTTCCCAACATTTCATGCGCCTCTCTCTCTCTCTCTCTCTCTCTCTCTCTCTCTCTCTTACACACATAGACATAGAGACATAGAGACGGACAGACAGACACACACGCACGCACGTACGCACACATGCACATACGCACACTCACACACATACATAGACACACACACTACTGTACATATTGACCAGAGGCCTAAGCCAATACATAATTCCTCATTATTTGGTCTTAGCAGAGAGAGAGTGTGTGTGTGTATGTGTGTGTGTGTGTTGAAAGAAGTGCGTGCGTGAAAAAAAAATTTAACTCTTCAAAACCATCAACAGATAAGGAATACAGAAACTTTATTTTACAACATGCTTTTCGCACAATTTGTGTATACCCATAGTTTCAACAGCTTAAAATACAACACACAGTTGCGTGTTGATATAATTTTAATATCCTTTAAAGTAAAATATCTTTACAGGTAGTGTGTATATACTGATAGACAAGTAAAACAATATAATCAACATTTCTTTTTTTAATAAAACGCCCAAAGAAATGTTCTGAAACTTACTCAAAATTGCACAAACGACGAATTAAACCCCAAAAAGTGTACAGATATTCTCTCTGTATTATAGAAAAATTTATACTATTAATCATTGATTGATTATGAGGGGGGGGGGGAAGGCACATGTTGGTTGTTTCTGATAGTTTTTTAACGGTAACCTAAATTAATGTCTTCAATAGATGATTTTCGGGAAAAAAATAGGGGAGAGCACTTCGTGAAAATAAGTATTAATTACCTCGACTTACTCGGTCAAAACCATAGCAACAATGGGGGCGTGGCGTCGAAGCTTGAAACCGCAGGATGCGAGTCAGCGACTTGCAAACATTTTTTTTAATAGAAAAATGAGGGGCGGCCAGTATCCGCAAACCGATAGAATTTGCAAAATGTGACGTAAAAGTATAAATTACATCAAATTTAGAATGACGCACGGTGTTCTAAGTGATGTAAGTCTACTCAAACACACGAGGTGATAACTGGGGATCTACCTGATGGTAGAGTAGCTTCCCCTGTTTTGACCGATTGAATTAGGCAAGATCACTCCCACACACCATGAAATTACTCCCCTTAATTATTTCAGAACAATTCCTGTTAGAAAATGTACTCACCAAAATGTTTTGTTGTTTCAATTGTAATAGTATAACATTTCACATTTACACTGCACTCTTTTTTTTTTAAATTATTCTTTTACATATTTACATGTGTGCATACTAAATATCGTCAATGAAATTCACAAACCTCGTATCTCAAATTTCTGGGGGGTTTGAGTTAGATACATAGTCAGCTCTCTAATTTTTCCCGCCACATTCCACCAAAAGCTCGTATCTCTAACGACTTTCTATCTGGGGTAAATGAGGTTGTGTAAATAGAAGAAAAACACCCAAGTCCCAAATTCAGATCTACTTAAGGATAAAAACCTTGTATCTTCGTTCTTTTCAAGTATTATAAAAAAAAAGTTATTTTAACAAAGTTCAGGACTAAACTCACAATGTTTTAAACAACATATTCATCATAGTTAATCAATTGTGGTAAACGCAGTTAAGTTTTAAAACTTTTTTTTTTTTTCTCAAAACGACAAAAATTGAGATACGAGGTTTGTGAATTTCACCGACGATATAGAGTTGTCTACAAGGAGCGGACAGTCAAAGGAAAAGATGGTGTAAATCTGTGATATTCTGCAGCAATAAATCTCTTAGACTTCAGAGAGTAGACTTTACTCACCTGCGAATGAACACTAATATTAATAAACTCACCTCGAGTTTGTATATGTGTCTATTCATAATATTTTGTTTTGTCTATTTAGCTGCCACTGTGAATGGAGTTTCATAAAATCTAAGTAATAACTGAAGATTTTTTGCATTGCTCATACTGACATACCTGCCAACCCTCCCGGTAAATCCGGGAGCTTCCCGGATTTTGTTACCTCTCCCGGTCTTCCCGGAATTCACGTGAAACTCCCGGATTTTGAAATTTCCAGCTTAGATGACCTCAGAAACGAGTGTTATGAAACCTGAAAACCGAAACTGGGTTTCAGGAAACTTCGCGGAGCAGAGTTTGTACTGTGCATGTCGGAAGCGGGGGCTACTTCCTCCTGCAATCCTTTGTTTGGCGGTCTTTAGGCCTGTCTCACGCTGCCATTGAAGTAACCTCGCCACGATGCCGAAGGCAAAGGAGAAGACGAAGAAATGGAAGACCGTCTTTGCATTTTTGCTGCTGGTAAACTGTAACTTAGAATGACTTCAGTGAGCCTCCTGAGGGCTAGTTTTCACATTTAAAAGAAAAACGTTTCTCAGCTTAAGGGGGCACAGCCCCCTGACCCCCGCTCTGGGAGGGGGGAGTATCCCCCCTCCAGGATTTTGTTTGGGAAAAGTTGGCAGCTATGTACTGACTTTCTCTAAGCTATGTGGGGTAATCATTACATTTCATCTTTTCCTTGCCACTGCAAAAATACTATTAAACAAAACCAGACAAATTTGATCCTCGTTTCAGAAACACACCCAAAACTGTCAAACAGGCATCAGGCATCAGAATAGTCTGAAGTCCAATCCTCTGAAAACCGCGGTACAAGGGCCATCAGACTATAGTGGGATAACACTGAAATCAATTCCCAACATGACCAAAAAGGCTTTGTGCAGTGAGAAATCACTATAAAATGCTATTTCAAAAGAAAAAAAATCTAAATAAAAAGGCAAAACCTCTGACAGAAGAGGCCAATCCTCTGTCAGAAATTCTCAATCCTCTGAAATTAGCTGATCCTCTGACAATTCTGATGCCTGAGGCATGGGATTTAGAAATGATCATTTAGGCTGAAAAGTGGCCAAGAAGGCTGAGACCCCTGAAACTGAAGCTTTTTGGTGTAATAATCTAAGCTTTAAAAAACAGCATTTCAAGTTTTGATGTATTTAAGTTCAATTTTATTCACTCATAAGAAGTATTTCTATGCTCAGTTGGTCTCTTTTTTCATGGTTCGTGGGGACTTGGAAGAGTGCAAAAAAAGGACCTTAAAAGGACCTTTAAAGGACCAGCAAATGTTTTTAAAGGACCTATTTAAACCTTGTTTGTAGTTGTACTTGCAGACGTGGTGGGCGCAGAGCCAGTCGCCGACGATTGTAGGCTATGTAGCTGAGCAGATTTTTTTTTTTTTTTTTTGCTGAGCAGATTCATTTGTTGTTAGATTCATTTGCTGCTTGCAAAAAAAGTCGGTCACATTGCACCTCGATTCCGCCTTGTGCCTTCTTTCAGCTTTCTTTGTGATTTTCAGTCTTTGCGTGTTGTTTCAGCACCGACTCTCCCATTGACAAGATGTTGATGTTTTTTTCACAATATGCACAACGAACTGCATGTTTGTTGTCCATCACTTTTCGGACCCAGTCCTTATAAATGTCTTCTCTCAGCCAACGATCCTGAAAACGAACACTTTCCAGGCATTTTTACACATTTTACTTGAAAACAAGCACTGAAGCAGCCAGCATGTGCGAAGAATTTCAACATGGCGCATAAGATATCTCGCCGAATCTCGCGCACGTGACCGGATTTACAGTGACTATTAAAATTAGATCGTCTGCTCAAAAGATACAAAGGCGATCGATTTTTGGCAAATTTTATTTCATTTAATATATTTTTGGGAGTTCATTTCTTATGACAAGGTACTTAGTTTTGTTTTTTTGGCCCGATTAAAGGATTTAAACTGACCGCACCAATTTTAAAAGGACCTTTGACTGATTTGAAAGGACCTCCTTGCTGATATAAAGGACTTAACAGGCCTTTTGAAGACTGATCAATTTCACAGCACTTTAAAGCACCTGAAAGGACCCCACGAACCCTGTTTTTATTAACAACAAAAATGACCTCTAGGACTGTCACAAAGCCTGAAATCAGCATAAACTAAAGCCAGTAAAGGCTGAAAAAAAATCTCATGCCTGACTTAACATCGCATTGTGTGCAATCACAAAATTTGTCAAGCTTCGTGTAACCGTCACCTAACCACACCAGCTAGTTATTTAGTTCAATAATACTTTGTCTTGTTGCATGTTTTAAATTGCTCACAACAAATGAACAGCGCAACATTAACTGCCAAACCACATCATTTAGCACAGGGCACACAGTTCCCAATCAACATGGAAAGTAAACAGGCTTCCCAAATCAATATGAAAAGTAACAGGTTTTAACCCTTTCACCGCCAGCCATCTTTGAGCCAAAAATGTCCATTAAACTTACTTAGCTACAGAAAAGATTACGTCTGCAATATTGTGGGATTTCTCTGTGACACATTCATAATAGGGTCAACCCCTACCACCCAGATTTAGGAACGTAATATCGTTGAATAACAGACCCTGCTTTCAAGGTTTTTAATGACATGGGTGTTAAATCATTGTGGTGCAAAAATGTGACATTGGCGGTGAAAGGGTTAACAGTGTCCCTATTGTGAGTTCCGTTGTTCTCTTCCCGGTGTCTTACGTCTCTTCCGCTACATTTCAGGCAGTTCGTCTCCGTTCTGTTCATCTCAGAGGACAACCATTGGCCCAGTGGGCCCGTGAACCTGGAACAAAAGACAACTGAACATTTAGATCCCCCCAAACTATCCAATCATTGCAAAAAAAGCAAGTATAAAAATCAAAAGTTACACACAGTACACCCGGTAGATAATGTGTTCATTGCCTGCCTGTTGCTTCCGACAATGTCTGCCAGATAGCAGAGAGGGCAGCTGCTATTCCGGCGGGCTGGGCTACAATTTGTTTATAGTGGAGAAGGTCCCCAAAGGCCAACCAACCCCACTAGAGCCAGTGCAAATGCCCCCTAGTTAGAGTCATAGTCGTCCACGAAAGAAAGACTAAGCTGTACCATGATATTCCAATACCGTAGAAAATCATATAAAGTACAGCTCTCATTTACTATTGGCCCTTTCTACAGGCTAATGTCAACCAGTGATAAAAGCCATTTGAGTAAAAGGCTAGGTAGATAATGTAGAAACTGGTTAACCACTTTCAAGAGACAGAGGAAATAGTGAAAACAAACATTCATTTTTTTCCCTTGCAATTGCATCTTCTTCTTCTTCTTCTGCGTTCCCAAGCCATATGGCCATAATGATTAAAGCATGTATGTGTCCGTTTTTCAGTATTCACTGGTCTCCCCACTGTGCACAGCTGACACATTCCGATTTCGGAGGAGTTCAAAGAAGAAAAATTATTTTTTTAACCCTTTCACCGCCAATGTCGCATTTTTGCACCACAATGATTTAACAACCATGTCATAAAAGCTCTTGAAATCAGGGTCTGTTATTCAATGATGTTGTGTTCCTGAATCTAGGCAGTAAGGATTGACCCCATTCTAAATGTGTCACAGAGAAATCAAACAATATTGCAGACAAAATATTTTCTGTAACCAAGTAGCTTTAATGGAAATTTTTGGCTCAAAGATGGCTGGCGGTGAAAGGGTTAAAGGCAGGATAATGGGCCAATACCTCAGAAAGATAGCAGATGATAAAAATCAAAGGGAGAAGGCAGAGTGAAAGAGAGTGGCAGATTAGAAAAAGTTACAAGCACAGAACTTCCAGAAGGTGGGGGAACTATTTTTACGAAAGACCCCCCCCCGGTATCCCCACGGGGAGAGACTAGTGGAGGGGGCGGGGTCGTCCAGCTCCCCGTATGGAGGCACGAGGCATCCACCCACTGCCCCACTCTTGCATATATTTGGAGCTATTCAAAGGAGCTACTCAGTACTGTAAGGCGTACGCCCCAAATTTCACACCAAATTCTGATTGTTATTATAGTTTCTTACTACATCATCAGTCACATCATACGGCTGAGGGTCTCAGTCTGGGGAAATCCCCACCCCCACCCCCCACTCACCCCGTGGGGATACCAGGGTGGTCTTTTGTATAAATACTTCCCCCACCTTCTGGAAGTTCTGTGCTTGTAACTTCCTCTAATCTGTCACTCTCTTTGAATGCCTTTTGTATGTTGCTTACTGTCATCTACTATCTTTCTGCCTTTCCAGTCCATTCTCCTGCCTTTTTTCAAAGAAACACTTTCAAAAAGAGCCCCCCAGCCGAAGTCGGACTTGCTGGGCCTAACTATTTCTTAGCTAGGCGCAAAACGGCAGCATGACGCATCTGCGCTGATAATTGACAGAAAACTGTCTGAGCGATTGAAGAAGAAGAAGTCTGGGGAAAACAAAAAGGCCTTATAGTCCATAAAACAATGGTAATTGGTACTTTGGTGTACTTTGTTCCAAATCTACAGCACACATTGACAGAATATTATTTTCATAAAATTAAAATGATAAAAAAAATAAAAAACTGAAGGCTCAGCCAACTCACCACATTTAAAGCAGCGGCCATAGCCTCCAAAGTACGCTCTACCCATCCCCGAGACATAATCGTCATCGTCCTCTTCCTCGTCCGAATCCCTATCCGAGTTGGAGTGAAAACTGTTGAAAGACATTCGCCCAAGTATCGAGTCATCATCATCGTCATCATCGTTGTCACTGCTACTGCTGATCACCACTGAATCGGCGTCACTGACCACAATGGCAGTGGCAGCGGCACCGTCGACACTGTCGTCGGACCCTATCGTGATTGTTGCACCCACGACCGGAACAGCTCCTTCCCTGATTGCCGCAATTTCTTCGTCAATGGATGGAACAGCCGCTGTGGCTGTGGAGGTTGTGGCTGTTGCTGCAGCACCCGATGTTACTGCTGCTGTGGCGGCAGTTGGAGGTGGTGCAGCAGCTGTGGCTGTGGTTGCAGTAGCTGCAGCTGCGATGGCAGTGGCTGCGCCTGTTGCTAGTGTCACGGTAGCCGTTCTTGCTGCAGCTGTGATTGTGTTGACCGCACTTGTTCCGGATGTGCTTGCAGTAGTTCTCGCAGCAGCTGCGGTTGCAGCAGTTGCTCTCGCTGCAGCTGCGGTTGCGGTAGTTGTTCTTGCTACAGCTGCACCAGTTGCTCTCGCTGCAGCTATGGTTGCAGCGGTTGTTCTCGCTACAACTACAGTTGCGAGAGCTGCTCTCGCTGCGGCTGCGGTAGTTGTTCTCACTGCGGCTGCAGTTGCAGCAGCTGTTCTAAAAGCCGCAGCTCTCATTTCAGCTCTGATCTGGGCCAGTGTCTGAGGCCTTGCCGCCGCGGCAGGAGCCTGGACGTTGGTCGCTCTGGCAGGCCCGCTGCCTCGCCCTCCCCCTCTCCGCCCCCCTCGAGCACCCCCCCTCGGTTGCTGGTTCTGGCCTCGGCCTCGGCCGCGGCCCGCATTACCGGAGGGCCCTGCCTTGGCTTTGCTCTCTGCCTCGTCCAGCTTCTTCTCAGCCTCTGCAAACAACAATGACGCACAGTTTGCTTCAGGTCTCGGATATTGTGAACGCTGAAAAACTTGATTTAACGATAAAGATTTTAGGCAATGCCTCCTTGGATAAAAGACAACTCAAAAATTGCTAGAAAGGTGAAAAAAAAAAAAATGAAAAGAGAAATCACTACAAGAAACGCATTTGAACACATAAACGTGTCTCTCTCTCTCTGTGAGACTGGTTGAGACACTTTGTGAATTGCATCAGAATACTCCGCTGTAGATATATCAGGAGGAGCCTTTTCAGTACAAATAGTTCTTCCCCTCCCCCATGGGGATACCGGAGGGGAGGGGTCTTCCGTACTACTACAAATAGTTCCCATTTCCCCCATCTTCTGGAAGTTCTGTGCTTGTAACTTCCTCTAATCAGTCTCTCTCTTTGACTCTTGCCTTTTTCCTTTCTTTGTGTCATCTACTATCTTTCTGACTTTTTGGTCCATTCTCCTGCCTTTTTTCCACAAAAAAATCTTCCATGCTGTTTCTCAGTTTGAGCTCCTCCGAAATCAGAATGTGTTGGCTGAATGCAGCGAGGAGACCAGTGAAAACTGGAAAACGGACACATACGTACCCATTGTTGTCAATGGCCCGGGAACGCAGAAGAAGTTCCTTCCTGGTATTCCGAAAGGTCTGTGCTAGGAACATCCTCTACAATATTTCTCTATTTCAATCTGCCTTTTCCTTTACTTACTGTTGTCCTGTATTTCCCCCTTTTTGTGGCCTTTATTTTTCATAGAAACTCTTTTCAAACCCTTTCTTCCCTTAAATTCCTCTGAATGCATTGGATGAGGACAGCAGACTAGGCTGCACCATGGAAGATCGAATACATAAAGACCTCATCAATTTGGGCCATGGCCTAGGAACATACAGGGAAACCCATTTAGTACGAGTACGGTTTAAACGAGAGCCCGTGTTTAACGAGTGGTTTAAAAATTCCCGACCACAAGCCTTCTTTTTCCTTGTTAAATAATTCTGCATACAACAAGCTCGCTACAACGAGCAACTTGCATATAACGTACAATTTATTGACTCCCAAAGTCAAGCTTTTATGCAAAAACTACCGGTTAGAACGAGAACGCACTTACAACCACACCGCCATCCCAAAGTCAAGCTTTCTTGCACAACTACCTGGCTAGAACGAGAACACACTGACAACAACATCGCCATCTTGACTGACCCCTCGATATGTAAGCGGCATTCTGATTGGCCGATATATGACGCACAGTTTGCGCGCTGATCTTGTGACTTCCGGGAAATTTTAACTTTCTCTTAAAGCGCGTGTGTGGATTTTATGTTTTTGATGTTATCGTGTGTTAATAAACTGTTTTAAAGTGTTTGTAATCGGCATTAAAAACCCTATTGATACAGGATACTGGGCTTACAACCATGCTTTGTTGGGTAAGTGTGTTGTTTCCGTTTTTCTGTCTTTTTCACACTTTACCAGCAAGCACATCACAGTAGATGTGAGGAGTGATTGATAGGTTCATCAGGGTTGCCAAAATCGATAAAATGGTTTGAACGAGCAATGCTTACGAGTAAATTGGCCCTCTCCCCTGAAATTCGTACTAAACGGGTTTCACTGTAGCAGTTTATAAGACCTACTTCTTTGATACTGTCATGGTGTGTGGTACTATGATATTTTTATGCACATTGTTTTTGGTCTAAAATAAGGCTAATAGTTATCATAAATTGTTTTTGATTATTTTGTGGTGTACAACCAAGTTAGAGGCCCAATGAATTACCCGTGCAAAGGTAATAACAGCCTGTGTTCTTTTTAGAGTTTTACTCACACAAATTGTGTCTCGGCCTCGCACGGTTGTTTTTGTATTCACTCCTTGAAATTGTCTTGAAGGAAGGCTGGAGTTTACAGTACACAGGCTGACCCCTGGGCGGTACATGGGTGTACTTGGAGGCCCTGACTGATGTCACCTAAGGAGAGGTGATGGGTGGACGCTGTCGCGAGTTCCATCCCCTGGAAGAGTTATTCCAGTGAATCCCGCCGAGATATCGCGGAGGAAAGAATTTAAGAAGAAAGAAGAACGAACACCCTGAAATTTGAAAACCACTAGAGATAGATATCAAGCTTGAAAACTGAGGAATCGACGTCGCGAGAGAGAGAGAGAGAGAGAGAGAGAGAGAGAGAGAGTGAGATATTGTTTTGACAAACTGTTTTGTTTGGGGACTTATTATTTCGTTGGTTAACTTTGCATTTTGTGATTATTTAATATTTATTTTGTATTTACAAATAAAAAATTTCTCTTCTTTTGTCGTTAAGAAGAGGGGGTATTCCAAGATTGGTATTCCTTGACTATTATTTGTTCGCACTGGTTGAGAGGAGTGATAGCGTGTGCTTGCGGAGTTTGCTGTCTGCTTGCGGGATTGTATGCGAGTAAATGACAGTATGACAGATACATTGCCCTTCTTTTTAAATATTAAAATTACCTCCCTTATAAAAATATAAGACCTTCAAAAATCATCCAAAATGAGGTCTTATAAGGGAGGTAATTTCAATACTTACAAAGAAGGGCAATGTATCAAAGAAGTAGGTCTTATATGGGAGGGAGTCTTATACTTCTTTTACTTCATGTTTTCACTTATTCCTTCTCTTTGTTTCTATTCTTTCATGATCTTCCTACGTATCCCTTCAACAGACACTTTGCATTGACCAACATCCGTATGGCTGCCTTTTAAGAGTCCATGTGAACCACACACAAAAAAAGTCTTAAAATGAAATAAAAATCCTGATGGATTTATTCATCAATCTTCTTCTTCTTCTGCGTTCCCAGGTCATATGGCCATACTGGGTAAGGTACGTATGGGTCCGGTTTTCAGTTTTCACTGGTCTCTCCGCTGCGCACAGCCGACACATTCCGATGTCGGAGGAGCTCAAAGGAGAACAATTATTTGGAAAAAAAATAAAATTTAAAGACAGGAGAATGGGCCAATAAGTCAGAAAGATAGTAGATGATAGAAATCAAAGGGAAAAAGGCAGAGTCAAAAGAGTGGCAGATTAGAGGAAGTTACAAGCAAAGAACTTCCAGAAGGTGGGGGAACTATTTTTATGAAAGACCCCCCCCCCCCCCCCCCCCCCACCAGTATCCCCACGAGGAGAGACTCATGAACAGGGGCAGGGTCGTCCAGCTCCCCATATGGAGGCACAAGGCATCCACCTGTTTACCCCAAATCTTCACTGTCAGTAACCCCGAGCTCTGAAAACAGTAATTTCAGGCATCTGTCCGTAATTATGCTGTCCGAGAAATCCTTTCACCAGAATTTTTCGCTGCTGTCAAACCTTTTGTTTGCGGCGGGGGGGGGGGGGGGGGGGGGGGGCGTACACGCATGCTGCAACTTCCCATCCAAACCCAACTTCGACAACTGCCGAAATTTTGCACTTCGTACCTAGAAAAATGGCGGCATGGAGAAATGAACCGGAAGTATTCATTCAAGGGACGGACATCACTCAAAGTGATACCTTTGATAGCAGATGACACAGTAGCGAGTACGGCTCAAACGCCATGCCTTCTTTTGATTTCTTCTTCTTTTTTTTCCGCACTCGTTCAGCGAAAATGCAGATTTTTTTGGTTGCTGACCATAATAGCGTAATCGGAGGTCTCAAAACGTAATAATTACGGACAAATCCGTAGGAAAAACAGGTCTGCATCCACCGACTGCCCCAGACAAAGCACAAAGTTTCGGATCCTGGTCCGCCCCACCTTTCCTCTCAGCCACGAGCCGCGCCCGCTGCTCCTTCATGTCCGCGCTGAGCTGCTCCACCACCCGGTCGATGTAGTTGTCCAGGACAATGGAGTGCATCTGGGAGGTGACAGCCGTGCGGCAGTTGGGGCACTGCTTCTTCACTGCCAGCCACTGACGCAGGCACAGCGAGCAGAACGCGTGAGAACAGTTCAGAGACGTTGCCTGGAAGGACAGAAAGAAAAAAGAAGAAAAGTCGCCATGGACTACTAGTACTAAGCGCAAATTTAAAGAATTTCTTTTTCAAAGTAGGATTTGTACAAAGATAGTAGGATTCTCCTCTATTGGCCACTAGCAAAAACTGCCTTTTGCAAGAGTGAATGCCCTTGGTAGATGCTTGGGTACTGACCAACAAGGGATTAACTCTCGCCACTAACCCTAGTAGTTGAGGCCACTGAATGACTGCCTTTTAGCAAGAGTGAATCCCCTTTTTTTACGGGCTTAACTCTCGCTGTCAAGGGCGTTAATAACCCTAGCTGCGGTGGCCAATAAGGTAGGAATCCTAGTGAAAACGCTACAACCATATTCATAATGAAGGAAGGTGGCAGAGTGGTCAAGACGTTCGCCTGCCATTTCAATGCCGTGAGTAACCTCGCCCCCCAACAGGAAGATCGAACAAAACATCGAGTCCTTCGGATGGGGACCCATGCGCTTTACAAGTCACAACACTCTATTGTCCCAAAAAAGGATACACAGCTTGTGGTAAAAAAACAAACACATCAGTTAAAAGTCGATAAAAGCAGGGAGAAATCCTGCTGAATGGTATTAACCATATTGATAGCTAGGTTTCCCATGTCCCCCCTCCCCCTCCATCTGGCGTTGATGCACTCTCCAGTTGGGAGCAGCCCGAATCACAGTCTCCCTCTGTCTAGACGATACTAAATGCTAAATGAATGAAACTTGTCTCAAAATGAACATCGCGCACTAGTTATCTTCTTATTCTAAATTTGAATCACACCATTGAAAGCCTCTGTACACTGTACATGATATTGATACTTATTGGTCATTTTGTTTAACATTTGAAAGAAAAACAATTCATAAATGTTTTGTAGTATCATGGGAGAGATATGTATGTGTCCAGTTTTCAGTTATCTCCCCACTGCATTCAGAGGAACTCAAGGGAAAAATATTATTTAGAAGATTTTTTTTAAGGCAGGAGAATGGGCCAATCAGGCAGACAAAATAGTAGATGACAGTAAGAAAAGGGAAAGGCAGGGTCAAGGAGGGTGATAGATTAGAGGAAGATGCAAGTACAGAACTTCCAGAAAGTGGGGGAACTTTTTGGTATTTGATATTTGATAGTCACAGAGGCGTCTCTGTGCAATTCAAGTTGCTCCCACCTGGAGAGTGCGTCGCAGCCAGAGACCCTTTTTTTTTTTTGCCTGCAATTTTTTTGGGGGGTACTCAAAGATCCCCAAGGTGGAGTTAACAATGACAAGAGAGATAAAAAAAAAACCATAAATAATTAAATAAATAAAAGGAGACCTTGATAAAGAGTTCATTGCAGATGGAGCACTGCAGTTCGGTCTCCATGGTCTCTGCAAACTGGGACAGGATGGATTCCCGGGCCAGCAAAGTGTCGGCCTTGGCTTTCTCGTTCTCCACGCGGCTCTCCACCAGCTGACTCTCCAGGGCCTTCTGTTCCAGCTCCTTGTTCTCTATGATCTGCAACAGTGAGTGCAAAACAGTACCGTCTTGTACGGACTATTAAGGCGATACTTTTTACTTTTTCCCTCAACTGAGACCCCTGCGCCTTAAGATGCGTTGCGCCTAGCGTATGACTGAAATCTGATCAAACAAAGTTGTGAATTCCATTCATACCATAAGTATTGAGATCGACTATCAGGCCGAAATCGTGAATGAAGCCACCGAAGCAGACGACCCATTCACACAGAGATGTGTGTGTGTGTGTCTGTTTCTGTGTGTGTGTGTGTGTGTGTGTGTGTGTGTGTGTGTGTGTGCGTGTGCGTGCGTGCGTGTGCGTGCGCGCGTGTGAGTTGAATCAGAATATGTCACAGCCTTGGTTTCGACAGCCCTTGTCTTTTCCTCCTTACCTTCTGCAGAGGGTTTTCTCCCCTTGTCTTTCCTCCTTACCTTCTGCAGTCGTTCTCTCTCCCCTTGCTTTATCAGAATATGATGTCACAGCCTCGGTTTCGACAGCCCTTGTCTTTTCCTCCTTACCTTCTGCAGAGGGTTTTCTCCCCTTGTCTTTCCTCCTTACCTTCTGCAGTCGTTCTCTCTCCCTTTGCTGTCAGTCCTGCAGCTTCTCATCTTTCCTCCTTATCTTCTGCAGTCGCTCTCTCTCTCTCCCCTTGTCTTTCCCCCTTACCCTCTGCAGTCGGTCTTTCTCCCCTTGCAATCCATCTTTCTACCCCTTGTCTTTCCTCCTTACCTTCTGCTGCAGTCGGTCTTTCTCCCCTTGCAATCGGTCCTGCAGCTCCTTGTCTTTCCCCCTTACCCTCTGCAGTCGGTCTTCTCCCCTTGCAGTCCATCTTCCTACCCCTTGTCTTTCCCCCTTACCCTCTGCAGTCAGTCCTTCTCCCCTTGCAGTCGGTCCTGCAGCTCCTTGTCTTCCCCCCTTACCCTCTGCAGTCAGTCCTTCCCTTGCAGTCGGTCCTGCAGCTCCTTGTCTTTCCCCCTTACCCTCTGCAGTCAGTCCTTCTCCCCTTGCAGTCAGTCCTGCAGCTCCTTGACTTTCCCCCTTACCCTCTGCAGTCGGTCTTTCTCCCCTTGCAGTCCATCTTCCTATCCCTTGTCTTTCCCCCTTACCCTCTGCAGTCAGTCTTTCCCCCTTGCAATCGGTCCTGCAGCTCCTTGTCTTTCCCCCTTACCCTCTGCAGTCAGTCCTTCTCCCCTTGCAGTCGGTCCTGCAGCTCCTTGACTTTCCCCCTTACTTTCTGCAGTCGGTCTCCCCTTGTCTTTCCCCCTTACCTTCTGCAGTCAGTCTTCTTTCCTCCTTACCTTCTGCAGTCAGTTTTTTCTTTCCTCCTTACCTTCTGCAGTCAGTTTTTTCTTTCCTCCTTACCTTCTGCAGTCAGTCCTTCTCCCCTTGTCTTTCCCCCTTACCTTCTGCAGTCGGTCCTTCTCCCCTTGTCTTTACCCCTTACCTTCTGCAGTCGGTCCTTCTCCCCTTGCAGTCGGTCCTTCTCCCCTTGTCTTTCCCCCTTACCTTCTGCAGTCGGTCCTTCTCCCCTTGCAGTCGGTCCTTCTCCCCTTGTCTTTACCCCTTACCTTCTGCAGTCGGTCCTTCTCCCCTTGCAGTCGGTCCTTCTCCCCTTGTCTTTACCCCTTACCTTCTGCAGTCGGTCCTTCTCCCCTTGCAGTCGGTCCTTCTCCCCTTGTCTTTACCCCTTACCTTCTGCAGTCAGTCCTTCTCCCCTTGCAGTCAGTCCTTCTCCCCTTGTCTTTACCCCTTACCTTCTGCAGTTGGTCCTTCTCCCCTTGCAGTCGGTCCTTCTCCCCTTGTCTTTACCCCTTACCTTCTGCAGTCGGTCCTTCTCCCCTTGCAGTCAGTCCTTCTCCCCTTGTCTTTACCCCTTACCTTCTGCAGTCGGTCCTTCTCCCCTTGTCTTTACCCCTTACCTTCTGCAGTCGGTCCTTCTCCCCTTGCAGTCAGTCCTTCTCCCCTTGTCTCTACCCCTTATCTTCTGCAGTCGGTCCTTCTCCCTTTGCAGTCAGTCCTTCTCCCCTCGTCTTTACCCCTTACCTTCTGCAGTTGGTCCTTCTCCCCTTGCAGTCGGTCCTTCTCCCCTTGTCTTTACTCCTTACCTTCTGCAGTCGGTCCTTCTCCCCTTGCAGTCGTTCCTGCAGCTCCTTGTCCTTCTCCTGCACAGCCTTTTCCATCTCCCTCTGTAGCCTCTCCTCCACCTGCAGCTTATCCGTGGCCAGCTGCTGCAGATGCAGCTGCATCTGGCTGCGCAGCGACTCCTCCCTCTGCTGCAGCTCCTCCTCCATCTGGCGCCGCAGATCTTCCTCCGCCGCGGCTTTCTCCAAGGCCAGCTGTTTCTGTGAGCAGAAAAAAATATTATACAGTGGAACCTCCCAATTAACTCTCTCTACAGGAGAGTACGCCATTGGCTACTGCAAAGAACACCTTTTGCAAGAGTGAATGCCCTTGGTGGGTGGGGGAAGATGGTTGAGCACTGACCAAACAAGGGAATAACTCTCGCCAATAACCCTATTTGAGGCCACTAAATGGCTGCCTTTCGCAAGAGTGAATGCCCTTGTCATCAGCACTGACCAACAAGAGCTTCACTCTGACTGTCAAGGGCGTTAATAACCCTAGTTGCAGAGGCCAATAGTGTACATGCCTTGCCTTGCTCAACCGTTAAGGGTTTGTGTGCTCTGCTGAATCAAAGTTACCAAAAAGGCATAGCTGTGACAAGGAAGATTTTTTTTTTTTTTTAAACCTCACAATAGGTGGAAAAACCAACATAAACCAAACCAAAAACAGCATAGTTTTCCTGAGACTCAAACGAAAGCATACACCAACAACAAAGACAGAAAAAAGACCACCACTGCCGATCAAGCCTGTTGGCTGACACCAGCAATTCAGCTGATGGCTGTTTACGATGGGAGCTGATCCGGAGCGCTTTGATTGCTTCATACATGGGTGAAAATAAAACATTCCCTCAATCCTGAAATAATAATAATAATTAATAATAATAATAATAATAAATAAAGCTTCTATAGACCAAATAATGCTTATATAGCGCATAATCTTGCAAAGCAACTCAATGCGCTTTTCACTCACCATACATACAAACATTTCTAACAGACTGGTTCACGTATCCTCACCATACATCTCTATGAAAAGGAATACATGAGAGAATGCATTGCATATAATCATAACACAACACACTAACACCCACCTCCCTTCAACATCCCCCCACCACGTGAAATAACACGTTTCAATGTTCTCTGAATCTTCCCAATCCTGATGTGATGACGACATTAAAATAATTTATAATATATGTGTGACTGTGTATATAGAATGGGTGGGAGTGGTGTTGGCATTGCATCATGTCTACCATCTTGTTTTAAATCTACCATCAATTTTGGCAGAAATGCCTGATTTTATAAGATCATGGTTTCCGGATGACAAGATGGCCAATCGTGAAGACACTTTCTATTTAGCTTTTTCAGTCCTGATTGTAGGAGCATGCATGAACTACTTCACCCATGTTCATGCGTCGGTTAACTCTTCCCATCGCAACGATTTTGAATTATTCAAAAAACTCACAAATCACTCCAGCCATACACACAAACAAAAGGAGAAATGAAAGAAGATTACGGGATTTTACTTCAGGTTTAGACATAGGGAAGTGGTAGATCAGACTTTATTTTGACTTTATATAGAAAAAACTCTACACTGATTGGTTTTCCCCACAACAAACCACTAAAAGAGCAAAGTCAGAGGCAAAATTGTGGTCTAAGGGAGCGAAGCGAGTTTAGAAGTGACGAAGGTATGGTGTGCACACCGATTTACTCCCATTGAAGCAAATGCATCAAATTGACAGCTATCTATTAATTCTGGACATATATGGCCGGAACGACTTGAATGAGTTAAGCAAAGCAAAAGCAAATAACCTCCGTGAGTAGAATTTTTCTAGAACGTCTACTTTAAAAAAAAGTCATAACTATTATTATTATCATCATTATAATTACCTGTCTGTGGTCCAGCTGGTTGACCCTCTCCTCCTGCTCCTTCTGCTTCTCCTCGATGACCTGCCGCTCCTCCCGCTCCTGCTGCAGCTGCTGCGCAATGTGATGCTTCTCCTGCTCCTCCTCCTTCAGCCGCAGGGCCATGGTGCGCAGCTGCTCCTCGTACTCCAACCTCAGCCTCTCCTGCTCCTCCAGCCTCAGCCTCTCCTGCTCCTCCACCACCCTCAGCCTCTCCTGCTCCTCCACCACCCTCAGCCTCTCCTGCTCCTCCACCACCCTCAGCCTCTCCTGTTCCTCCACCCTCAGCCTCTCCTGCTCCTCCACCCTCAGCCTCTCCTGCTCCTCCTTCCTGGCCTCCTCCGCCTGGCTGTTCTCCTTCTCCTCCCTGGTAATAGGCCACATTTTTATGGATTATTGATATTGTAGATAAAAGTTAGGTTAGGTTAGGGGTTAGGTTAGGTACATTATAGTCACAGAGGCGTCTCTGTGAAATTCGGGTTGCTCCCACCTGGAGAGCGCGTCGCAGCCACAGGCGCACCACCCAATTTTTTTTTGGCATGCGATTTTTGTGTGACTGATGAGGAAGGGAGGGGGGGTAAATTTTGACCAAATGACAACTTTTTCGTTGCCACTGGGTTTAACGTGTGCTAAGTGCATGGGCACACAGGACCTCAGTTTATCGTCTCATCCGAAAGACTCCACGTTCAGACCGCAAGGCCTAGTGCAAAGTGAGAGGAAAAATCCCCTGTACCCAGGTTCGAACTCAGGTTTACTTGACACGAAGCGAACGCGCTACCACTGTGCCACTCTACACGTAAGGTCGAAGTCGGAAAGGACGAAGAGCAGGGAGAACTCCCCGCAGCCTGGCATCACCAACATTTTGATAGATAGTTTCCCATTCCCAAGTCAATTCACCCCTCCTCATTCCGTCTCCCTCCTAAAAAAAAAAAAAAAGAAGGGTGGTGCTGCGCTCGCGGCGATGCGCTCTCCAGGTGGGAGCAACCCGAATTTCACACAAACAAGTCTCTGTGACTAGAATACACCAAATACGAAATATATAAGGCGTAGCCTGTTATTACAAGGCGCACCCCTAATTTTACACAGAATTCTGTTAATTTCGTTATTACAGTGATCTGTTGCCATTCTATTAATCATATCATAAGGCGCAGGGTTCTCTTGCCTCACATTGGAATAACTGCCATCCCTGGATATACGATAATTCTGTTGTACCTGTTCAACTATCAATCGTCATGCGATGGAAAGGTCATTTTCTACATGGGCAATCAATGGCATGTTTTCATCAAAACACACACGAGTGGATGGCAACGAGCTATCATATAGCAAAGATGACCTTTCAATAAGGAACAATATCATAAGAAACAAGAGGCAAAGCCTTCAAGGCTCACTCGAACAGGAACATGTGGGACAACAACAAACAAAGGGGGGGGGGGGGGGGGGGGGGGGGGGGGAGTCTAAAGTACAAGATTGCCAATAAAGTACAAATGAAACTATCGTTAATGGATACAACTAAAACATTTTTTTTTAAAGTGCCCGTGCCGAGAATCGAACCCGGAACCATTGGCATGACAGACAGACACTCTAGTCTTTACCAATGAGCTATTGAGGCTTTCAGTGTTGAGTTTCTTAACTCATGTTGCCTGTCGAATACTCTCTAACCCACTAATCTAAAATGTTATCTGTTTACAGTGTTGCTTTAAGTATTTAATTATTCAAATCATTATAGTTTGAAAGCTTGCACAGACATCTATATGTGTGCAAAGTTTGAACAATGTATGCCTTCTATTTCCCGAAAAAATGTCAACGTTAAAGGTTGGAGATTAGACCACGGACGCAACACACACACACACACACACACACACCGAACAACTATCATACCATAGGCTCACTTTGTGTTAACTTAGTTAACACGAAGTGAGCCAACAACAAAAAGGAGAGCCTACTTAGTAGAAGACTGGTTGGACGTGGTTTCCGACATGTCAGCCTCAGTGGCCCTGAGACGCTTTGACTGGCTGTCGTCATTGGTGCTGGGCCTCTTCTTGCTGCCGGCTTCCTTGCGCACTTTGAGAGAGGTGAAGAAGCGGTACACAAACTCTGCGGGCACATCGGGGGACGGCGGCACGCCCAGCTGCACAATGTCCCCTTCCTGCAAAGCGCGGGGCTCCAGCGCCTGCAGCTTTTGCCCGTTGACCGAGATGCCGTTCAGACTCTGTCAAAGAGAGAGAAAGCGCGGTGCAACTTCTTCTTCTGCGTTCTCAGGCCATATGGCCATAACGGATAAGGTACATACGTGTCCGGTTTTCAGTTTTCACCGGTCTCCCCGGCTGCGTACAGCCGACATATTCCGATTTCGGAGGAGCTCAAAGGAGAAAAATTATTTGGAAGATTTTTTTTTCAAAAAAAGATAGGAGAATGGGTCAATAAGTCAGAAAGACAGTAGATAATAGAAAGCAAAAGGAAAAGGCAGAGTCAAAGAGAGTGGCAGATTAGAAGAAGTTACAAGCACAGAACTTCAAGGTTGGGGAACTATTTTTATGAAATCCCCCCTGGTATCCCCACAAGAGAGAGGAGGGGGAGGGGGCGTCAAGCTCCCCGTATGGAGGCATGAGGCATGAGGCATGAGGCATCCACTCACTGCCCCGGCGGTGTAACAAAACCCTAATCATCTTTGTACAGTATTTCAAAGAAGACAGTTGATATTCTGCTCCACTATCCCTTGTTATTAACACTTGAGGCATGGGCCCAAGTGACAAGAATCAATGGTTAAACGGCTATCATTTTGACACACAAATATTCGTCTTTGATGCTCAAAACTGCCATCGGAAACACACAATTTCAGACCAGTCCGTCACTGAAATTTGCAAATTTTCACCCAACACAGGTTTTTTTAATGTTAAAAAACTATCTCTAACACACACACAATCACATAAGACTAGCCCCCTCAGTAACCGCCTTGGCATAAGGCTGTGTCAGACCAATTGACATAAGCTAGAACACCAAGGCTACGTCAAAATGCTATGTTTTGCATAGTTATGCGGGGATTGTCTTTAGCCATGGCAAGCTCCTAGCATAGCATAGCATTATCAGTCCAATCCGGTCGGAGTGTGGCTGCTGCCCACATGGCGGGGTAATCAAAAACGGTCACACACGTAATGTTCTCATCCCTAGCTGGTGCATTTGTACCATAGTGTTCAAGAGCTTCAGCTGTTGGGATGATCCCTGGAGTCTTTAAGCCAGAGTAGTACAACAACAACATAATACTAAGAGACGAACTAGTAGTACTGAAACAGTGAAAGAACACACAATTCTATCCAAGTGATAAACAATGCTTAAATATTTGAGAAACCTTGTTGTCTGTTATGGTCCATTGATTATCCTCCTTTCTGTTGATGACAGCATGGCAGCGTGAAATTGTGGTGGACAAAATCGTGTAGGTTACATCAGCAGCCCGTCCTATCTTCACCTGCAAAATTAAAATACATAGAAGACTGAAGTTAACCCTTTCACCGCTAATTTCACCTTTCACCGCTAATATCGCATTTTTGCACCACAATTGCTTAACACCCAAGTCATTAAAACTCTTGAAATCAGGGTCTGGTTTTCAATGACATTGTGTTCCTAAATTTGGGCAGTAAAGATTGACCCCATTCTAAATGTCTCACAGAGAAATCCCACAATATTGCAAACAAAATCTTTTCTGTAGCCAAGTAAGTTTAATGGAGATCTTTGGCTAAAAGATGGATGGCGGTGAAAGGGTTAACTTGTTTTAGAACTTAGGATACCAACTTTGATTTAGTGTGTATGTGTGTGAGTGTGTGTGGTGTAAATGTGTGCATACATCATATTATTACATCATATATAATACATGTGTGTGTGTAAATGTGTGTGTGTGTGTGTGTGTGTGTGTGTGTGTGTGTGTGTGTGTGTGTGTGTGTGTGTGTTACTTCGGAAACTTGGCATGACTTGAATCTTGATACTCAAAATTGTGCATTATTCTGGAGGAAAAACAACAACTGCATGTCATGTGATGAAGCACCGCAAAATCTGTTCTTTTTTGGGGGGTTGGGGGTGAGTGGGGGTGGGGGTAGGGTGTACACGCAACTGGACACTACTCGACAACAGGAGACGTAGGCAAGGCTCACAACTTTTTATAAGTACCACCATGGCCACGTCTCCAGCAACACGCCATACTCTCCATCCCTCAACCCACCACAAAGGAGGACAAGGCAATCCCACCAGTCTACATAGCTCCTCCCTTCCTGCAAAACTAGCTACAGGAAGTACTCCGTCTTTCCACGGACGATCAGCGAGTGGAACGCCCTTCCATCTGATGTTGTTACATCACCCTCAGTGCAGTGGAAGGCTTCAAATCCTGACTATAAAAACCCCTCCCCCTCTCCTCTCCTCATCATGTTCAAATTCTGATCGCTTCTCGGCCTTTTGGCTAAGACAGTGATTCAGGAACATAAATTTTTGTTTATATCCTGGTTGGTTTGTTCAGCCCGTCATACATGGCGAAAGCCGATACGCGACGTTAAACTGAACTTCCATCCTCTCCTCCTACCTCCATTTCCTCCTACCCCTCCAGTTTTCTCCGATTCTCATGATCTCCCCAACAACACCCACCAAACCCCTTCCCCCTTCAAGTTCTGCCAACAAAACCATCTTCAAAGTACCCCTACAACAGCCTAAGCTGTTAGACTGGATAGTCCCCATTTCTTAATATAACAACAGAAACATCAGCAAGATTATGGGGCTTTTGGGATGAAACTGAAAGTGAAACACTTCAGTGACACTGACAAAAGAAGAAGATAAATCAGTTGAGTTGACTCGCCTCATCTTGAAGAAATGGGAAATGCCTGTACTTTGAAGAAGTTTTGCCAATACTCAGAAGACACGGGTGTGCTTCTGTCATGATCGCTCGACTCGAGAAGACGAATCTTATATTTTATTCTAATTAGGCCTATCATCAGCTTCTCTTGGACAGAACTTCTTTGAAGACTGGCGGTTTTAAGCAGCTTCCGGTACAAAATAACCATAAACGTCATCACTTTTTGTGGTTTGGATCCCCAACAAAATGTTTAACTCTCTGACATGTTTGTTTCGTGAATAGTTTCTCGTTTTCTTCGTTTCAAAGTAAACAACATTCGCTTAGGAATATCTGGTCATTTGTAAAGTTGTAGGCCCAACCTATAACTTTTTTTCATGAAAATTTGCCAAATTCCTACATGGCACCTAATTCCAATTTGGGTTAGATTTGCGGTTTCTATTGAAGCTAACTTTAGGTGGTGTTGTTGATTTTGTGTAGCAGACATTCCAAATGAATGCAGGGGTAAAAAGAAAGGAGGTCGACGACCCTTCCGAAATATTGAAGAGAAAGCAGATTGCCCGACAGAGATGGCAGATTTTAGCAAAGGTGCCACCTCTATTAAGCATAATAATCAGCAAGTGATTGTTATCCCTTTATCATAAAAGCAAAAGGTTATATCTGATATCACCATAACTACAGGCATAGCTCATCGTGCATTTCCAGAGGGGGGGGGGGGGGGGGGGGGGGGGGTTAGTTAGGGGGAGGGGGCCCCAAAGAGAAGAAGAAGATACTCTTTGAATTCCTGCAGTAAAACATCTTGCTCTGTGTCTGGACCTACAACTTGGAACTCTCTACCTCTTTCTATCAGAAAAAAACACCTCCCTCCAAACCTTCCAATCTCAACTGAAAACCTACCTCTTCCATAAATACCGTGACTAATCCACCAGAGTGAGGAAAATTATGGCTTGGGTGTGTGTCTGCATGCATACATGTATGTGTGTCACCTGTGTGGTGGGGAGGGGGTGCATGTTGGAAGAGGGTACAGCAGCGTGTGTGTGTGTGTTGCTGCATTGGACTGTAGAGGGGAAGTATTGTTTTTGCCTTTCTTACCAAACATAGAGCTGTATTTTATGAATCTTTTCAGCTAATTATCTTTTTGGAATACTAACCTTAACCCTACCCACCCCACCCCCCACCCCCCACCCCCCACCCCCCTATAAGACGGAAAAACGCAATGAACCACGACTGTGATAAATGCCGCGGTGTACTGCAGTACATAAGGGAGGGGGGTCCTATTAGATAATGGCCTTTATCATGACTGCAATTAATTATTGAAGAAAGATAATCAGCTGAAAATGTTCATAAAATACAGCTTCATGTTTGGTAAGAAAGGCAAAACCAGAAAAATGGAATTAACCGAGAAATGTAGGGGGGGTGGCACATCTTAACCTATACCGGTTTTTTATTTTTTGCTTTTTGCTATATTTGCTGTTTTCTTGTTTGTCTATGTTGATAAAGGCGCATTCGCCGAAATATCCAGAAATATCCAGTTCATCCATTATGAGAATCGTGATAGTTACATAATGATTGTATTGTGTCTTAAAAGTGTACTTTTTTCTTCATTTTCTTTCACAGACGCTGAGTGGGCACGGCAGCTCGGAAACACAACGGTCTTCAGTATCAGTGCGGCGGTTCCACACCTTTGGTTTGCTAAAAACACATGAAATTGACAGCCCTGTGACAGACCAAGAAGAGGCAACCTGGTACAGCTACATTTGTACAGAATTACCCTCTCTTCGTATGAAAATTAGGTAACGATGGTGGTTTCGTTTGCTCATGGTTTTTGTCTGGGTATTTTTTCTGACATATTGAGGGATCCCAACTGACATTTTGCTTTTTAGAATTGTAAATAATTTAGCAAAACTTGTCTATTATAATTCTTCATGTGTCTGGTATGTTGATGGCAGTATGATTTTATTTCCAGTATTTTATCTAAGCTTGATTGAGGAGGTGAATGTGGTGTATACTGATTTGCCATGCTTTCTTAAAGAGATACATGCATAATTAATTATTCACGATTTGTAATATTTGTGATACAGTGATCTTAATTTGAATGCTTCTAATGTAACCCCATTTTAAAGAGATGTATACGGTAATTTATTCATGATGTGTAGCGATACTCTGTGAAATGGTGGTCTTGTTTGATAATTGTAGTCTTGGTTTGAATGCTCATAATCTGATCCCATGTATCTTAATGTTACTATCTTAGTATAAGGCGTATGTTATTATGCTTCTGTTGATTGTGTTGTTGATTGCTTTAAATATGTTCCTAATTTAATCCCATGTGTCTTAATGTTATCATGCTTTCTGCGATTGTTTTGTGATATGTTTTTAAAATGATTTGATGTTGCACCTGAATGTAATTTCTCTGCTGAGATAATAAAGTATACTTGACTTGACTTGACTTGACTTGTATGTATTTTCTTAGAATTTTCATATTGTAATTCTTTTACTCTTATATAATTATGTGTGTGTGTGTGTATATATGTGTGTTTGTGTGTGTGTGTGTGTGTGTGTGTGTGTGTGTGTGTGTGTGTGAGAGGAAGAAAGAGAGTGTTGCATGCAAGCATCGTGTGTATTTTACTTTCTAGTGAATTGCCTTTCATTTTCTTGTTCTCAATGTAAAGCGCACTGAGTTCATCAACTTCATGCAAGAAAGAACGCTATATGAATTCACATTATTATTATTGTCATGAAAAAAGGAATGAGAACTGGGGGTTTTTGCGTGTGTGTGTGCAGACATGTTTCTGAAACTATTCGTCCTGAAGACCTCCGGGGATTTAACAATACTGGGAATGTTTGTGAGTATGCATACTCTTGTACAATAATTCTATCTCCTTCTTCTTCTGCATTCCCGGGCCATATACGATATAGCCATAATGGGTAAGGTACGTATGTGTCCGGTTTTCAGTTTTCACTGGTCTCCCCGCTGCATACAGCCGACACATTCCGATTTCGGAGGAGCGTGAAGGAGAAAGATTATTTGGAAGATTTGTTTTTTAAAAGGCAGGAGAATGGGGCCAATACGTCAGAAAGATGGTAGATGACATTAAGCAAAGGCAGAGTCAAAGACAGTGGAAAAGGCAGAGTCAAAGACAGTGGAAAAGGCAGAGTCAAAGACAGTGGAAAAGGCAGAGTCAAAGACAGTGGAAAAGGCAGAGTCAAAGACAGTGGAAAAGGCAGAGTCAAAGACAGTGGAAAAGGCAGAATCAAAGACAGTGGAAAAGGCAGAGTCAAAGACAGTGGAAAAGGCAGAGTCAAAGACAGTGGAAAAGGCAGAGTCAAAGACAGTGGAAAAGGCAGAGTCAAAGACAGTGGAAAAGGCAGAGTCAAAGACAGTGGAAAAGGCAGAGTCAAAGACAGTGGAAAAGGCAGAGTCAAAGACAGTGGAAAAGGCAGAATCAAAGACAGTGGAAAAGGCAGAGTCAAAGACAGTGGAAAAGGCAGAGTCAAAGACAGTGGAAAAGGCAGAATCAAAGACAGTGGAAAAGGCAGAATCAAAGACAGTGGAAAAGGCAGAGTCAAAGACAGTGGAAAAGGCAGAGTCAAAGACAGTGGAAAAGGCAGAATCAAAGACAGTGGAAAAGGCAGAGTCAAAGACAGTGGAAAAGGCAGAGTCAAAGACAGTGGAAAAGGCAGAATCAAAGACAGTGGAAAAGGCAGAATCAAAGACAGTGGAAAAGGCAGAGTCAAAGACAGTGGAAAAGGCAGAATCAAAGACAGTGGAAAAGGCAGAATCAAAGACAGTGGAAAAGGCAGAGTCAAAGACAGTGGAAAAGGCAGAGTCAAAGACAGTGGAAAAGGCAGAGTCAAAGACAGTGGAAAAGGCAGAGTCAAAGACAGTGGAAAAGGCAGAGTCAAAGACAGTAGAAAAGGCAGAATCAAAGACAGTGGAAAAGGCAGAGTCAAAGACAGTGGAAAAGGCAGAATCAAAGACAGTGGAAAAGGCAGAATCAAAGACAGTGGAAAAGGCAGAGTCAAAGACAGTGGAAAAGGCAGAATCAAAGACAGTGGAAAAGGCAGAATCAAAGACAGTGGAAAAGGCAGAGTCAAAGACAGTGGAAAAGGCAGAATCAAAGAGTGGAAAAGGCAGAATCAAAGACAGTGGAAAAGGCAGAGTCAAAGACAGTGGAAAAGGCAGAATCAAAGACAGTGGCAGATTAGAGGAAGTTACAAGCACAGAACTTCAAGAAGGTGGGGGAACTATTTTTACAAAATTCCCCCCTGGTATCCCCACGGAGAGAGACTCGTGGAGGGGGCGGGGTCGTCCAGCTCCCCATATGGAAGCACGAGGCATCCACCCACTGCCCCGTCTGTCTCCAATTTCCAAGTTAAAGCAACTGTTGTGTGATGAAGTAAAGTTTTGCGTCTCTCGGTTTGGAGCAAGGTACATACAACAGCAAACAAGGCTCATACATGGCATAACTGCTGTTGTAATTTGTGTGTGCATTGCAAAGAGGGTTGCCATTTCTATTAATCTGTAATGCCTTTTTTTCTTATCCTGTCTCTATGAAAACATGTACAATAATTACAGGACTGGGTTTTTTTATGAATTCGTGTAGATTTTGATACACAACTTGTTTGAATGTTCACTAAGATGTTCAGCTTTTTGTTCTTATGCATGCAGGGCTGCCTACCATCCCCCCCTAAGGGGTATTTGTCCCTGGATACTGTTGAAAATGGCACCCTGTCCCTGGACTCCACTTTTCTGTCTGGTGTCCCTGGAAACTGAGTAGAAACAAAAATATATCGAGTATAGTCACTTGTTTTGTTAGCTGACCTTACTATTGAACACAGGAACATCCCCCAAAAACCCCAGACACTTAACCCTTTCACCGCCAATGTCGCATTTTAGCACCACAATGATTTAACGCCCATGTCACAAAAAGGCCTCAAACCAGGGTCTGTTATCCAAAGAGCCTATTTTCATAATTTTGGGAGGTAAGGATAGGCCTTTATACATGATGTCACAGAGGAATCCCCACTATTGCAGATTTTTGTTTTTCTCTGCCCAGTTAAGTTTAATGGAATTTTTTTTCTGAAAAATGGCTGGTGGCGAAAGGGTTAAACTTATTACACATAAGCTACTGAACACCAAAGGATCTTGAATACTGAAGTACATTAGCTCCGAAAATTATGATCAAGAAGACTGCAAGAAAATCCAGTCGCAGGTACATGATATTGTAATGTTGGTCCCTGGAAATAAGTCTTGGTCCCAGGTTTTAAACCCTTTCACCGCCAATGTCACATTTTTGCACCACAATGGTTTAATACCCATGTCACTAAAAGGCATCAAATCAGGGCCTGTTATCCAAAGACCCTATTTTCTTAATTTTGGGAGGTAAGGATAGGCCTAATGCTATACATGTCGCAGACAAATTTACAATATTGCAGATAATTGTTTTTCCTCTACCCAGTTAAGTTTAATGGTATTTTTGTGCTGAAAAATGGCTGGCGGCGAAAGGGTTAAGCAGTTTGTCCCTGGAAACTGCATCACGGGGTCGGCAGCCCTGTGCATGTTTTTGTTGTTGTTAGGGAGTTGGGGTGGGAGGTCTCAAAGTTAAACCTCAATATGAAGGGGACCCCCCACCCACCCCCCTCCCCCTCCATTGGAATACTGGGGGATCTTTCGTACAAATAATTCCTCCACCTTCTGGGAGTTCTGTGCTTGTAACTTCCTCTGATCTATCGGTGTCACTCTCTTTGACTCTTGCCTTTTCCTTTGCTTACTGTCATCTACTGCCTTACCGGTTCATTCTCCTGCCTTTTTTTCTAAAAACCCATGCGAAGATTTTCTTCAGCCGAAATCGGATATGATTTTCTTATTTTTGTATTTTTTTGTTTTTGTTTTTGTGTGGTTGTTTGTTGTGTTGTGTGTGGGTTTTGTGTGTGTGTGTGTGTGTGTGTGTGTGTGTGTGTGTGCTCCTGTTAACTTTCATTATTACCATTTATCTACTTGTGCCTATTGTTTGTGTAGAATTGTCTTCTTCAATGTATGTTGTGTAACTGACCAGTCAATGAAATGTTTTTATTATTTATTCTGTATTTTATGCGCAAGCTGGGTAACACATTTCTTCTGTTTTGAAGACAATAAATTGATTTGATTGATTGATTAACTTAACTATTTCTTAGTTAAGCACATAACGGCAGCATGACGCATTTGTGCTCATATGACGGGAAATTGTCTGAGCGATCGACGACAACTGAGAAGAAGAAGGAGATATAGCATCATACAAAGGTGGTTGACTGCATCAGAAGTTATTTAGAAAGCCTGCGTAAGTCACACACACTCATGCTTTGCCTTATAAAGAAGCACAGACACACAGAGAAGCACACACATACAGATATCCACAGGCTTACACACAGTTACACACACACTCACACACACACACACACACACACACACACACACACACACACACACACACACACACACACACACTTTCTGACAAAGTATCTTTTTAACTTTTTTTTTGTTATTGTTGAACATAAAACAACGGGTACCGGAATGTTGGCATCAGTTTTGGGGTTTTTTTTCTTTTCTGAAGTTTTTTGTATTTTTATAAATTATTAATCATTGGAATTGAGGTTGGTTTGGGTGTGTTGACAGGTGTGTGGCCAGCAGAGGAAGTCATGACTTACCACTGCCTGCAACATGTGGAAGATTTCAGGTTGGGGAAAATGTCTTCAAAAATACAGTGGAACCTCCCTTGTAAGACCAAAATGAGGTCTTGTAAGGGAGGTAATTTTAATACTTACATAGAAGGGCAATGTCTCAGAGAAGTAGGTCTTATATGGGAGGGAGTCTTATAATGGGAGGTCTTAAAGGGATATTCCACTGTAGTCATTCACACATTGTTCTGAGGTCTTCTTTTCCTTTCCGATTGAGCGCGCAACTTTTGAACTAATGTTGTTCTTGTTGTTGTTGTCTTACCCTGGCTTAAAAGACTCCAGGGATCATCCCAACAACCGAATCACTTGAATACTATGGTGCAAATGCAACAGCTTGTGTAAGACAATGTTTTCTTGTCAGGAGATGAAGAGTTTGCTTCTTTATATAACAAAAATGCTTCAGCTTCAGGAGGCTGAAATGTCACGATTTAAATGAGTGTCAAAGCAATTAAGCTTACAGGTCGATTGTAGTATTATCAGGCATGGGAATTGTCCGCGAAAAAAAATTTGAAATTGTTACTAAATACTTCAATTGGGGGGCTTTTCAGAGTTTTTTGTCTCTGACAATTCCCATGCCTGTATTATGTCGCTTTGAGTTTGGAGTGAAAAAGTAGACAGGATGCGTGAATGAATGTCAGTTTGCAGACTTAAATTTTGTAATACTTTTCTCTCTGTGTTTGCTTATGTAAATCATTCCTCAAAACAAAGTGTGTGAGCTTTTGTGTGAATGAAAGAAATTATCAACGCCTATGCATAATTTTGACTGTTATCCTTTTCACCCCCCCCCCCCCCCCCCCCCCCCCTTTTGACACAGGGACAGCAGTGTTGTGGAACTTGGAGGAGGCATGACCTGCCTAGCAGGAGTAGCAGTAAGTTGGATGACCAGTGTAGTTTGGCATTGCATGAGGGTAGTTAGCAGCTTTAAATTACTGTATTTTTTCGGATCATTAGGCGCTGCTGTGTATAAGGCGAATAGGGCAATTTTCAAGAAAAATCTGGAAAAAAAATTAAAGCAAAAGGCACCCTCGTTTATAAGGCAAAAGAAAGTCAAACTTTGAAGCCCGTATGTGTCCTGTAAACGCTTGCCGACCGCCATTACTGCTGTCATAAACGAGAGTTTGGGCTCCCCTTTCAAATATTTGAACTTCCGTTTGTGCTGCTTCCTGTTGATGTGTTTGGACAATTCTTCGCGAAAACTGACAGAATTATGGCATTTTAAGCTCTACAACGATGATTTTTACATCCAATGAAGGGTTATGGCATCTGTTTGGACGGTATCTTGGATGATAATAGGGATTTTGAAGCATTTTAACGTGAGTATTCGTCGTATCGGCGACTCGTGACCACTTTCGATGTCTGACTCACAGTAGACTGCACTGAACACGGCAATCGTTGCCTCTCTTCTCACGATTTTGTTCACTAATAGGGCGCCCTCGTTTATTAGGTGCATAGGTCGAAATTGGAGAAAAAAAATATCGCCTTATATCCCAAAAATTACGGTAGTAACATAATCTTTTCAAGAAAATTTAATTCCGAAAAAAATACACTGCAAGAATGCAAGATGTAAGATTGATTCAGGGCAATTTTGATAACCATACCAAAAACTAAGAAAAAATGTGTTTGAAAGATTTTTTAAACGGTTTTCATCTTCTTCATTGATTTTGATTAATTCCAAAAACATGTACACGTATCATGATTTCAAAAACATATATCATTGGGATTTTTTTTAATTATTTTCTCATTTTAAAATTGGGACACAAACGCACGCACGCACGCATGCACGCACACACAAGGATGTAAAAAAGCTTTATCAAGCTTATTCTTTTATCGTCAATAAAGATCATTTTGACTTGACTTGACACACACACACATACACCATAAGTTAATTTTCTTCTTCTTCTGCGTTCCCTGGCCATAATGGATAAGGTACGTACATGTCCGGTTTTCAGTTTTCACTGGTCTCCGCGCTGCATAGAGCCGACACATTCCGATTTCGGAGGAGCTCAAAGGAGAACAATTATTTGGAAGATTTTTTTTTTAAAGGCAGAAGAATGGGCCAATAAATCAGAAAGACAGTAGATGATAGAAAGCAAAGGGAAAAGGCAGAGTCAAAGAGAGTGGCAAATTAGAGGAAGTTACAAGCACAGAACTTCCAGAAGGTGGGGGAACCATTTTTACGAAAGACCCCCCTCCCCCAGTATCCCCACGTGGAGAGACTCGTGGAGGGTGCTCTCTAACATCTCATCTTTTATATTTATCAAGAATAATCTTTATTATGGTCTCCAAATACTCAAAAAAATTCTTTGAGATGAGTAGGTGGATGCATTTTCTTCAGCTAGGCTAAACTTTAGACTGTGATTTTTCAAAATGGCCAACAACCACCCTACCAACTTTGAATGCTCATAACTCTTAAGATGAAAAAAGTTACAAGAATGGTTCTTATATTATTTGAAAGAGATATAAATTGTTTGAAATATTTAACTGTACCATTGTCTCAGAATTGTCATTTTGACACTTAATGTCCCTTTCGTGGTGCTGAGTCAATATGTATTAATTCTTTACAAAGGTCAGGGAAAGGTGACAGCTCATTAAAGTATATCTTTTTGTTTTCTTCTAACCTTATTTCCAGCTAGCCGCCAACGCAGATGCAAAGTTCATCACACTGACTGATGGAAATGAACAGTCTGTTAACAGTAAGTAGTGTTGGTTGGGGTTTTTTGTGATTGTGCAGAGGAACCTCCTTTATAAGAACCTTCAAAAATCATCCAAAATGAGGTCTTATAAGGGAGGTTATTTTAATACAGTGGAACCTCCCTTATAAGAACCTTTAAAAATCATCCAAAATGAGGTCTTATAAAGGAGGGGTCTTATAAGGGAGGTTATTTTAATACTTACACAGAAGGGGCAATGTCTCAGAGAAGTAGGTCTTATGTGGGAAGGAGTCATATAATGGGAGGTCTTATAAGGGAGGTTCCACTGTACTTACAAAGAAGGGGCAATGTCTCAGAGAAGTAGGTCTTATGTGTCATATAATGGGAGGAGGGAGGAGTACAAAGAAGGGGAAATGTTATAATGGGAGGTCTTATAAGGGAGGTTCCACTGTAGTTCTGAATGAATTGTTTAGTTTTGTTCGTTAGAGCACTTGAGTTACGCTGATTATAGAATTTTAAAGTGGTTTGTGGTTGGGAGGTACAGGGGAGGGAGGGAAGAAAGCTTTTACCAACTCTCACAGTTTTTCTTTATAAAACAGGCTTCTTCTTCTTCTTCTTCGATCGCTCAGACAGCTAGTTCCCTGTCAATTATGAGCACAAATGCGTCATGCTGCCGTTATGCGCCTAACTAAGAAATAGTTAGGCCCAGCAAGTCCGACTTCGGCTGGAGGAAATGTTTTTGAAAGTGTTTCGTGAAAAAAGGCAGGAGAATGGACCGGTAAGGCAGAAAGATAGTAGATGACAGTAAGCAAAGGGAAAAGGCAGAGTCAAAGAGAGTGACAGATTAGAGGAAGTTACAAGCACAGAACTTCCAGAAGGTTGGGGAACTATTTATACAAAACACACACACACACACACACACCCGATATCCCCATGGGGGGATAAAACGGGCTGAAATGCTTAAGATTGATTTGCCAAGGAAAGATATGTTAAGATGGGTAAAAACCTTTATGTAGCTAGGCTTAAAATGCAACTTTTTTTCTTCTTTTTTTGGCCTTCAGTAACCCAATGTATCACGCATAATACTTTTTAAGAATAAAGCTTTGCTCTTTTAAGTGGATTTCTATGTTCTTGGAAAGTAGTATTTAATCTAATTTGACATTGTTGCTCAGATATCTCAAAAGTTAATTTTGCGTTATTAATTTTAGCACCTAAGCATTAATTTTCTATTTTTTAGTTTTAAACTGTTTTGAGACAAGGCATAAATTTATTTTTATTTTTTATTAAGAAGATTTCTATAGCGCATACCTTTAAGCTCTATGCGCTTTACAAAATCACTATAAAATTAAAAACGAATAAAAGGCATATAACATACACGCACACACATACACATATGCACGCACACATGTGCATGCGCAAGTGAAACACATGCAGAACATAATTATAGACATGATATACATATTGAATGAAGAAAAGCAAATATATATAAATGTACAGACATACCCATGCAAGCAATCCAAAATATACCGTACTTTTCGGCTCATTAGGCGCTGCTGTGTATAAGGCGAATAGGGCAATTTTCAAGAAAAATCTGACAAAATCCAAGTAAAAGGCGCCCTCGTTTATAAGGCGATACACACCTCGCAACAGAAAGTCGAAGTTTGAAGCCCGTACATGTCCTGTAAACGATTACCGACCGCCATTTTGTTGTCGTAAACGAGAGTTGGCTCCCTTCTCAAATAATCGAAAGTTCTGTTTTTGCGACTTCCGGTTGAGTGTTTGGCCAATTCTTCGCGAAAACTGGTAGAATTATGGCATTTTAAGCTCTACAACGATGCTTTTTACATCCAAAGAAGGGTTATGGCATCTGTTGGACGGTATCTCGGACGATAATAGGGATTTAGAAGCATTTTAACGTGAGTATTCGTCGTATCGGCGACTCGTTACCACTTTCGATGTTGTGACTCACAGTAGACTGTACTGAGTACGGCAATCGTTGCCTCTCTTCTCACGATTTTGTTCACTTATAGGGCGCCCTCGTTTATTAGGCGCATAGGTCGAAATTGGAGAAAAAAATATCGCCTTATAGTCCGAAAAATACGGTAAATTGTAATAAAAAACATAAAGAAAGAGTTGCACACGTATTAGGCCAAACATGCACAGACATACGCATGCACACTCATAAACACCACACATACTCGCAGAATCCCATTATCATTCACGCGAACAAATATGCAAGCCAAAAAACAAATATGTCCGTTAAGTAAATCACTTAAACTAAATAAAAGTACATTGAATTTTTTTTGTCTTTGTCTCTGATGGCACATTTGGATACGTTGCTTTTTGCTGTTCCAGGCTGGTGGGCCTATTATTAACTGGTATCTATCCTCTGCCCTTGTCGTTCACTGATCATTGAACTGGTGTATCAGCAGCTAACTGTCACTGTTGTAACGTGCATTCCTGCCTTGGAGATGACATGTCATTTTGATTAACTGCTGCACTCACCTCACCCTTCCTCTAAAAATACCCCCTTTGGAGTTTTCCCCCCCCCCCCCCTCCCTCTCTGTTAGTATACAGAGAAAGAGTCTCTCACCTCACGGAACTCCACAGCATCATCATCGTCATCCTTCTTCTCTTCTTCTGCGTTCCCAGGCCATATGGCCATAATGGGTAAGGTACGTATGTGTCCGTTTTTCAGTTTTCACTGGTCTCCCCGCTGCTTACAGCCAACACATTCCGATTTCGGAGGAGCTCAGGGGAGAAACGTTATTTGGAAGATTTTTTTTTTTAAAAGACAGGAGAATGGGCCATAAGTCAGAAAGATAGTAGATGATAGAAAGCAGAGGGAAAAGGCAGAGTCAAAGAGAAATGGCAGATTAGAGGAAGTTACAAGCACAGAACTTCCAGAAGGTGGGGGAACTATTTTTACAAAAGACCCCCCCGGTATCCCCACGGGGAAATCATCGTCATCCGCCTCATTTCAAAAAAAGAAAAAAGTGTCTCAAATTCTGTGGCATTGCGTGCCCTGCTCTCATGGTGACCTCAGTTCCGATTACCAATCCAGTTTATGCCTTGGTGCATTCGGGACAAAGTCATGGGGATCAGTGTGTTCTGGGGAAGCTGTCGGTGGAAGGTCATGGTGGCGCACTAGGAGGAGGACCTCACTCACACTGGCTCCGCGACTAAGACATTATTGTTGTCAGTAGGGGGGGGGGGGGGGGGGGCTTAGAAGGCAGTGTCCTGCGTACAGGCTCCACTGAACTCCACCAAAGTGACTCAGCAGCGGTGCAGTGTCTCCTCGGCTGGTTGCCTCTGACAGCCTAACACAGATTCGCTCCCCTTGGACCGCTGGTCTCGGATTCTGCGACCTGAACAAGCCGGGGTGTGGCTGCATGTTGGGACTCGAAATGAGCGGCGTGGGAGCAACGCGACTGTACGGCCCAGAAGATGGGACAGCAACAACAAAAAAGTCTCTCATCTCACTTCCCTATTCATCAAAAATGTAATCTAGAATATTTTGCTTTGAAAATAAAGAAGCATACAAAGAATAGAGAACTGACAGTTTAGTGAATCATACACGTGAGCTGCTGTGGTGATACTTTTTTGTGTGCATTACTTTGCTTTTGGTTTGAATTGCTGCCTCGCGGAATTGATCGTTTGAATGCCTTAACTAACATAGTGAAGCTATGCCGTTTTAGTTGTACCACTCCTGCCCTCTGTGTTTTGTTTGTGGGGGGGGGGGGGGGGGGGGGGGGGGTGTTCTCTTATATCCCAAATGTTGCAGGGATGACTTTTTTTCTTAAATCATGCTCCAATATATGTGGATTTGTAGTGTGTTAATGCGAGTGCTTGTGTGCATTTATCTGTTTGAGTGTGTTTGCAGTGTGATTTTATATATAACCTTACTTTTTTGATCTTTTTTTTTTTCTTTTTGGTGGGGCAGGGGAATGAAGGGGGGAGTATGAAAACTGGATTGTTTTAGTTTTCAACATACTGACGCTACACATTTTTCATGAGACAAAAATAATCTAATTTCAACCTGACAACAGTTTTAATTTTTTCTATGAAAAAAAGAAAGAAAAACAGACGTAAGGCAAATCATTAAACAAAAATCTTCCTCTCGGTGACAGATTATCCCCTCTTAAAGACCCTTCAGATCATGTGTCAAAATGTCCCCTGAAGTCGGAGTATGGCCGCCCATGTGGCGGGGCCCTTTAAAAGCAGCCTTACATGTAATCTTCCCACCCAAGGCCATGCAAAATGTTCACATGGCACTGGGTGTGCCCCCAGAGCGTTTAAGCTGGGGAACGAAAGCAACAACAACAATGTGTCAAAATCACGGGTTTCACATGTTTTCCCTCTTATAGCTAGAAAGAAATCTTGTTTTGACCAGGTCTGACTCCCATATAAATGCCCCCAAATTCAAACCGAAACATCATTTAAAGAGCAGCCTCAATTTGAAGTTGGGGACATTTGTATGTGGGTCACAGCTACCCAGAAAAAATCAAGGGACTTAATCGTGTTGCGTCAGTGTGTCTTTAAGAGAATATATGTAGATATAGACATTTAACTCCCATACTGCATAACTGTAGGTTTCAAAGCCTAGCGTTTTTATGCTGAATTAAAGAAGGAGCAATTGTGTTAAAACAAAACTGTTCTACGGATTTTGTAACAAAGGGTGGTTATATTGACATAAGATAATGTGCATAGCATCCATTGTACGTTGTATTTTGTGGAGAATTGGCATGGATTGGATTTTGCTAGAGACATTCAAGCATGGAAGGATTGGCAGCGTGAGGAAATGCATGTTCAGCCAGCGCCACACCGTGTGTAAAATTGTACGGCGATGCGATGCGATTGTGTCACGTGAGTTATGATTCACGTGAAATACTTCCGTCTAAAATAATTCTGCCATTTTCGCTCACTATACTCAAGTAGACCCAATCCGTGAATTTCACGTGAATCATGATTCACATCGTCAAAATCGCATCGCATTCAGATGCGATTTGTATGTTGTATGGCTGGCCCTTTACAGTGTGTGTGGGTGTGTGTGGGTGTGTGTGTGTGCCTTTTTGGTGAGAAGTTCTCCATTTCTATGGAACTGAGGATTTCGTGTGTGATGAGTTGCACTATATATGCCAAACCTTTCCTACTGTGATTCAGCCTAGTGGATGCTTGGAGATTTCTCTGACCATTATCAATAGGGCATTTGCCGCGTGCCAGCGACCTTGAATTTCACTGAGTTGAATTTAGAGAACTGAATTACAAAGGTCAACGCAACTCGGGCAGAACGAGCGCGGGCAAGTTAGTAGTGTTGTATAGAGTTTGAACTCTCGTGGCAAATGCCCTATTACTACACAGAAGATGACCACCTTAAGAATGTGGACTTCTCTTAAAGACACAGGACATAATGATAAGACTGTTTATTGTCCACTTTGCCAAAGTACATGGAAAAGTGGTTTCCACCGTGTTAACAGAACAAACTGTAAAACTCGAGAAATAAAACCAACATAAGAAATAGACAATAATACATGCACACAATTCCACACCGCATTGAGCATTCACACACACACACACACATATACACAAACTCTCGCACCTATACTCGCCACTCACACACACATCAGGATGATGTGTAAGCGCAACATTGATACACATGAACTTTTGCTTTTCCTGTTTGTTTGTTGTTTTTCATTTTTGGTGTCTTCATATTCCATTCATTCCAAACAGTAGTGGTTATTTCTTTCTCACAAAAAGAAAAAGAAGAGCGAGAGAAAGAACAAAGATTTTGAATAAGCCTGCCTGATGTTTCTAGTTGCGAGGTTTAGATTGTTTCTTCTTTTTTATTTTCACTATTGAAGTGACAGAATTGTGAGGCATAAGGCCGTGTACACACATAAGCGGATATTACATGCAAAAACACGTGGTCAATCCATAAATAAGTGAAACAAAGAAGGGAAAAAATTTGCGCTCGTGTCCAAATTTCCCCTATATGCGTAACTTTTATCCTTCTTTCTTCCACTTATTTAGGGATTTCCGTACGGAACTTACGCGTCTAATGTGTACCCGGCCTTAGAGTCTACACAGATGTTTAATAATAGAATATAGAATAGAACATCTCCCAAACGCTACCGTATTTTACACCTTATAAGGCGCACACCCCACAAATTGTACACAAAATTCAGACTTTGTCATACAGTGGAATCCGCTTTATCGGCCACTTTTGGGACAAGGCAAAATGTGGCCGATAAAGCGAATCGGCCGATAAAACGAACATCGAGATACTGTATGACGCAATTATGCAAGTCAAAAGCAATGACGTCAAATTGAAATGAATAAAATCTGTCAAAGCACGAGAGTTCATACAGTACAGTGTATGTGTACTGTATGTGAACACTTTATTAATCCTACAACTTGACAGAAGCAGGAGTAAAAGACAATGATTTTGTTTTCTTGAGTGATTTTAACGCCATGCAGGGTCTTTCAATTGACAACAGCTCACCTTCCAACTTCACACTCAACCATGTAAACGTCAAAAGCGTGTTGTCAGTTTGTCTGTTGTTCTCCCTCTCAAAAAAATGGGGGGGTAAAGAGGAAAATTTAGAGAGAAAAAGTGGCCAATAAAGCGAAATTGAAGATTTCAGCTTTGGCCGTAAAAACAAACAAAATAACACATGCTTAAGAAGAAAAAATTCCGTATATTAGGAAATTGGCCGATTAAGCGGCTTTGGCCGATTATCCGAAGGCCGATAAAGCGGATTCCACTGTATTATTTATAAGGCACAGGGGTCTCAGTATGGGGGGAAAAAAGTATCGCCTTACAATCCGAAAAAAAAAAGGTATTTATCTGGTAGAGAGTCTCTAGATAGTATAAGATGGCAATTAGGGACCAGAGTGCTTTTGTACTACAAAACAGCTTGAACGTCTTTCGGTTCTTTTTCTGGAAAGCTCTCCTTGAACTCAAGTATCTGTATTTATAAAATAGGGCTTTTTTTCTGCGAGACTGTCTTGTCATGATTGTTTGTTAGCACTTGACCCCCCCCCCCCCCCCCCATGGGGATACCGGAGAGGGGGTCTTTCATACAAATAGTTCCCCCCACCTTCTGGAAGTTCTGTGCTTGTAACTTCCTCTAATCTGTCTCTCTCTTTGACTCTGCCTTTTCCCTTGCTTTGTGTCATCTACTATCTTTCTGACTTTCACCCATTCTCCTGCCTTTAAAAAAAAAAATCAAAAACAAATCTTCCCTATAGTTCTTCTTTGAGCTCCCCCGAAATTGGAATGTGTCGGCTGAATGCAGCGAGGACACCAGTGAAAACTGGAAAACGGGCACATACGTACCCATTGTGGGCTTATGGCCCAGGAACACAGAAGAAGAAGATAGCACCTTACACGTTTGAACAGACTAGAAAAGCAATGGACTATTTCTTTATGCACGTAGCACGTTTTTTTGTTGTTGGTTTTTTTGTTCCCTGGCTTAACGACTCCAGGGATCATCCCAACAGCCAGAGCACTTGAACAATTCAGTACAAATGCACCAGCTAGGGATGAGAACATTACGTGTGTGACCGTTTTTGATTACCCCGCCATGTCGGCAGCCACACTCCGTCTTCGGGGGATTTTAGACTGATGATGTTATGCTGGGAGCTTGTCATGGCTTAAGACAATCCCCGCACAACCATTCAGAGCATAACAACATTTCGATGTAGCCTTGGCGTTCTAGCTTATGTCAGCTGGTCTGACACAGCCTCATGCCAAGGCAAGTAGCTCGTTTAAAACTTCACTTTCCTATCTTCCTTTCAGATTTACAGAAAATCATCCAGGAGAACGACTTTGGAGAAACATCTGTGCGCGCAAGGTATGTTTCTGTCCCTCCTTGTGCGCAGACTACATCTTTATGAATTGTTGCTGCCTGTCTGTCGTTTCCGACAATGACTGCCAGATAGTAGAGGGGGGCAGATACTATTCCGGCAGGCTGGGCGAGAATTTGTTTATAGTGGATATGCCTTGTCCAGGGTACATCCCCACTCTCTTGGCCAAAGGGATTTGAGGACGAGAGTTGGCATTGGGGAAGGTCCCCAAAGGCCAACCAATCCCTTTGGCTGCAGCACCAGAGCCGGTGCAAGGCCCCCCTCGTTCGAGAGTCATAGTCTTCCACGAAAGACTAAGCTGTAGCATGACTTTCCAATACTGTAGAATATCATTTATAGCACAGCTCTCATTTACTATTGGCCCTTTCTACAGGCCCATGTCAACCAGTGATAAAAGCCATTTGAGTAAAGGGCTCATCTTTATGAATACCGTAAAATGCGGACTATAAGCCGCTACTTTTTTCTCTCAACTTTGGCCCATGCGGCTTATAGACTGATACAGCTTATCTGTGGATTTTAGTCCATTCTACATTTATCAGTTTGATTACATCTGTTTCTGGCCAAATTCTTCAGCCTATTTTGAGCTTCTTTAGATTCAGAACTGGTTTTGGTGATCAACAGATTCAAATCTCATGTTTAATGTGTCTGAGAACAATGTTCTGATAGGAGAATGTCTATGGTTGTGTTGCTTTATGCATATATAATTTTCTCTGCAGCTTATAAACTGATGCGGCTTATATGTGAATAAATACTTAAAATTTTGTCAATTTACGGGGTGCGGCTTATATACAGGTGCGTGTCTGAGTTGTTAGCTCGCATTCTTTGTTTCAAGCGAGATCCTATTGTTTGATGAGACAAAGAATGTGAGTTAACAACTCAGACATGCTAATTTTATGACCATTGCACTCTTTGATGTCTTAGGAAAGTGGACAAATGATCAGCATGACCATGCAGTACTTGAATCCAGTGCTGTCGAGGGGCTAAGATTTTGTGTGATTTCTTTTTAGGTGGACTCCATACTTTCATAGTGCCTTCACACAGTCATATATGGTCAGGGTCATGTTTTGCATCAGTGTGCAACATTTCATGTAGATATCTTTATTAAGTTCCTGAGAAACTAAAATGAACATAAATTGCCCCCAAAACACGCAGTGCGTCTCCTTAATCAGAGATTTGTTCTTCCTTTTTTTGTTAGGTTGCTGCGATGGGGACCCAAAGGTGTAGATGCTGATTTGCAGGAAGCTTTTGACTGGGTGCTGTGTGCTGATTGGTATGTGGATATATTTTTCATCCCCTGTGGGGACACCGGGGGAAATCTTTCAGTTCAGATAGTTCCCCCACCTTCTGGAAGTTCGGTGCTAGCAACTCCTCCTCAAATCTATTACTCTTTGACTCTGCCTTTTCCTCTTCTTATACTATTATCTTCTATTTTTCTGCATTTTCAGCCTATTCTCCTGCCTTTAAAAAGAAAAAAAAAATTCTCCTTTGAGCTCCTCTGAAATCGGAATGTGTCTGCTGAATTGCAGTGGGGAGACCAGTAAAAACTGAAAACTGGACACCTTATCCATTATGGCCATATGGCCTGGAAATGCAGAAGAACATGTGATCATATTCTGCCATTTCCTGATGAAAATCTGAAAGTAATACCATATTTGTCTGACTATAAGGCCTTATTATAAGGCGCACTCCCAAAATTATACGCAAAACTCAGATTTTGTTATTAGATTTTCTTACTATATTATCAATCATATCATGAGGCACAGGGGTCTCAGTCTGGGGGGGGGAAATATCGCCTTACAGTCTGAAAAATATGGTAAGCATGGTGAACAACAGCTCAAGCACTACTAATTAAGATGTACTTCGAAGATAAAAAAGAAAAAGAAAAAACCCACGCACTGAGTTCTTGACAGGCATAGCTTCCATGTGCTCAGCACACTCTTGGATAAACGCAAAATTAGCCTAGGAATACCCCCGTGGGGATACCGGGGGTGGGTGGGGGGGGTCTTTTGTACAAATAGTTCCCCCACCTTCTGGAAGTTAATGTGCTTGTAACTTCCTTTAATCTGTCACTCATTTTTGACTCTGCCTTTGCTTGCTGTCATCTACTATCTTTCTGCCTTACTGGTCCATTCTCCTGCCTTTTTTTTTTTTTCAAGAAACACTTTCAAAAAGATTTCCTCCAGCCGAAGTCGGACTTGCTGGGCCTGTTTCTTAGTTAAGCGCATAACGGCATCTGCGCTCATAATCGACTGGAAACTGTCTTGAGCGATTGAAGAAGAAGAAGAAGAAGAAGAAGCCTAGGAAAGAAATCTCACATTCTTTCATCAACCAGACCCTCAAACACACAGATACCCAAAGTACAGTGGAACCTCCCTCATAAGACCTCCCATTATAAGACTCCCTCCCATATAAGACCCACTTCTCTGAGACATTGCCCTTCTTTGTAAGTATTAAAATTACCTCCCTTATAAGACCCCTCCTCCCTTATAAGACCTCATTTTGGATGATTTTTTAAGGTCTTATAAGGGAGGTTCCACTGTATTAAGTAAGAATCACTGTACCCAAGGATGCGTACAGTATTTGAGTCATGAATGATTTTGAGACCATTCTCTTTAGTCAGCCTGATTTTGTACAAATGTCTGTGTTTGTGTTAATGTGTGTGTGTGTGTGTGTGTGTGTGAATGATTTATTTTCCAGTTTGTTTTTCGACGAAGGCAGAGAGGATCTTGTGAACTCCATCTGCTCTCTTCTAAAGCCAGGTGTAAGTATGTTGCACTTGTTTTACTTTAGCTGCTAATTGAGTGTGTATGTGTGTGTGTGTGTGAGTGTACGTGTGTTTGAGAGTGTGTGTGTGTGCGTGTATGTGTGAGTGTGTGTGTGTGTGTTTATATGTGAGTGTGCGTGTATGTGTGTGTGTTAGTGTGTGTGGGTGTGTGCATGTGAGTGTATGTGTGTGTGTTTGAGTGTGTGTGTGTGTGTGTGTGTGAGAGAGAGAGAGAGAGAGAGAGAGAGAGATAGAACACGAGGGAGGAGTGAGAAAGAGAGCGATATATTTAGCTTAGATAAAACAAAATGTGCATTAATTTTATTGATTTAGGCCTATGTCTTTTGGGAGAGATCCTTGAGCATTGATGAAAACAATACAAACTTTCAGAGACATAATGATGACTGTCAAAATGTAAGCCAATGAATTCTTTTGTGCGAAAATTAATCTAACCTTTTGTAAAGCCAGTTACAAACTTAAAAGTTGTCTTAATAATTTAGAAGGTTACGGAGAGAGAAAAAAACACAAGGATTTAAAGGCTTCAGGTTAAGAATTGTAATACTGCAAATTTTAATCACTTTTGGATTTGCTCAGTCCTATCAACAGGAAAATAAATTTATCTTTCACAGTGTTTGCGTGTGATTTAACCCTTTCATCGCCACTGTCGCTTCTTGGCACCACAATGACTTAACACCCATGTCACTAAAAGGCATCAAATGAGGGTCTGCTGACCAATGACCTTATGTTCTTCATTTTGGGAGGTAAGGACAGGCCCTATTTTATGCATGTCACAGGGGAATCCCCAGTATTGCTGACATAATCTTTTCTCTACTCGGGTAAGTTTAATGGAAAGTTTTAGCTGAAAATGGCTGGCGTTGAAAGGGTTAATTAACAAAATTGTGCAGAAAGAGTGATGACTATCAAAACGATTATCATGATTATTGGCTGTGTTTCAAGGGCAAAGCGTTGGTGTTCGCACCGGGCAGAAACGGCACCTTTGATGCCTTTTGTCTGTTAGCTGAGGAGCAATTCGCCCGTGTGAACAGGAGGGGAGACCGATACAGTGACCACGTACACGACTTACATTCACAGGTCAGTGCAGTGGTGACTGTTCCAAGAAGTAGTCAGTTGAGATTTATACAGCTTTGCTACTACTACTAGCTAATGCTGATTTTTGCCTTATCCTTTGTCGTTTTAAAGAAAATGTTTAACAAGCCTGAATTACTTATTGATACCACACTAACAGAGTGTGTAGTGTGGCACAGAGGTAACGCGTTCGCCTCTTATGCAATAAACCCGAGTTCGAACCTGGGTACAGGGGATTTTTCCTTTTGATTCATCTTCAGTTCATGAACATGTTTCAGTTAAAAGCCCCACATGATTCATCTTCATTTCATGGACATGTTTCAGCTAAAAAGCCCCACATGATTCATCTCCAGTTCATGGACATGTTTCAGCTAAAAGCCCCACATGATTCATCTCCAGTTCATGAACATGCTTCAGCTAAAAGCCCCACATGATTCATCTCCAGTTCATGGACATGTTTCAGCTAAAAGCCCCACATGATTCATCTCCAGTTCATGAACATGCTTCAGCTAAAAGCCCCATGTGATTCATCTCTAGTTCATGGACATGTTTCAGCTAAAAGCCCCATGTGATTCATCTCTAGTTCATGGACATGTTTCAGCTGAAAGCCCCACATGATTCATCTTCAGTTCATGCACATGTTTCAGCTAAAAAGCCCCACATGATTCATCTCCAGTTCATGGACATGTTTCAGCTAAAAGCCCCACATGATTCATCTCCAGTTCATGGACATGTTTCAGCTAAAAGCCCCACATGATTCATCTCCAGTTCATGGACATGTTTCAGCTAAAAGCCCCACATGATTCATCTCCAGTTCATGAACATGCTTCAGCTAAAAGCCCCATGTGATTCATCTCCAGTTCATGGACATGCTTCAGCTAAAAGCCCCACATGATTCATCTCCAGTTCATGAACATGCTTCAGCTAAGTGGCACAGTGGTAGCACGTTCGCTTCGTGTCAAGTAAACCCGAGCTCGAACCTGGGTACAGGGGATTTTTCCTCTCACTTTGCACTAGGCCTTACGGTCTGAACGTGGAGTCTTTCGGATGAGACAATAAACCGAGGTCCCATGTGCCCATGCACTTAGCATACGCTAAACCCAGTGGCAACAAAAAAATTGTCATTTGGTCAAAATTTACCCCCCCTCATCAGTCACCCAAAAATTGCATGCCAAAAATAAAATATAAAACAAATTGGGTGGCGCGCCTCTGGCTGTGACGCGCTCTCCAGGTGGGTGCAACCCGAATTTCACAGAGACACCTCTGTGACTATAAAGTACCTAAAGGCTTCAGCACACGCTACCACAAAAGAGTTGCTACAACTAGTACGTGTTGTACAACAAGTTGCAGTCAAAATTGCAGAGCTCGTGGCACACGCTGCAACTTTGATACAACCCCCTTGCAATCCTATGCTGAACCTACCACAGCCGGTATCCTCAGAAATATTGTTCTAAAATGTATGCAGACTACTCATATTATGTAAACTAAAATGCCAAACTGACAGAAAATAGTGTACAGATCAAAATGATGGTCAGTACCAGAGTCCGGTGTCGAGTAGGCCTATCTAAAAACTCGAACTGACAAAGAATACTAGGCCTACATGTGGTGCTTTACACATTGTTTTGATCTACATCGATTGAAAAAGAAAACATTCTGTGCAAGTACTCCATCATTCATGATGCTGCCCATTTCACGGTTTATTTGGATTTTGGACCCTGTCCCAATTTTTGTAATCGGGACTCCTGGTTCCCAAAAAGAGGGAAAATTACGAATTAAGTCGATCAGTTTGCTTGTTTCAGTCCGACGCTTTCACTCCGCCATTGTGACGCAAAAACCACGTGATACAAAACGACACTCTGATTGGCTGCAACCTACAACTTGTTGCAAGTGGGGGCTCAGAGATAGGATCGTTTTCTATCACCCTACAACCCACAACTGCAACCCTACAACCTTGTTGTAGGTGGCATGCAACTGTTGCAAACACAAAGTTGCAGGCTGCAACTAGCAAAAGTTGCAGCGTGTGCCGAAGCCTTAATACCTAAAAACCCCACATTAAAAACAAAAAATGTCCATTATAATCCCGTTAAAGACCCCCCACGTCACATTCCCTCTTATACTATGAAGATTTTAAGGATTCCTTACTA
Source organism: Phymorhynchus buccinoides (assembly GCA_017654935.2). Classification (NCBI taxonomy): domain Eukaryota; kingdom Metazoa; phylum Mollusca; class Gastropoda; order Neogastropoda; family Raphitomidae; genus Phymorhynchus; species Phymorhynchus buccinoides. The sequence continues at coordinate 18,483,912 of CM065684.1, forward strand.
GCTATAAGAGGGAAAACACGTGAAAACCGTGATTTTGACACGTGACGTGCGGGGTCTTTAACAGCTATGGTCATCTCAGGACTGTCATCGTGTAAAGTTCAACCACTTATTACAAAACACTCATCAATGTATTTTACCAACGTGATTTATCTCTAGTTCATGGACATGTTTCAGCGAAAAGCCTCGTATGATTCAACTCTAGTTCAATGACATGTTTCAGCTTAAAGCCTCATCTGACATGTATTCCGAAGACCTGCACTTGCCTTTGCTGGTGGAGCTGACCAAGCATAGCGTCAACCCTGCCGACAGTCGAGACACCACTCCTGAATCCCGCTGAGCCTCAGAGTTGTCCACTCGTGATCATTCCCGATCCCAGATCCCATCGTTGTAGCCATTCCTAACCAAATCGCTTTCTATTGAGGCGGTCATGGGTTTGTCGGATGTTATTTTGTTGTGTATGCTTTATATTGAATTTTTTTTTTTTGCTTTTAGCTAATCACAAAATTTGATTACTTGTATAAGTGCTACGCAAAAGGCCGTAAACTATGAAACTGTGAGTTTGGTATTGGTTTTATAAAAACATAGCAGGGACAGTGGGTGGATGCCTCGTGCCTCCATATGGGGAGCTGGACGATCCTGCCCCCTCCACGAGTCTCTCCCCATGAGGATTTTGTAAAAAATAGTTCCCCCACTTTCTGGAAGTTCTGTGCTTGTAACTTCCTCTAATCTGCCACTCTTTGACTCTGCCTTTTCCCTTTGATTTCTATCATCTACTATCTTTCTGACTTATTGGCCCATTCTCCTGCCTTTAAAAAAATAAATTTTCTCCTTTGAGCTCCTCCGAAATCGGAATGTGTCGGCTGTACACTAGCGGGGAGACCAGTTTAAACTGAAAAACGGACACATACGTACGTTACCCATTATGGCCATATGGCCTGGGAACGCAGAAGAAGAAGAAGAAGAAAATCAACTTATTTCAGAAGGAGGATGGGTCAACATTGACTAAATAATTCCGACACAGCATTGGTGTCTTTATGACGGGTTCCCTTGATGCTTACCAACATTCCTACTTTTGACCCTGTTCGTTTTACAAGAAGTTTTATTGCATCCTTCATTTTGTACTTTGTACTTTGTTTGGATTATGATTCGCATTCTGTGTCTTATTCTTTTATTGGTGCTTTCGACGGTGTGTTTTCTAATTCATTCCTAAATGTCTCATTGACCTTTGTGGGTTTGTAAACTCTTCATGTGTGGGTTGTGCAGACCTGTTTACCTTTACGATTTTGCCGACATTTTTACGAAACAAAAGTCAAATTACAATCATTACGGCGTTCCCCACACACACACAAAAACACCACTACAGTTGCGTCGGCAAGCGATGCTTTTGAAACAATGCGATGAAAAGTCATTCCGGTTCCCTGCATACAACGCGCATCAATTTCTTTTCATTCTGTTTCAAGATGGCGTCAAAGCGACCGCGTGGTGAGAGTTCTAGGTCAAATTATCCAAAATCTGAAGGAGTTTGAAAAAGAAAAGGCCAATACATGGTTTAAAAAATTTTTGTTAAAGGTCTCCCAGTGCACTATTGCTTGCAAGTAATTGTGTAATTACAAATAGTTTTCTTGTTAATCGGGTTTTGTGAAGAAAAAGAATCGGCCACACGTCGGATTAGTTTTTTTGTAAACATTAGTTTTTTGTTTCAGAAATTACAAATTTACAAAATAGGGGTAAATAGGTCTGGTTGTGTGTGTAGGTGTGTGTTAGAACCTGTTTGTATTTATTACAAGACACTACGCAATGTAAAGAGTTGCTTACGCTGTGTTCAGCCATTCTACAACCTTTTGTTTTATTTATACTGACCCCAGAGAATATTCCAGCAACTTACTGCAATTTTGACTCCGGAAAATATTCCAACAACTTATGTAACGATTTCCACAGCAGTTTTGACATTCCATCCAATGTGTTGCAACTTACATGAACTTATACTATACCAAGTTTATTTTGAGGTGATGAATTTTGTACAATTATACCCCTTTTTTGTGTGATATTATTATGTTTCCTACTTTCCATTTCCAGTGAAATGTATGTAGAAGCTAAGTATGTTCCTGTTGATTTGTTTAGTGTATTGTAGAATATTGACTAATATTGATTATTATCTGCATATGTTCAGGACATGTAGAAAAGCACAAGTAAAACTTGACTTTTTATGCACGTTTGTTATCTGATTAACTGTCTAAATTGTAAAACTTGGTTAGTATCCTTAAACTTTCAGGAGTTTGCTTATTTCAGAAAAGAATATGTTGTATAGAAAAAAAATATAGTACATAATTATCAGTTGTACACAAAATTACGCATAAGAAAATCAAGTATCTGGTTGAGGTGTGTATGTGGTGTTAATATGCCCCTATTGTTTGATTTACAAAACAAAGCATGTAAGACAACCACAGAATCAAAATATGTCAATACTTTTGCCAACTTTATTTTGTTTCCATTGTTCATTCATCTTTTTCACCTGATAAACTTACAGCAGTTATTTGCTGGTTAATACTTGAGTAATGTCTCAATCTGATTATCAATATTGGTTGATCCTTTCTTCATGAATGTTTACACTTACAGCAATGATATTTTCATCAACAGTATGTCCTTCCGCCCTGACTATCAACGTTTTAAGCGGTTGTCTTTTCATGAATAATTGCAACTTCTGACTGATTAACTGCACAAGCATTTTTTCATAAATATGTGATCCCTCGATCTTACATTTACTATCACTTTTTTCCTTTAAGGGCAGGTCAGCGAAAATCGCACGACTGTACGATACGATTTGATCACGTGATCTCGATGCGCGAATCACATTCTTGGAGACGATGTGATCGAATCGTATCGTACAGTCGTACGATTTTAGTGGACGTATGGCTGGCCTTTTATTGAGTGATAATAGGTTCCTTCTTGATCTCTAAGGCTGCAGACACATCAGACGCGGAAGTTACGCACGGAAACCCATAAATAAGTAAAAGAAAGAAGGAAAAGAATATACGGATTAGGGGAAATACGGACACGTGCGCTTATTGTTTTCCTTCTTTCTTTTACTTATTTACGGATTGCGCATGGGATGTCCGCGTCTACTGTGTACGCGGCCTAAGCCTTACATCCATTGTTTTCCAATAATGACTGGTCCATACCTCTCTTGTTCTGTCAAACTTACAGCAATGACCTACTCTGATACAATAACAGCAACAATTGTTTTCCATTGCTTAGTTTGCATTTCGTGTACTGTATTTTCCGTAGTATAAAGAAGCCGCTACTTTGTTCAACCTCAACCCCTGCGGATAAATCAACGATTGCAGCAAATACATTGTGGCCTTGAAAAAACTGGTGTCAGAAAAGGCGGCAGATAGCATGTTACGTTACTCGGTAGAAGTTCTGCCGAAAGTATGCCTGATTTCCTAAAGCTGAAGTGTCCTGTCGAGCAGTTATAACCTTGTTTACCTTGACATTGAAAATACTACTGACCGTATTTTTCTGACTATAAGGCGATACTTTTTTTTCCCATACTGAGACCCCTGCGCCTTATAATATGACTAATAATATAGTGAGAAAATATAATAACACAATCTGAATTTTGTGTACAATTTGGGGGGTACGCCTTATAATAAGGTGCGCCTTATAGTCCGAAAAATACAGAAGTTCTCTTGGCCATGTCTTTCAAACTATGGCATAGAATCACTTCAAATGTTTAGTGGTATGAAAATTATACCCTCACTAAAGAGGCAAAACCTGTGACAGCAGAAGCCAGTCCTCTTGTCAGAAATTCTTAATCCTCCGACAATTCTGATGTCCGTGCCATACTCGGTGACGTCCTTATTTCTACTTTGTGATCCTTAGCCAGTGTTTTTAACTCTTTCCGGACGAAATCCGAGTATACTCGGAACAGGAGAACGTCAGTCAGGGCCTAATTCTGAGTATTATCGGAACAACGATTTCCGAGTCTAAAACTTGTCTGAATCCATGTTTTCTCAATCCAAACCACGTTTTTCGAGTTACTTCTCTTTGCCGCTCTTCCAGCTTTCGTTTCACTTATGTTTGACACTTTCATTTCATTTATTAATGTTAAAAATGTCCCCAAATCGGCCATATGCAAGCCTCACAAAAGGCTCCAACAAGTCTTCATTCATAGTGATAGGTAAAGGGAGACTAATAATTCTGAATTCAATGCAAGTAATCACGATTTCAAAGTGACAATTAAACTTGGATCAACCAGTTATGTTCTTATTTACAGACAGAGGCGAGTGTTGTTCCACTTTTTCTTTTTTCTTTTCTTTTTTTTTAGGCAACCCCAGGCCAGTAATGATGTTTGCCTCAGGCAGCAAAGTCCTCAAGGGTTTAAGTAAATCAGCAAAACGTAAAAACTCTTTCTTACAACACAAGCACACTGACATCCACAATCATCTTTTACTGCACTGGATTTTTTTTTGGATTTTTTATAATAATAATAATGGGAATTTATATAGCGCTCTTTCTCACATGAGTTCAGTGCGCTTTACATTGACAACACTTAAGAACAAATAAATCAATTGAAAGTAAAATAAACATGCTTGCACGTAGCGTTCTCTCTTCCTCACACACATATGCACGCACGCACGCCATTGCATGCACGCAGGTACACACACACATGTTTTTCTTCCATAGGCATTCAAGGTCTCAAGATTTTTTTTAAATCCACGATATAAAGGGTTTTACCCAAAAAATCAATACCAAAAAAAATCCGTTTCTTTACAAGTTGCCTGAATAGTCACCATTTTTACAAGTCATTTATATTCATCCATTAACCATAAAACCATCTATGTTTTATGCATGAACAAACACACACAAAATAATAGTTACATTACATTAGAATAGATATCACTATACAAAAAAGCTTTTTGCAAGACCAAGCTCATGTTTGTGTGTTTTTCAATGTATGAACGTGTGTGTATGTGTGTGCCTGTGTGTGTGTGATGCAGATTTGTTTCTTTCTCTTCGCTTGAGAGGGGCCATCCTGGGCGTTCATCAATAATTTATTATTATCCATTCATGTAGCCACACAAATTCATTCATTTAACACTCCCACTTTTCTTCACAAATGCACTTTTGATAAAACAATCTTCCAACAATTGCAAACCTCTATGAATATTGATTTTGTCTTTCTTATCTATTTTACAAAGAACTTAAAGACCCACTGAGCCGGCTGGATTAAGTCCCTTTTTTTTTCTGGGTCAGTGTGGCCCACATTCAGACTTTCCTCGTATACGATCGAGGCTGCTCTTTAAAGTGATGTCTCGTTTTCGTGCAAGAGGCAATTTGTATGGGAGCAACACTTGGTCAAAATAAGATTTCTTACCAGCTATAAGAGAGAAAACGTGTAAAAACCGTGATTTTGACACGTGATGTACTGGGTCTTTACGGCTAGTATGCAGTAAAAATGAAGAAAAAAAATTGTTGTGGGCATTTTTGTTTAAAAAAACAAACCGAAGCGAAATTAATCAATGTTTATTCTAATGGTCAACTTAGGATGCCCATTTCACCGCCAGGTGGCAATCAAACCAGTAAGGGCTTAGCGTGTGATATTCTTAGTTGGGGGTAGCGAGAGAGAAAGAGGGAGGAACTCATCTCCGTCTCTCTCTTTCTCTCTACCCCCAACTAAGAATATTACTCGCTAAGTCCCTACTGGTTTGATTGCCATTGGGCGTCCTAAGTTGCTCATTGCGTAACTTAGTAATAAATGGTGGTGGTGATGATATTAAACGTAGAAATTCGGTACAGTACTGGAGAGAAAAAAATACAGAAAAGGACCTGTAGGCCTAAGGATAATCTGCATCTTTTAGCCAACGACCTTGAAAGGAACACTTTTTCCCAGCATTGTGAACAATGTCTAAGCAGACACAAAAACTATTGCTGACTCAGATATACACGTTTTCTCGCAAAACGACACCAGGATAAAGAACGAGATTTCAGTCCAATTTCTCTTGACAACTCGCGGTGCATCGTTGGTCTGCTAAGCGGTCAGTTGAAGGGAAGGTGGGGGAGGGGGGTAAGGTGAAGTAGGTGCTGAGCGATGTTTCTCAAGTGCAAAGTGCTGCTTCTGCGATCTATTTTGAGTATGGTCTTGTTGCTCAGTTTTAGGCAGCTGTCAGGACTTGTAAGGACCTTGAAGTGAATGTAAGCACTTAAGTTGTAAGGCCTTACTTGGAGATTTCAATCGGTCAAGACTTATAAGGACTGGTAAGGCCCCTATGAACCCTGACTAACACACAGTAACAGCAATGCTGTTGTTGTCGTACCCTGGCTTATTAAAGACCCACCAGATCATGTCAAATACGGGTTTCACATATTTCCCCTCTTATAGCTGGTAAGAAATCTTCTTTTGACCAGGTTTGACTCCCATACTTCTTTTGACCAGGTTTGCCCCCAAATTGAAAATGAACATTTTAAAGAGAAGCCTCAATTTGAAGTTGGGGACATTTGTATGTGGGTCACAGCTACCCAGAAAAAAACAAGGGACTTTAAACACTCCAGGGATCATCCCAACAGCCGAAACACTTGAACACTATAGTACAAATGCACCAGCTGGGGATGAGAACATTACGCGTGTGACAGTCTTTGATTACCCCGCCCGGGGCAGTGGGTGGATGCCTCGTGCCTCCATACAGGGAGCTGGATGACCCCGCCCCCTCCACGAGTCTCTCCCCATGGGTCTTTCGTAAAAATAGTTTCCCCACCTTCTTGAAGTTCTGTGGTTGTAACTTCCTCTAATCTGCCACTCTTTGACTCTGCCTTTTCCCTTTGCTTTCTATCATCTATCTTTCTGACTCATTGGCCCATTCTCCTGCCTTTAAAAAAAAAAAATCTTACAAATAATTTTCTCCTTTGAGCTCCAAAATCTGAAGGTGTCGGCTGCACGCAGTGGGGAGACCAGTGAAAACTGAAAACCGGACACATACGTATCTTAACCATTATGGCCATATGGCCTGGGAACAGAGAAGAAGAAGATTACCCCGCCATGTGGTCATCCACACACCGACTTCAGAGGATTTTAAAGACTCATGACGTTATGCTAGGAGCTTGTCATGGTATTTTACAGACTACAAGGCGCACCTGATCATAAGACGCACCCATCCCCCGAAAACATTTTTACACAAAATTCAGATTTTGTTATAGTTTCTTACTATATTAGTAGTCACATTATAAGGCGCAGGGGTCTCAGTCTAGGAAAAAAGTATCGCCTTATAGTCCGTAAAATACGGTATGTAGAGCATAACATTTTGATCTACCCCTGGTGTTCTAGCCTACATCAATTGGTCCGACACAGCCTCAAGCCAAGGCGGAAGTACCAGCAATGAATTATCATCTATTCTCTGTGGACCGCTATGTCTGGAAATGCCTGGGTGAAGCTGTGTATGTATGAGAAGAGAGCAGCTCGGAACTAACGGCACCCAAAAAGAAAGGAATGAGAAAAACGCTCAAACTTTGACAATCATTTTGTGTATTTCTTTATAAATGGACAACTGGTATTAGTGGTAAGTTCGTTTGTTTTTTTGTTAATCGGGGCAGCGGGTGGATGCCTCATGCCTCCATACAGGGAGCTGGACAACCCTCTCTCTCCCTGTGGGGTTACCAGGGGGTCTTTCGTAAAATTAGTTCTCCCACCTTTTGGAAGTTTTGTCCTTGTAACTTCCTCTAATCTGCCACTCTCCTTGACTCTGCCTTTTTCCTTTGCTTGCTGTCATCTACTATCTTTCAGACTTATTGGCCCATTCTCCTGCCTTTTTTTCTGAAAAAAATATTCCAAATAACTTTTCACCTTTGAGCTCCTCCGAAATCAGAAAGTGTCGGCTGTATGCAGCGGGGAGACCAGTGAAAACTAAAAACGGACACATACATACTTTACCCACTATGGCCTTTTGGCCTGGGAACGCAGAAGAAGAAGAAAGAAGAAGCTGTTAATGTTGATGGTGCCAAATCAGTTGAACCTCCCTTATAAGAACCCACCCCCACCCCCCATAAGACTCCCTCCCATTTAAGACTTACTTCTCTGAGACATTGCCCTCCTTTGTAAGTATTAACATTACCTCCCTTATACAACTCCCTCCCACTTGATTAAGACCTTATTTTTGGATGCTTTTTCAAGGTCTTAAAAGGGAGGTTCCGCTGCAATTAAAAACACGCCGCCACGCATCAATAAACTGACAATAATGCACGATCCCTCTTCAATGTAGTTTTTTTTAATTTCTTCTTCACATTCCCAATTTCTGCACCTTTAGTCTTTTACATGGAGCATCACTCTCGACGCGGAACAGAGCCAACGCCCCATCTCCAATCATCCTTCCGTTGTTGCAGTAGGGCCATCTGTGGTGGTGGGGGGAGGAGGAGGGGGAGGAGGAGGAGGAGCGCTGACACCACCACTACTACTACTACTACTAGTAGTAGCAGCGCCATAATTCAAGGGCAGCCTCTTCGTCCGGGGCAGGCGCACCCCCCTCAGGTAAGGGTTGTCGATGGCGTCCGTGTCGCCAGACTCCTGAGACGACTGCACGTACTGGGCCCCCTCTTCCGCCACCACCACCCTCCCCTCGCCAGAGCCGCCGGCCCCCATCAGCGAGGGAGGGAGAGTGGCGCGGGCGGGGATGGAGGAGGTGGTGTGGTGGTGCTGGTGGTGGTGCGCTTCCTGCTGCTCCTGGGAATCCAGGTCCTGGTCTTTGGGCAGGAGGGCGTCCATGAAGGTGAGGGCGCAGGGCTTGACCGCTATCACTGAAACGTAAATAGGATGCAACATTTGTGATAATAATAATAATAATAATGCATGGATACAACCTTGTATCGGATACGAGGCGGCGCCTGTTTTTCAAAATTTTGCCCCCCCCAAAAAAAAAATTGATTCAAAGTTCATTTTGTTTCCGTTCCAAGCAACATCGCTCTTCAGTTGAGAAGAAGCAAATAGCAGCCGGAAGTTTCAGTCGCAATAGCTGCGTGCGAAATTGCTTTGTCAACCAAAGGCGTTCCTATCGTAAATCTTTGCTAGTGTTTACTGTCAAGAGGAGAATCTAACTACTGCTTCACAAAAAGAATTAAAAACCTGAAGAAAAAATAGAAAATCAAAAGGAACAACACGAAACGGAACCACAATAACTATATTTACCTCTCCCAACTCCCCTCCCTTACTTACCACACTCCCCGTCAGAATCCCAACCGTCACAACAAAACGTTTTCCACTCAAGAATTAATATTTTCTAACAACCCGCCCCACCCCCACCGCCCTTTCTCAGTGGTAACAAAAAAAGTTCTTTGGTCCAAAGTTACCCCTCCTCCCCCCCCTTCCCTATCGGTCAAACAAAAACCGCATGCAAGCCAAGAAGAAGAGAACAATGGGTGGTGCAGCGCTGGATGCGGCATGCTCTCCAGGTGGGAGCAACCCGAATTTCACAGAGACGAATCTCTGAGAATATCTTCTCTTCTTCTTGGCTTACCCTGGCTAAAAGACTCCAGGGATCATCCCAACAGCGGAAGCACTTGAAGTTGAACACTATGGCACAAGCACGTCAGCTACGAATGAGAACATTACGCATGCGACCGTTCTTTTTATTACCCCGCCATGTGGGCAGCCACACTCCGTCTTCTGGGGAACTGTGAATATAAAAGCAATACCAATGCATGTGTGCAACTTTTCCTGGTCTACGAGGATTTCCTGTTTTTGAATTTTACCAGAAAA
>CM065684.1:18494153-18499153 GCA_017654935.2 Phymorhynchus buccinoides
TCCCCTGTGTCGTGCTCGTCTCTGCATAGCTTGCTTATTTGTCCTTTGCCCCAGTTTTACACTGGGAAAAGGATGTTGGTGAGGGTCGGCGGTGTTTTGTTGTGGTTTTTGTGTGTTTTTGGTAGTACTGTCCGTCAAATGTTTGTCCCAAGGAATGAAATTCTGCTTAACGTTCCTTCGGTCTGGAACAGACACATAGTGGGACATTGGTAGCATATAAAGATGGTGGGAACGATTCCTGGAGTCAATGCCCGGAGGCAGTGCAACACCAGTAAAGTCCCGATTTGTTAACAACACAGATGTGTAATTTAAAGTACATCTTGACCTTTACCAAAGTTTGTCCCCAAGGATATCTCCCGAACCGTTTGATAGAATCGCTTCATATTTTTACGTGGTGGTGTGTCCACTAAGAGGGGAAGGCATCGGCGCCTAGATCATCGGTCTCGTGACCTTGACGTATGACCAGTATCCTAACAAATAACCTTGCAGGCACTTTTTATTACGTTGTAACTGTTAATTTCTCAGTGAGAACATTACAAATATTCACAAGAAGAAGAAAAAATTCTGTTTTAACGTCCTCAAGTCTGTAAAGCAGACACGTATGGAACATTAGTAGATATAAAGATGGTGGGAACGATCCTGTAGGGAATGCCCGGAGGCAGTGCAACACCAGGAAAGTCCCTAACCTTTAACAATACAGATGTGAACAAATATTCACAAACGAAGTAAAATGGTGTTTTTCGTCCTCTCGGTCTGGAACAGACACATATTGGACATTTGTAGATACACAGATGGTGGGAACGATACTGGAGGCAGTGCAACTCGAGTAAAGTCCCGACGATTTTTTAACAATATGGATATGTGTAGCGGTAACCACGCCTTGGTTAAACCTGATCGGCTATGGTACCACCACAACAGTATATATTCACAAACGTCCATCTAAATGAGTTAATACGGTGTTAACGCTTTCCTTACATCTTCCACTGCATTGACAAAATTAATGTTTTACATACTCAAAGATCAGTAGGGGAAGACGGGGTAAAAAGCGCATGGGTGGTTAAGGAAGCCCAACCCCATTTCTAATGAAATAGAACATTTCAGTCAAATTTGCCCATGAGACGAATGCTAGACATTAACGCTCGTCTCATGTGCAAAATGAGACTGAAATTTGCTTCAATTTCATGAGATACTTGGGGTGGGCTTCTTACCCGCCCATGCGCTTTTTACCCCCGTCTTCCCCTAATCGCTTTGCTTCTAGGCGAAATTAAGCTTGACCTTGTTTTGTTATATATATTAGGTTTTTATGTCGATCTAACATGATTTGAGGGTGCTGAATCCAAATCCGTTGGAGGCCAAGTTGTAAATGTTGGGCATTTTGAGTTATGACGTCATATTCAAAATGGCCGCCATGGGACTCTAGAGAACTGTAAAAACATGCACTTAACATAATTATTTTGTATCTAATGCTTTCTTTTGTAAGAAAAATAGTATTATTTGCTGAAATGATTCAAACTATGTGAATTATATCCTATTTTAGTACTTATTAGCCCCCAGCCACTCTGCAGAGAGGGCTATCACAATCTTTCGTGTCCTTTCATTTGCCTGGCAATTATCTTAAGAACCATGTCACAGGATCACTTCGAATTTGTGTGCTACTATTTTTAATGAAACTGATGTGCCCCTCAGTATGCCTTGTTGACCTTGACCTTTGACCTTGAGAATGTGATTTTATTGCATTAACTATACTTTTTCAACGTTTGCGGCACTGCTGTCGTAAAATAAGTATGTGGGTTGTTTTTTCTAAGCTAAGGTGTATAGAGGATTTTTGAATTACTGATAACTATTTTTTGTCTAAGCCTTTCATCTTAAATGCTTGACCTTGAATTTGCATTGAATATTTCAACTTTTTGTTTTAATATATTTTAAATCTCTGCAGTAACGGTATCATAATTGGTACATTAGCCTATGGTTATATAGATGCTAACCAAAGTACCGATGACATCTCTAACCTTCATCTTAACGCTTGGCCTTTGTTGCTATGCGCCAAGCAGTACAATACAGCGATCAGTGTCGATTCATTATTTTATAGGTGGGTAAAAAATCATTTGATCATTTTCAGAATCTCTGATGGCAACTGTCATGAGATTTTTCACACAAAGTCTCCTTTTATTTGCAGAATTATGTGCAGATGGGTGCTGCCCTGCTATGCACCCATTGCTGCATTACAGATTTCTGATTGTCAGGGCCTCGTCTGGTGCCAACAATTATCCCAGTAGTCAATGTTGTGTAATAAGTGCTGACCCACGCATTTCCAGCTACAGTTGAAAGGAATGACATGTTGTTCAAAGTGAGTCTGCTTCCACAAAAAAGTCTCATTGCCAATGAGCTTAGAAGCATCGTGCTTCAAAGTTAGTCATACTTGGTGGAAGACCACTCTAACAAGTGTCTTATCCAAGTTCTGGCCATCGTGAACACTTCTATGATGAGGCGATGAGATATTGTATCCGTAGGCTTGATACCAGTGCTTAGCTGGCATGGGGTTTTGTTATGTGGATGTATTAACGTGATAATAATAGCAGCCTCAGCAGCTTCTCAACGATGAAACTAATAAGAGTCTTGATGCTCCAGTCTTATTATGAAAGGAGCTTTAGTACTTCAGTACTATTGTAGTGTCCAGACTCTGCTCTAAGCGATTACCACACACACACACACACACACACACCGCGCACACACGCACACACACACACACGCACACACCACACGCACGCACGCACACACACGCACAAACACACGCACGCACACGCACACGCACACACGCACACGCACACACACACACACACACACCTCCAATCACACATTTCCCTAGCCTGCCAATACAACCAAGTAGCTCACCAGCATGATCACCCCCATAGCCAGGAATAAAGTAATTGTACTCCCCCCCCCCCCCTCCTTGTAAATTGCACAACTATCCAGTACAGCTGTTTTCACTGGTGAACTCATTGCACGTCTGTTCAGCCATGGATAACAGAGGCTGGAGGCACGTCCAGGAAGATAATGTACATAGGCACCATTCTTTGTTCCTGGCTGCTGTCGGGTTTTCTTTGTCTTTTGGCTGTTGTGTCCTCCATATTCAGGACAAGGGTCATCACTGATAATTGTGCTCATAAAGGCAATATCTTCTTTGGCCACTTGATGCAAATAAACCTGAAGTCTGGCTACAGATGGAACAGAGATGACACTCGATGTGCTTTTTTGAAATGGGAATTCAATTTTATTCATCCTATTACAACCGTCTTCCAAGTACGCCCAAATGAAAGAAAGGTGAAGAGAAATGCGACTCAGTGTCATTTTAGTGTATTCTCTCATTTATTCTTATAAGAGGCCTTGGTTGCATCTTTGAAAATCAAATTATTGTCAACTTCTGGGGTGCTTTTTGCCCCTAAGACCCTCCATGCGAGTATTTGAACCTCCCTCCTTCCATGTCCAACTGGTCCGCCCCTGTGGTGGTATATCAATGGGGCCATTCAACTGTGTGGGTTTAAATGTGGATTAATGACATTATTCAGTTTGATTTTTTTTAAAGCGAATTCATGGTATAATCAAATCTGCACACCAAGGTTGTCAGCAGCAACCTTATTTTTAAAACGATAGACACGAGCAATACACTGTTATGCTGATGAGTTTCAATAAGTCTGAATAAGGGACCAATACAAATTTAAAAAAATTACGCCACAGCATCATTAATGAATACAACAGAAACAATATTCTCTCTCTAAAAAAGCTTGTGTATTAGATTGATTTGGCAGAGATTTTTTTGTCATTTGTGACACACACACACACACTACACACACACACACACCATTACACCACACATGCACACACACACACACACATCACACACACACACACACACACACCCACACACACGCACGCCCACACAACACACACACACACACCACACACACACTGCTCTCTCTCTCTCTATTTCTACCTGTGCCACCATTGTCTCTGTCGGTCTGGCTGGCTTAGCTGGCTGGTTGTCTGTCTGTTGGCCTTTGTCAGTAAAAGTCCAGTCTCTCTCTCTCTCTCTCTCTCTCTCTCTCTCTCTCTCTCTCTCTCTCTCTCTCTCTCTCTCTATCTCTCTAAAGTACTCTCTCTCTCTCTCTCATTCACACACACACACACACCACACACACCACACACACACACACACACACATCACACACACACACACTGGTCTCACACACACACACACACACACACACACACACCGTTCATGTTGGAATCACTTTAAATTCTATTCTTACTTCTCATTTGCGTTATTCACATAGTAGGCCTCTTTTGTAATTTGTGGTGGTCAGTATATATTTCTCTCATTGTCTTCTCTCTTTCAAAAAAATTCATACACACACACACACACACACAACACAACCTCCCGCACACATACAACCCGCACACATACAACGCGCAACACGTGCACCCATCCACGTGCGCAAACACGCACACACACACACACCTTATTATTCACACACACACGCAGAAGCGTGAGCGCACCGAATCAAGCCTAGATCTATTTACTGGACAAGTAGGCCTTACTCTTCGCTTCTTCAGTCATTCAGGTTCAGTTTTCAACATCTACTCTGCTTTCGTTCACTCACATGGTGGTTTAATCGAACAACCATTGTGACGGGCATTGCGGTTTTAGTTCAAGAGTGATGCAGTATCGATAATCAGAACATACGTGTTGCTATGGTCAAACAAAAGGTAAACTTCCTGTGGGGCTTTCCCGCAAGGGTGAGTCCATTTCTCAAGGGTTATTTGGTTGCAAACCGTGCTAGTTAATTCTGTTACTTTTACTTCAATTTACCTTTAAGTATATTTTATTTCGTTGTCTTTATTTAGTGTTCTTGTGTCCATAGTTTCTATGATGAGTTTACGACATAATAAAAAAAGTTTGAACTTAAGTTTTAGTTTTTATATACCAGGTACCCATGCGCGTC
>CM065684.1:18506653-18511776 GCA_017654935.2 Phymorhynchus buccinoides
ACTTCACTTGACTTGATAGTAGTGTTGCGTTATAATAAAGAACGAATTAGAGGAATGGTGTTCTAATGATATCGTCAGTAAAATTCAAAAACTTCGTATCTCAATTTTTGTTTGGGGTTTTTTTTTGTAGTTAGATACATAGTCATCTCTCTAATTTTTCCCGCCACCTTCCACCAAAAACTTGTATCTCTAACGACTTTCTATCTGGGGTAAAATAATGAGGTTGTGAAAATGGAAGAAAAAACCATCGTAAGTCCCAAATTCAGATCTAGTTCATTAAGGACAAAAACCACGAATCTTCGTTCTTTTCAAGTCTAAAAAAAAAAAAAAAGTAATTTTAACAAAATGCTGGACTAAACTCGCAATCGTCGCGTGAATAATGAACATAATTTGTTCATCATAGTTAATCAATTCTGGTGAATGATAAGGTTAATTTTATTTTTTATATGCCGTTTTTCTCCAAAACTAACCAAAATTGAGATACGAGTTTTTTAAATTTCACCCGGACGACTAGAATGCTAGTTCTAGGCTACAAGAATAGGAAAGATACAATTCATGGAAATGAACATCTTATATTAACCAATGATAAAAGTCCGTCCGGTTTTCGGAGGGTGGTCGCTAACCATTTTGTTTCTTCTTCTTCAGAATTGTTTAGTCTCTAGTGATGGAGTGCATGAATATTGCCTCTCTCTCTGTCTGTGGCTGTGTCTGTCTCTCTCTCTCCTACTCTCTCTCTCTACTCTCTCTCTCTATCTCTCTCTCGTCTCTCTCTACTCTCTCTCTCTCTCTCTCCTCTCTCACTCTCTCTCTCTTCTCTCTATCTCCTACTCTCTCTCTGTCTCTGTGTGGCGTGCGCGTTTATTTGTACGCGCGAGCGCCAGCCGCGCGCGCGTATGTGTGTTGTGTGTGTGTGTGTGTGCTGTGTGTCGTGTGGTGTGTGTGGTGGTGTGCTGGTTGTTGTGCGTGCGTGGTGTCGGTGTGTGTGGGTGTGTGTGTGTGTGTGTGTGATTCCCCGTGTGCGTGACCTGTAAGAGAGAGGAGTCAATGTGCTGTAGTGAATTTTTATCCGCGATTGGAAAACGTCGGCTGCGTCATAGCTGTCCCATTAGTGTCTCATTTAAATATGACCATCAAACATTATAAATCAAGAAAGATTACTATACAATGTTTTATGGGTGCATTACAATAGGTTGCCAAGGGGGCGATGTGTAGACATATGTGTGTGTACATCCTTCACAACATTTCTCTATAACGGGTGGGGAGGGGGGGGGGGGCGGGGGGGAGAAACCAGTAAGAACACAAACAACTACAACGCCAGAGGTATTACTCTAGGAACTCACAAAACATCCTTTCGTAATTACAAACCCTTTGTGGTGTGTTATTTGGAGTGGTGTGTGTTGGTTGTTTCGTTTGTGTGTGTGTGTGTGTGTCGTGTGTGTGTGTGTGTGTGTGGTGGTGGTGTGGGTGTGTGTGTGGTGGGTTTGTGTGTGTGGTGTGTGTTTCCGTGGTCTGTAGTGTGTGGTGTGTTCTGTCAGTGTGTGTGCCGTGTGCGTGTGAGTCTTCGGGTGGTGTGGGTGTGCTGTGCGAGTTCGTCGGCGTGCGTGCCTGTGCGTGCGTACCTGTTGTGAGTGAGTTGTGTGTGCTGTGTGGTGTGTGTGTGTGTGGTGTGGTGTTGGTGTGGGTTGTTGTTGTTTGTGTTTTTTAGGGTGGGGGAGTTTCATCCACCTAAGAGTGAACGATCGTAAGGATCCACGGTTTGGAATAGCCATACAATACTTCCCCGCTTGAATAGCCAAACAAGTACTCTCTCTCCTCTCTATATATCTCTCTATCATATCTCTCTTCTCGCCTACCTCTCGCTCTCTCTCTCGCTCATCACATCAATTCCCTGTACCCCCTACCCTGCCTCTCTCTCTCTCTCCCTCCTCCTCCCCCCTCTCTCTTCTCTCTCTATCTCTCGCTCTCTCTCTTCTCTCTCTCTCTCTCTCTCTCTCTCTCTCACTCTCTCTTCTCTCTCTCTCTTTCGTTCCTTTCTGTGCAAATTCAAAGTGGTATTACATGCCTAAACTCGAATCAACAGCTGTGCAACCACTGCACCAGTATAACATTACGCATATATCCGGTTGGTAAACCGCCGACGGGCCACACATGCATCACAACGGCCTGGTTGCCCCCAATCACAACCCCCACGCGCGCGCGCAACGCAGACACGCACCGCACCACACACAAACCACACACACCACCCACACAACACACATCTAATTATATACAAACAGTGTGCACACATGAAACACACACACACAGACTCGTACACAAGGGTCACAAAACCACAGCACGCACTCATGCACAACCGTGCATACCACACGCGGGCCACACACTAAAGACTTTGCGTGCGTTCGTGCGTGCCATACACACGCAACACGCACACAGCGCCGCACGCATGCATGAGTAACACACCACCAGTACAGATACACCACATACGCGGCGCGCGCACATACACACCGCACGCTGTGCTCGCACAACTCGCGCGGGCGCGCACGCACAACCACACCACAGCCTCGTCCGCCAGCACACTAAAATTCATTTTACGGTAACGATTTCTTTGTTTCTGTCCACTGGAATAAGGCCTTTATTCGTGAAATTAATAAAGACCTCTTTGTTAATTTCCCATATCAACTATTCTTATCTCATATTCTGTCTGTTACCAACACACCCCCACATTAAGTGAAAACCGACGTTACATTACGCAAACACAACTATAGCAGGAAAACAGGGGATCGCTCCACTCTCTGTTCCAGTGGTTCGTTGGTGGGGGACTTTGTTCCTCTCTCTAAATTCGGCCAGAACAAGGTTATTCCTCAGTATATCAATTAGTACAACAACGGAGCTACAAAATACTAGCCTGTCCTCTCCCACACAACTCCTTCTACTTTTTTCTGTCTTTGAAAAGTTGCTGGTCTCTGTTGTATCGTTTCAACCTAAAGGTTGTGTTGTCCAACCCGTACACCCCATGGTAGTGAGATAAAAAACACAACTACACACAAAACACACACACACACACACGCCCGGGCGCGCGCGAACACCTACACACACACGCCACACGCATGAAGCAGCCGGCGCTGCTCCGCCAACTGTGGTGCAAGCACTCACCCTCACGTCTCACGGCCGGACGCCAACGCACGCGCACTCCCCCCCCTCCCAACGCACACCACGCACGCCGCACACCCACACACACACCCAAACACACAACACACAACACAAGAAGAAATCGAGGGTCAAACTAAACACTCCACAATTGAATAGTGCCACAATCCTGATTAATTTCTCTAAAGATGCCCTGTCTGTCAATCTAGCAGAATTTGCATAGTTGATTCCCTTTGTTTTTTGTCTTTAACCCTGGTAGCTATCCTTCCGAGGGTGCTGCAGCCCCAAAAGGTGGATTGGTGGGCCATTTGGGGGACTTCCCACAACGCCAACTCTCGTCCTCAAATCCTTTGGCCGACAGAGAGTGGGTAGTACCCTGGGCAAGGCATCCCACATACCACTTCTCGCGCGGCCAGCCGGCCCCGTGAATAGTATCTACCCTCTTCTCCGCTATATGGCAGCATTGTTCCCCCTGAAAGTAGAGAAGAGAGAGGTGTGCAGGAACTTACATTTGAGTATATTCGAGGTGGAGAGTCAAACGGACTATCTTTATGATCGTCCATGTGCCTTCTTATTGAGTTACTGAAAAAACTAAAGAAACTGTATTTAAAAGACAAAATTACAAAATGGGGGATTATGCTTTTTATATACTCTGCAGTCTTTTTCTGTGTACAAGTACTATATATAAATATTTACAAAATGGGGCTTATGTTCATATTTTCTGTTTTTATTGTACAAGTTAAATATAAGTTATCTCTCTAAATATTTACAAAACTGGGGATATGCTTTTCCTATTCGCCGTTTCTCTCGTGTACTAAGTGTTTACTATATATTAACTCTACCAAACTGTGGATTATGCTTTCCATATTTCTGCATGTCTTCGTTCTTACAAGGTATAGATACAAACTATTAACAAAATGGGATAGCTTTCTATATTCTGCAGTCTTATCGGTAAATGTATTATATCTATTACATATTACAACCCATGGGGATTCGCTTTCTATATTTCTGCACAGTACTTCTGTGTCCAATTATCATAATATAAATATTACAAAATGTGAATTCTGCTTTATTAATTTTATGCAGTCATTCTCGTGTCACTTTATTTAGATATAAAGAGTACCCCTTGATTCATGCTTCCATATTTCTGCAGTTTCTCGGTACCAGTTATTATATGATCCCTCTTATCAACCTTTGATAGTGCGTTTTTTATATTGTCTCCCAGTATTTTTTCTTATACACCTTTTATCTATATATCCCCTATACCCACCTTGTGGATGTTTCTATATGTCTTCATTTTCATTACAAATTATCTACGTTATTCTATATATAAAATACAAAAGTGTATATTTGTGTGGCTTTCTAATGTTTCCCTTCCTTCTCTTGCCAATTCTATTATATTAAATATTACAAACTGGTGTGGGTGATTATGCTTTTATATTTCTGACAGTCTTTCTCCCACAGTTATTATATATAAAATTACAAAATGGGGATTATTCTTTTTATAGTTTGCACGTCTTTTTCTTATACCAAGTTACTATCTCTCTAAACTTTCCAAAATGGGGTATCGGCTTTTTAGTTCTGCAGATTTTTTATCCAAGTTATTAGTTTTCGTCAATGGCGTTCAATAATACGCCCCCAATGACGACTCAAATATAGTCTTGTTTTGACCCAAGCCACCGAATTATACATAGACAGTCAGAATGCCATCACATACATTATTGTATTATTAGCATTACCAAGTGAATCAAGTGTTCTCTAATCAGTGTGATCTGATGTGGCACGGTTTCCATAGCCCCGATGAGCTTTACACCGAGCGTGGTAACGAATAACACCTATCCTTATTGTTAAAAAATCGGGAATTTACTGGTGTTGCCACTGCATCCGGCATTGCCCTCCAGTACGTTCCACCCATCTTATGATACAATGTCCCATTGTAAAAAAAAAAAATTTTTGTTTTTTTCTAGACCGAGAGGACG
>CM065684.1:18512276-18519776 GCA_017654935.2 Phymorhynchus buccinoides
AGGAAGGAAAGGGGGGGGGGGGATAAATTTTGACCAAATGACAACTTTTTCGTTGCCACTGGGCTTAACGTGTGCTAAGTGCATGGGCACACGGGACCTCGGTTTATCGTCTCATCCGAAAGACTCCACGTTCAGACCGTAAGGCCTAGTGCAAAGTGAGAGAAAAAAATCCCCTGTACCCAGGTTCGAACTCGGGTTTACTTGACACGAAGCGAACGCGCTACCACTGTGCCACTCTACATATGCCATGGGTGGGTGTGTTGACAGAAGCCTTTGCCTGAGTTTTCATTTCTAGCTCTAAACCTAGTGATCAGGGCCTGTATTCACATTGAGATAGCATGAGACTTAGCATGATGCTAACTTAGAAGCTCTTCCAAAAGTCCTATTAAATCCTATAGGACATTGGAAGAGCTTCTAAGTTAGCATCATGCTAAGTGTCATGCTATCTCAATGTGAATACAGGCCCAGTTCAAGAGCATAATTCCTTGTGGGGAGAGGGTTATTTTCAGGCAGACTACTGCTTGAACCTGCATCAAACTGCCTGAATTCAGGCTTCAGGCACACCCACACGCACCCCTGATATGCGCACCAACGCACACATAAACATGCATATAAACACACGTATACACACATGAGCCAACACACACACACACACACACACACACACACACACACACACACACACACACACACACACACACACACACACACACACACACACACACACACACACACACACACACACACACACACACACACACACACACACACACACACACACACACACACACACACACACACACACACACACACACACACACACACACACACTCACTCAGTCAGTCACTCAATCCCTCTCTGTCATCATCAAATGCTACTTAAAGCCGGCGACAGACTATGTGACTGCCGCATGTGACTCGATCAGGTCGTGACGTTTCACCTCATTTGCATACCATCTAACTCGATCAGTCTGACTCAGTCGGGCCCAGTCAGGTGACAGGGCCGAATAGGGCGGGTTCTAAATTTCACTGATCGAGTCTGATCGAGTCAGATGGCTTGTGACCTCTTCTGTGCGGGAAACAAAATTTGGTCCACGTCACGACCTGATCGAGTCATATGAGGCAGTCGCATAGTCTGTCGCCGGCTTAAGACAATATTCATTCCATACAATTTTGGTGTCTTCCTATCACTCAAAATGATGTTCAACTAAAACAGTTTTATTTTGAGAATTCACTCATTGCCCGGCATGCACTCTTGCGCACATTCGCGTTATAAGTCCTAGTAAGTCAGAACAGATTTAAAACAAGACTGGAAAAGCCCTGTGAAGATTGACTGAATAAAAACAACAACAACAATAGCACACACACATCAACAAAGCAAAGTACAAACTAACTGAATTGAACGCAATAACAATAAAATTAAAAACAAACAAACAGCAGCAGCAATGCCAATAAGAAGTGTTCATATTTAAACTTCCTTCAGCCATTAAGAAACTGCGCCCATATTGACTTTTTTTTAATAAAAAGGATCGTATTGTGTGATATTTCCCCCCTTTTGTTTGGCTAAGGTCATGTTCATTTAGGGTAAAATCAAAGTGCATAGCAATCGTAACGACAGTTTGATTTGTTAAAAACAGTGCAAACAATTATTAGTATTGTGTACGGTTTATGAAAGCCAGATTCCAGTGCTATTATGTTACCTATTCAGATAAAACGGGAGCATACGTAAATTGTTATACCAATTAAAATACGTCTGTTTTTGTCATTCTTTGGATTGATTTGGCTTTCCTGATTATTTGTAATCATACAAGAGTAAAGTGGGTTATTAAGAGGGAATGACTGTTGTCACCACACAGGTGTGGGTCTTGGAAGACTTTCGATGATTTTTTACCTCGAAGTTCAGTCTCCTTAAAAGTGTGACAGCATTAGAAGGCGGAAGTGGAAAGCATGCAGTATACGTGTCACTGGTTTGTCATGAATGGAGACCGTCTTCACATTACCATCAATATGGGTTAATATGCAGAATGCTAGGAAAATCCTGGATTCTGCTTTAACTCATCTAAACTGTGGAATATCTAGGGATCCAAGAACAATCTTAACCCTTTCACCGCCAATGTCGCATTTTTGCACCACAAAGATTTAACACTCATGTTATTAAAACCCTTGAAATTAGGGTCTGTTATTCAATGATATTGCGTTCCTGAATTTGGGTAGTAAGGATTGACTATAAATGTATTACACAGAAATCCCACAATATTGCAGACGAGATCTTTTCTGCAGCCAAGTAAGCTTAATAGACATTTTTGGCTCAAAGATTGCTGGCGGCGAAAGGGTTAAGGAATCTATCAAACAAACAAAAACACACATCTTAAGTTTCAATAAAATAAAATGTGACTTGCATGCGCTGAAAACAACAGGAAACGTTTTAAAACGAAAACAGCTCAAGAAATTTGAACCAAATTCCAGATTTTGCAAAAAGAGTTCTGATTTTCTTTTACAATTATTATGTTAATCTATGCGAACACTTCGTGATACGACTTCCTGTGCCCCATACACGCAAGTAATACAATGGTTTATATGTCTCATGTTACGCGTGTCCTCTGAGCAGACAAGTCACGCACATTTCTTGACCCTCATCGGTGAAATGAATGAGGAAATAGATTAATGAATAGTAAATAAATGAGAAGTTATTGCGTGCATATAGAGCTTCACGTTTACAAAAGTTACCAAAGTAGAACCAGCTTTATGATCAATTATGTGGGAAATGAAAGTGAGGTGAAAGTAGGAACGGTTGAGTGTTCATTATATAAATAATGTGAAAGCAAAGGAATGTTCCCCTTAATCATCAGTCAAAAAAGAATTGGAAATAAATATACCCAAAATCAAGTAAAATCATGCAAACATGCATACATGCACGCACACACAGACACACAGTCAGACACACACAAACACACACACACGGGCGCCCGCGCCCGCACACACACACACACACATCACAACACACCATAAATCAGTTGAATCAAATAAAACAAACAAATTAATAATTTGCAAAACTGATTAAAACATAAGCTACCCCTGAACATCGGCAAACAAAAAAATCAACTTTAAAATATACACGGTAAAACAATATCGACCGAGTAGCAGGAAATTCTAACCCAGTCTTAGCTAGCCATTTTTACTCAACTTACAGTTTCGCCAAACAAAGCAGGACAGATCCAATTTAATTCAAAGTCAACACCAAACTATTATTTGCAATGCCCCCGCTTACTCCAACAATCTCTTTTCTTGATACCACATTATCTTCCTTTACCACCCCCACCCCCCTCGATTGCCCCCACCCTTCCCCCTTCTTCTTCACTCGCACTCTTTAAAGACACACTGACCCACCACGATTAGAATCCCTTTAAAAAAAATTCTGGGTAGCTGAGAGCCACATACAAATGCCCCCAACTTCAAATTGAGGAAATTATGTTCCGTTTTCAATTTGGGGGCATTTTTGTATGGGAGTCAAACCTGGTCAAAATAAGATGTCTTACCAGCAGCTATAAGAGGGAAAACACGCGGAAACCGTGATTTTTGACACGTGATCTGGTGGGTCTTTTTAAAGACCCCGCACATCACGCTTCACATTCCCTCTTATACTAGGAAGATTTCTTAAGATTCCTTACTAGCAGCTATAAGAGAGAAAACACGTGAAACCAGTGATTTTGACACGTGGTCTTCTGGTGGGTCTTTTTAAGTCAAGACGAGGCTTGGTGAAATAGGTTTGTGTGAACGAGCACCAGATAAGAAAGCCAATATCCTCAAGGTCCTCTAATCTTTCCTGGCTCGTGTCGGTCGCAAAGCAGTGAGCGGCATAGGTAGGGGTAGGGAGCGAAATCGATAAGTCTCACCCGCCAATACAGTAATAGTGTGTTCCAAGATACCTCACACACACACAGACGTTTCCACCGATGCAAGATCAAATAGAACCTGGAAATAGTTTGCCCACAGGCTGGGTGGAGGTAGACCATTCATCATTCATGCCCAAGTTAGTTAATTGTAAGCCTCTGTAAACCATTCGCGATTAAAAGCCAAAGCGATTCGATCTGAAAATGAAAGGACTACAGTGCAACCTCCCTTATAAGACCTCCCATTATAAGACTCCCTCCCACATAAGACTGACTTAAAACGAAAAGTAAAGTTCCGAAATATATTACCAGCAACAACGTGGGAGTTCGGTTTTTGTTGTTCATCATAAGACTTACTTCTCTGAGACATTGCCCTTCTTTGTAAGCATTAAAATTACCTTCCTTATAAGACCCCTCCCTTATAAGACCCCTCCCTTATAAGACCTCATTTTCGAAGGTCTTATAAGGGAGGTTCCACTGTACCAGTTTTAGGTCACTTTGAGAATATGATGTTATTTAAAAACAAGCGCGAATTTGCAATAGTTTGTGGCACGCGGTCTATTTTTACCACTCCAATCATGAGTCACCTCCCCTGGCTTTTCAATAATTTTAATCTGTAAACCAGAATGTTATCTCTGCACCATTTCGTAACTTTTTATATCTTTCGGAAAACATTTAAAACTATGTATCCTACTTATACTCATCGAAAGAAGCACTGTATACTCGTCGTGTCTGTTGTAGTGTCTGTATTACGTATGTTTATTATTTGGTACGCTTTAAAATACACCATTTTAACGAGCGGCCTCACTTTGAAGTGCAGCCTCGATTTGAAGTGCGACAATTTTGTCAATATGTGCGGCAATTTTGGACTGACCGACCGACAGACAGACCGACCGACCGACCGACCGACAAAGTGAGTTATAGGTTTGTGGCTTGAGCCACAAACAAAAAGTTCAAATACCATACAGCATGTTCCTTAATTCGTGTATCTTAGACAACATTATTAAAAAGTGACGAATGAAGATTTACAAAAAGATTAATTCGAACTCAACAGGCTTCTTTGATAACTTTTAAAATAACTTTTTGAGGGTTTTCAAATGAATAATTGCAAAATTGATAAATCAGTCAAGAACAAATCGATGGCTCATAGCCAAAACGGACTCTCTTTAGATAGTCCATTGACTTATTATTGATGTTATTGCAACAAAAAAAAGAACTTGTATTAAAAAAGACTACAAATAATGTAAAATGGGGATTATGCTTTTTATATTGCTGCAGTCTTTTTTTTAAACAAGTTATTAGCTTTCACAATATGTTCAATAATACGTCAATGGACTATCTAAAGATAGTCCGCTTTGACTCCAAGCCATCGAAATATTCTTTGTTGGCGGTACTCCAGTCAAAAGTAAAAACAAAAAGAATGAAACAAGTGCCAAAAGAACCGACAACAACACAATCCCGAAAACAATTAAACAAAAAAACAGGCGAAATAAATATCTGGCTCATTCGAAGTTTGTTCCCACAATCAAATAATAAGCAAAGCCAGAAAGCGCAGACCAAAAGAAAATAAAGTGATTGAAATAATAAAGGAAAAAGCCAACGAACTGCAAGGAAACAACGATTTTCGAATAAAACAATCACAATAACAAAACAATGAATTTCAAATCAGTCATTACCTGCAAATATCTAAGACAAACATTTCCCACACCGAGCCTTGATGTAAACGTAACAGCAAGCACATAGCTAGGATGGAACATATTTACCAAAAAACAAAAGCAAACCGAAAATAATTTCTAGCAAAGAAGAAACTGCTTGATTTTTAAAAGCAAACCTTGAAGAAAAAGCAAATATTTTGGATTCGGGTTTGGTTTTTTTTTTTCAAGACAAACAACAAAACAAAACAAAAGTCAGACAATGCACGCATTCTTTGGTGGAATTTAAGCACCTATCATTTTCTTAAATGGCTTGGTTATAAGTTCTTTTTAGCAGAACTGTTTTGTTGTATTTCATCTAACTTGTTATGAACATGGAAAATAAACTTATTCACAACAATCTTTTCTTCCATACAATCCCTTACGGATACTCCAAGCTATTCATTTGTACTTCCGTTATTTTCAAGATAGTGCTAATGTACAATATATTTTAGAATTAAATATAGTATGACTATGAGGTACGTCCTTTGTCATTAGTCATTTCATTTTATGATGTAACTGATATTTTTCATTATATTCTCAAAGTTAGGTTTTAGTTTCCACCGTGATATAAGAATGTACCGTTCCATGACCATAGCAAAGATAATATATTGTACTTATATAGTAAAGATAATATATTGTAGTTATATTGTAAAGATAATATATTGTAGTTATATTGTAAAGATAATATATTGTAGTTATCTCAGACCAATTTACTCCTCTTTCATTTGCCAGACTTTGTATTCGATACAGCTCAATTGGGTATACTAATAATACGAGAGAAACAGAGATTATTGAAGTTCCCCCAAAATTACCAACACTTTTAACATAAACAAGACAACAGATACAAAACAAAAAAGAGTAGTTGACAGTTATTCTGACAGAGTGGTTGTCTCTATCTTAGCCCTCAAAGCACAGGAGGAAGAAGAAACAAGGTAAAAAACCAAAACAAAAAGCATGCAGGGTGGTGGGAAGGGAGAGGGAGAAGCATCAGGGGAGAGGGGGTGGGGGTGGGTTTGCATTGAAGCCATACAGACACTCACCAGATCCTGGCAGATGCCAGACTGCATTCCGGGGAAACAGGCACCAACCAACAACAGTGTTAATAGGACACACAGAAGGTACACACACAGACAATGTAAAGTGAGGCCCACCAGGACAATCAGTAATTGCAAAACTTTATATTAAAAAAATCCACACGATGAACCCCAAACATAGGAAGACAAACACTTTTGTTTTGCCCACACTCACATATACACACAATATATACTGCACTGGCTGTGTGCGCGCCCAGGCACAAACATGCGTACTGCAAACACTATTTCTTTTCTTAGCTAAAAAAGTAAGGAAAATCCAGGATTACAATCCATACGAACTGTTTCTAGTGTGTTGAAGACATTCAGTACATCTATCACTTTTAGTGAGAAAATTAGCATTATTTTTGCAAATTAACAAAAAATGTAGAACCGGTAAGATGTCTGTGCAAAACAAAACTCGTTTCTCACGATGCCATGCATTTGTTGAGGTGTGAAAAACACACCAAAAAACAACAACAGAATCAGAATCCCTGTCATTAATATAGTTAATCAGACAATTAAAGAAAAACAAGGACAAGAACAGCACTCCAGTGCATAAAAGCAAAGCCAAAATTATAGAGATATAATCAAACCCAAAAGAAAAATACATGTACTTAGCAGAAGACGTCACCAACACAAGAACAAGATAGATATATAGATTGTTAAAAGAGACAAGCTCTGTCCACCGTAAGACGGTGATATCAGAGCTATTCTGCACGAGTCACAACAGAACTTAAACTGATCTCAAATGTTAAAAATCAAACCAATTTCTAAAACGTTAAAACTATATCTAAACATATCGACAGCAACAACAACACACACATACATGCGCACACACACACAC
>CM065684.1:18522276-18542276 GCA_017654935.2 Phymorhynchus buccinoides
TGACAATAACAAAGGAATGTAATAAAACAAAACAAAAACTATGGACAGCTTTTTGAAAATGTCCAGTCTACCAAGATAGTGTATGACTTATGTCATATCAACTGCAAGAACATGTATGCAGTACATTACAATAACCGGCATACATATGCAGTTTATATTTATTTATTTAACACTTTCACCGCCAGCCATTTTTCATCCAAAAATCTCCATTAAATTTACCTGGGTAGAGATCAAAATCCATCTGCAGTATTGGGGATTGTTCTGTGACATATACAAAATAAGGTCTATCCTTACTTCCCAACAAAAGGGTCCTTGGATAATAGACCCCAATTTGATGCCATTTAAAGAAATAGAAGTTAAATCATTGTGGTGCTAAAATGCGACTTTGGCGGTGAAAGGGTTAAGAAAATGTATATAGCGCTTCACCTTTAAGCTCTAAGCGCTTACAAATAATTGCGTGTTATATGTACTAACACTAATCCAAACAAACATGGCCACAGCCTTCCAATTTAGTAACTGACCAATTAAAATATCTCTGCCCAGGACAATGGCACTTTAAAGTGCGCTGGAGGAAGCAAAGTCAATACCGTGGAACCTCCCTTATAAGACCTTCAAATATCATCCAAAATGAGGTGCTATAAGGGAGAGGTCTGATAAGGGAGGTACTTTTAATACTTACAAAGAAGGGCAATGTCTCAGAGAAGTAGGTCTTATGTGGGAGGGAGTCTTATAGTGGGAGGTCTTATAAGGGAGGTTCCACTATACTCTTTTCAACAGATATGACAGCTAGCCTCCACTGAAATATTCAAGGAGAGCATGAAGGCTCACAAGCTAGGATAGTTGGGAATATACGAATACACGAAACTACTGCGTAATCTGCACAGTCAGTGATACTGATAGCAAGATGATCTATGCTAATAAAGACGAGAAGTATGTGTAGATATACATTGATGAGATGGAATGTTTCGCAGGTATGCAAGGTATGCAAGCATGTAGATGACTCCGCATGAACGAGCGCATTCTCACATGCACGCGCGCACGCTCACACACACATGCATATTCCATGCGCACACACACACACATATGCACACGCACGCATGCACGCTCACACACACACACACACTCATGCATATTCCATGCACACACACAGGCACACGCACACATATGCACACGCACGCTCACACACACATGCATGCATATTCCATGTATACACACACACACACACACACACGCATGCAAGCACGCACGCACACGCAGAATGGAAAAACGACACACAGACAGGCAAACAAATAGGCAGACAGGGAAGGAGAGAGACAGAGAAAGAAAAAGACAGATAGACAAACAGAGAGAGATAGACAGACAGACAGATAGATAGAGACAAACAGAGACAGAGACACAGAAACACAGACAGAGAGAGAGAGAGAGGGTGAGAGAGAGAGAGAGAGAGAGAGAGAGAGAGAGAGAGAGAGAGAGAGAGAGAGAGAGAGAGAGAGAGAGAGAGAGAGAGAGAGAGAGAGAGAGAGAGAGAGAGAGGCAGACACTCTTAACTGATTAGCTAATGAAGAGAGAGAGAGAGAGAGAGAGAGAGAGAGAGAGAGAGAGAGAGAGAGAGAGAGAGAGAGAGAGAGAGAGAGAGAGAGAGAGAGAGAGAGAGAGAGAGAGAGAGAGAGAGAGAGAGAAGAGAGAGAGAGAGAGAGAAAGAGAGAGAGAGAGAGAGAGAGAGAGAGAGAGAGAGAGAGAGAGAGAGAGAGAGAGAGAGAGACAGAGAGAGAGAGAGAGAGAGAGAGAGAGAGAGAGAGAGAGAGAGAGAGAGAGAGAGAGAGAGAGAGAGAGAGAGAGAGAGAGAGAGAGAGTGAGAGAGAGAGAAAGAGTAGAGAGAGAGAAAGAGAGAGAGAGAGAAAGAGAGAGAGAGAGAGAGAGAGAGAGAGAGAGAGAGAGAGAGAGAGAGAGAGAGAGAGAGAGAGAGAAGAGAGAGAGAGAGAGAGAGAGAGAGAGAGAAGAGAGAGAGAGAGAGAGAGAGAGAGAGAGAGAGAGAGAGAGAGAGAGAGAGAGAGAGAGAGAGAGAGAGAGAGAGAGAGAGAGAGAGAGAGAGAGACACTAAAACACACAAATGTTTTCACAAGCAAAGCAAGAATTTTGTTGGAAAGTTGTATATGAATAAGGAAAGGAAGGGAAGATTAGAGAAAGCACAGCAGGAATTCAAACAACGCTAACATTAATACAAAATGGAGGTTACGTTTCGCACAACAGCTTACCACATTTAACAAATGCTGAAACCAAAACCACGCACACGTTAAATGCAACATTTCCCCCCATAACCCTCATTAAAAAACAAGCGCGAAATCGCAATAGTTTGTGGCACGCGGTCTATTTTTTACCACTCCAATCATGAGTCACCTCCCCTGGCTTTTCAATAATTTTAATCTGTAAACCAGAATGTTATCTCTGCACCATTTCGTAACTTTTTATATCTTTTGGAAAACATTTAAAACTATGTATCCTACTTATACTCATTGAAAGAAGCACTGCATACTCGTCGTTTCTGTTGTAGTGTCTGTATTACGTATGTTTATTATTTTGTACGCTTTTAAAATACATCATTTTAAAGAGCGGCCAGAAGTGTAGCCTCGATTTGAAGTGCGACAATTTTGTCAAAATGTGCGACAATTTTGGACCGACAGACCGACAGACCGACCGACCGACAAAGTGAGTTATAGGTTTGTGGCTTGAGCCACAAACAAAAAGATACTGAAATTGAAAGTAAGACACGAAAAGATAGATCTTTTCCATAATAAAACAAGTTGTATCAAATCAAACGTTATTCATTAAACCGAGTGGGGGTGATCTATCTCGTTTTGTCTATCTTCCAGGAACCATCTTGTAACACAACAACAATAATAATAATAATTAAGGACACTTGTATAGCGCTCTACTCCCTTTGCAGGGAGCTCAGATCGCTTTACACCAATATCAAAATAAACACTAAAATGCAATGGATATGCATACACATGAATACAGTCACATACACAATGAACATTGCGGATAAGGACTAAATACATTGAGTAGCCTAAACACATATATATTATCATAACTAGGCGTATGAACAAAACACAGCACATGAAACATTTCAGTTGAATGTTCCTACGTGCATTCATTGTTCAACCAAAGTAAAACTAAACACGGGCATGCATGCATGCATGCATGCGTGCATTCACGTACGCACACGCACGCGCACACACACACAAACACGCGAACGTACACACACACACACACACGCATGCACACGCACACATTCACACCATGCCAAGTGCATGGACACTTTTTTTCACTTCCAAACCACATTCCCTTGAAAACTGATATCAACATGAACAAATATACAAGCATTTCATCACACACATACAAACATCAAGGTGCATAATGTGGGAGGAAAACATACGTAAGATCAAAGTAAAATCGACCAAAAAATCGGTTAGTGTGCGAAAGAACCACGCATGTTAAGTCCTCTCGCGCACTTTTTGTCCTTATGTGTCTAAAATGACCCTGTTTCAGCTTCTACTTTGGGGGGGGGGGGGGGGGGGGGGGGGGGGGGGGGGGGGGGGGGGGGGGGGGGTGGGGGTATTTATTGCAAGTATTTATTTCATTGCTCGCCATGTTCACATTACCACACAACATTTGAAGCCATTCTACCGGGCACTGGTTCATTCATGAGATACAGCTCGGACATGAAGGAATGACATTTCGGGTTTTGTGAGTCTTCTTTGGCGGAGGTTTACACTGGCGGGTTCAAAATTCAGGATCTGAATAGTTTGTGACATGGTGATCAAGAATATAATATGGTTATGGGAGACCCTAGGCTTATTGTAGGTCGTGGTATCCGGGAGAGGGCAAAATGTGTCGCGGAAGGACCTTAACCCCTTGACTGCCACCAACGTATTATGTACTGACCTGATGTCATCACTGATGATGTCATCAGATGAAGAGGAATAACCCTGACATGCTGGCTTTTGCTCTTGCACAGTCAAGAGGTCCATATCCCCAGACCATTTTCCCAGATTGTCTCTATCAGTTGTCTTTTTCATGGCATGATTTGCCCAATGGTTTTTTCTTTGATTTTCTCTGGCAGTCAAGGGGTTTAACACACACATGCAACTGGGAATGGAGGGAATGATCATCAAACTGGTCTACCAAAGAATAGAAACAATGATGTATTTACGGGGATTGGGTATATCACATGACAAATTATGAATAAACGTGTATATATATGTACCTAACCTTTGAACCAATACAGTCAAGCGGACACCCCCCCACCCCCACCCCGTCCATTTAAAAAACAAAAACATTTAGAGCTTAGCTAACAACACAGGCTACATCTGAACGCTACAAAAGTTGGGAAGACGTGATCCAGATTTGAAACAGTTAATCCCTGTATTGCCAGAGAAGAAAAAAATCGATATATTATCTTTTTTAACCATAAAATTGAAAAGAGACCCGTTACGCTCAACCTGACAAAAGGATCCAGACACATAATATCCTTCCTGAGTGCTCTAAAGTAAAAAATAAAACACAGTAAAAAAACACGCGAAAACCCAGCATTCTAGAGATGCGACATCAAAAGTTATGACATCATCAACGACATCATATTGCTTGTGGTAGATAGACATGGGACTGGCAGGGAAGGGGTTAAACCATTTGTGTACACCAAATTTTGGAATAGAAGAGCCCCCCGTGAAGATACTGGGCGGGTCTTTTGTATGAATAGTTCCTCCACCTTCTGGAACTGGAAGTTCTGTGCTTGCAACTTCCTCTAATCTGTCACTCTCTTTGACTACGCCTTTTCCTTTTGCTTACTTGTCATCTACTATCTTTCTGCCTTGCCAGGATCCATTCTCCTCCTGCTTTTTTTGCTTTTTTTTCAAGAAACACTTTCAAAACGATTTCCTCCTCCTCCAGCCGAAGTCGGAATTTGCTGGGGCCTAACTATTTCTTAGGTCAAGCGCATAACGGGCAGCATGACGCATCTGCGCTCATTAACTGACAGGAAACTGTCTGAGCGATCGAAGAAGAAGAAGAAGAAGGAATAGAAGAAGGAATAGAAGAGGGTAGGGGTACCTTTCTGTGCTGTCTGAGCTTAGCGGCCTGGGAAGGGTTGTTGAAGCGGTACATGTTGGTCTTTCCCAGCAGCAGGACATCACCTTGGGGGAAAAAGGCAGGTAGGAAGAATATTCAGTTATAGAGAAATGCATACAACAATCCTACTGACCTATTAAATCGCAAGAAAGATATGCGAAAAAGCAAACAAGTGACCAAATGAAAACGTATGCATAATATACATATGTATGAACACATTATTTATGTAACTCAAGCAGCGCAGATGCTTACATATACACACACACACAAGCGTAGAAACACATCTGCATTTTCTGCGCAGAAACCCATATAAACATCTGCTTTTCTCAAGCATGAAATCCCATCTGCATTTTCCACGCAGAAAAACCCATATAAACATGTACCAATCTGCTTTTTCTCGAGCGTGGAACCTATCGGCAATTTTCCGCATGGAAACCCATATAAACATGTACCGATCGGGGTACTGACAGTTGCTCCTTGATAATTGCTCCTCGGCATTTTCTCCCCACCAATTCCCGCTTGACAATTGCTCCTAGGTGTGATTCCTCCCGAAGCATTTGCTCCTTGGATAATTGCTCCTCGGACAGTTACTCCTTGGAATTTTGCCCCTCGAACAACTGCTCCTCGTCTATGTGATATTTGCTCCATTCCCAACCACCACACCACCCCACCCCTCCCCCTCATCCCACATTACATGCAATCATACTTCCACTTAGCAGTAGTAGTGAAAGTTAAAGAAACTTAAAAACTGTAGCTGTGTGAAATGCTTACATTTATTCGATTTATTACATCGTTCAAAATTATCACTCACGAATGTTGTTAATGAGTAAAGCTGTCCCACTCCCAATAACACCCCCCCTCCCCCCCCCCCCGAAAGATGCCTTTTATTTAGATACCTTTCATAGCAATGGACGAGAAAAATAAAGAAAAATAGGAGCAACTGTCCGAGGAGAAAAAAAACCAAGAAACTAATGTGCGAGGAGCAATTGTTCAAGGAGCAATTAGTCCAGGAGCAAGTATTCCAAGGAGCAATTATCAAGGAGTAATTGTCGTGGACCCGTATTTAACTGCTTTTCTCGAGCGTGGAAACCCATCGGCAATTTTCCGCGAGTCAGCACACGCCCATATAGTCCATACAATACGGTACTGACCTTGCGTGAGCGTGGTGGGCTCGTGCACGATGACGCCATTCAAAGAGCAGGGCGCCCCCTGGTGTGGGAACAGCACCACCTGCCCCCCTTCGTTGTCGATGTGACAGTGCTCCGACTGTACGCCCACCCCCTCCAGAACTGACAAGACGACACAGCACCCACACATGGTTAGAATCGTTACTGTGTTGTGTTGTGTTGTGTTGTGCTGTGCTGTGCTGTGCTGTGCTGTGCTGTGCTGTGCTGTGTTGTGTTGTGTTGTGTTGTGTTGTGTTGTGTTGTGTTGCGTATGCCCATCCCCTCCAGCACTGACAACACATTACCCACACATAGTTAGAATATCATTACTGTGTTGTGTTGTGCTGTGTTGCACTGTGTTATGTTGTGTTGGAATGTGTTGTGTATGCACACTCCCTCCAGCACTGACAACACAGTACCCACACATAGTTAGAATATCATTACTGTGTTATGTTGTATTGTGTCGTGTTGTAATGTATTGCATTGTGTTGTATCATACTCTATTGCATTGCAATGTATTGCATTGTATTGTGTTTCATGTAAAAAAAAGACCATCAGTTCCAGTGTTTTCACACTTCATGATTGTTACGCTTTATTCAAACAAAATATCCTATTGTACAGACTATTAAGGCATCTGTCCATAAAATACCAACTGTACAAATGAATAAATATACAAAGTATTGCTGTCGCCATTACAATTGCTCATCTTATTTATCGTCATAAAACAACAGTATGTCAACATCACCACTGAGCTCTCACCTATATCTTGTTCCCGCCTGGCATCCTCTCGACCAATCAAAGTTGTGCCTTCCTGTGAGTGAATGAAGACAAAAAGATCATTTTCGTCAAACAATGGGAAAGATCTGTCATTTTCTTGCTTGACCCCTTTTTTCAACTGAACAAAGTTTCAGACGGATTTAGTCAAAGAGTGGCAAAAGACTTTGATAAAGTTTGAATATCCTAACACCCCCCCGTGGGGATACCGGGAGGGAGGGGGGGGAAGGCTTCCGTACAAATAGTTCCCCCACCTTCTGGAAGTTCTGTGCTTTTAACTTCCTCTAATCTGTCTCTCTCTTTGACTCTGCCTTTTTCCTTGCTTTGTGTCATCTACTATCTTTCTGACTTTATGGTCCATTTTCCTGCCTTTTTCCCCCCAAAAAAAATCTTCCATTATAGTTTTTCCTTTGAGCTCCTCCGAAATCGGAAAGTGTCGGCTGAATGCAGCGAGGACGCCAATGAAAACTGGAAAACGGACACATACGTAACCATTGTGGCCTTACGGCCCAGGAATGCAGAATAATAATAATAATAAGGATATCCCAACAAGTGAACTACACAGAGGAGATGAAAGAGACCCGGAAGCAGGCATGTTAACAGGAGTTTGTTAATGGACATTTTGCTTTGCAACTCTTCATGAAGACACCAGTTACAAAATCTTTTTGGGGGTCCAAAATGTGTTCCAGCATTAGTCAAGCTTAAAGGTTGTTTTAGTTCTTAAAAGGCCGAAAGTTATGCTGGGATTGTCTTTAGCCATGGCGCATGGCAAGCTCCTAGCATAACATCATAACATCATCAGTCCACAATCCTCCGAAGTCGGAGTGTGGCTGCATTACCGACGCGGCGGGGTAATAAAAAAACCGGTCACACGCGAAATGTTATCATCCCTAGCTGGTGCATTTGTACCATAGTGTTCAAGTGCTTTGGCCGTTGGGATGATCCCTGGAGTCTTTAAGCCAGGGTACGACAACAACAACAACAGAAGGGCGAAAGCATGCTCATTTCAGCCATTACAAAATTATTGCGATTCTATCAAATACATTTGAAAGTTTAATGGACATTCTTACGCACACTTTCTGACATGAAATTAATAATGTGTGTAAGAACCAAACTGAATATTAATAATAATAATAATAATAATAATAATAATAATAATAATAATAATTAGCATTAATAGCGCCTAATCTTAAAAAATTAATAAGCGCTTACAATAATAAAATAAATAAACCAGCAAATAATATAAATAAACACAAACAACACATTAGACACACACACACACACACACACACACACACACACACACACACACACACGCATGCACACACACACCAAACACACACACGAACGCACTACATGCAAACACACACACGCACGCACGCACACACACACGCGCACGCACACACACACACACACACACACACACACACACACACACACACACACACACACACACACGTACTTTGTAAATAAATATGGCAGGCTATGATTTGAAGAGAGTAGTTTTGAGAGAAGACTTAAATGAAGAAAGGGAGTTGGCAGAACGGAGAGGTAAAGGAAGTCTATTCCAAGTGGAGGGGGCCTGGAAAGAGAAGGAGCGTTCGCCAAGGGTCCTGGTGCGGTAACGAGGGATCTGGAGGAGAGAAGTGTCAGAAGAGGAGCGTAACTGTCTAAGAGGTGTGTAAAAGTTCAGAAGATCAGCGAGATAAGGAGCCACACCATTCAAATATTAGTACGTAAAGAATTGCTATAAGGTTGAAAACAGTCCCGAAGGCCGAAACGTAGTATCGGCATTCTTTATTCATTTTGTGAAAGTGCTTTCTGGTATATACCAACCCGCGAGACGCTATATCAAAAAAAAAGAAGAAGCGGAAGAACATTTAAATGACATCTTCTTCGATCGCTCAGACACTTTCCTGTCAATTATGAGCGTAGATGCGTCATGCTGCCGTTACGCGCCTAACTAAGAAATAGTTGGGCCCAGCAAGTCGGCTGGAGGAAATGTTTTTTGAAAGTGTTTCGTGGAAAAAGGCAGGAGAATGGAGCGGTAAGGCAGAAAGATAGTAGATGACAGTAAGCAAAGGGAAAAGGCAGAGTCAAAGAGAGTGACAGATTAGAGGAAATTACAAGCACAGAACTTCCAGAAGAAGGGGGAACTATTTATACAAAAGACCCCCCCCCCAGTATCCCCACGGGGGGGGGGGGGGGGGGGGGAAGGGGGGTAAATGACATTATTTGAACTGTCCATCCTCTATCTCCTTCAACCAAAGTCCTTCAAACTGGCTACCTCTTCAACCTGCCCTCTCCCTCACACACACAATCAATAGCTCCGTTCTTCTGCTTCTGCGTTCTCAAGCCATATAGTGGCAGGCCATAAAGAGTGACATAAGCATGTGTCCAGCTTTCAATTTTCACTGGTCTCCAAGCTGCGTTCAGCCAACACAACATTCCTATTTCAGAAGACAATTATTAGTATTATTATTATAGCGCCACGGTTTAACTCGCCCCAAGACATCACTCTACACTCCCACCAAACGCAAAGACATTCACTTTGCCAAATACCCTGCCATAATGATGACGTGTTTGTCTGTTTTTAGAGCTTAAATGTTAGTGATTTTTTTTCTGTTGAAGCAAAGCACGCGCGCTCAAAAAAAAGTAGTATCTCCACTCTTGTTGGTTAAGATGCAACGGACAACCAAGAATGTCAAAAAAGTTGTAAACACCACGCCTATTTGCTCATTTTCCGATGCTATGGTGTAACTGGATTGCTAATAAGCTGTTCATACTTATTGATGATTCTTGCATAAATGTTCTTACGTATGTGCAAATCATTGAAGAAAAGAGAACCAAGGCAAACAACTACTCTGGCATATTTTATAAAAAAAAAATTAAAAAAACTTTTTCCAAGGGGAATTTTTTTTTTTAATGTAAAAACAAATGTATGGCCATAGAAGAGTTAATGAGCTGTTGTTGACCTTGAGGTGGAATATGATGACCCCCGTGGACAGAATGTCGTCGTCCAAGCCGATCAAGTGAGGTAGTTGGGAGTCGATGATGACGCCGTACGAACTGGACCGCCGACCAAGCCCACGAATCGACAGATCCGTATCCTGGAGGGGAAAAAAACGAAAACAAAGAAACTTTGAAAATTACGCTTCAATAGGGCATTTGCCACGCGAGGACGACCTTGAGAGTTGAATTTAGAGAGTTGAATTAGAAAGG
Organism: Phymorhynchus buccinoides; assembly: GCA_017654935.2. Lineage (NCBI taxonomy): Eukaryota > Metazoa > Mollusca > Gastropoda > Neogastropoda > Raphitomidae > Phymorhynchus > Phymorhynchus buccinoides. Next base: position 18,532,566 of record CM065684.1, read on the forward strand.
TCAGCGTAACTCGGGCAGAACGAGTGCGGGCAAATTAGTAGTCTAGTATAGAGAACGAACACTCGTGGCAAATGCCCTATTCCACAATGTGAACAAACATACAAAAATAATGCACGGCTGTAACCATAACTATTACTATAACCAGATATAGCCATTAAAAATAGTTAGTAACTATGATGCAGCATTTTTCAGGACCTGTCTTATTTCGTTTTTCACATCATTGATAGTAGTGACTTAATTAGTCCTTGCAGGAAGGGCCAAAAAACTTCTGATGCTGTAACAGCATCTAATCCTTAAAGGCACGGCCAGACTATAAAAGAGAAGAGGTGCTGAGCGTGCGCCGCATTTGAATCACAGCTGGCAAGAGACGGTTTGCCCTTCTTTGTTCCCTGTTGTGCGAGCCACCGCGAGGCAGAGCTTTTCTGGCGAAAAAGACCCGATCCCTGGGATCGGTTGTTTTCCCTTTAAGGTCTTGTCCGACGATGCGGTCACTCGCTCTTTCGCAAAGAGTGTTCTCCCATTCACACAACGTGACAGAGCTAGCAGGTAGGTGCATGCGAGAGGAAGCATCGTCGGAGAAGACCTTTAACCCTTTCACCGCCAATGTCGCATTTATGCACCACAATGGTTTAACACCCATGTCACTAAAAAGCATCAAACCAGGGCCTGTTGTCCAGAGGACCTATTTTCTTAATTTGGGGAGGTAACGAACGATAGGCCTTACTTTAAATGTCACAGAGGAATCTCCAATATTACAGACATGATTTTTTTTTTTATCTACCCAGGTAAGTTTAATGGATTTTTTGTGTGCTGAAAAATAGCTGGCGGTGAAAGGGTTAAAGTTGGTGGTGCTGGTTAATTATAATTGCAGCTACGGTCTATAAACTGCAAGCACGCGCAGACATTTTATATGAGAGAAACAAAACACACACAGCTGTTTAATTGCGATGTCATTATTGATGCCATTGTTCTCACTCATCAGTGAGCTCTTCCATGCGATGATATCTTCTGAAGGCCAGTTAAGGCTGTCTGCCACAGGTCCAGACCAAGTGATTCGTAAGGGAGGGGGAGGGGGGGGGGGGTCCGCCATGGATCCAGGAGGCTGAATTGGTTTCTGGTTAAGGGTGACCACCCTTTTGGGACCCAGTGGACGAAATCAGTGACACATTGACTCGGGGACATAATAATAGAGCTAAGTAACTGCACAAAAAGACAGAGGTACCTGCATCAAGGTCTGGGTCTCACTCCACTTGTTCAGCCAGCACTGGGTCAGCTGGTTGGCCTAAAGGAGAAAAAACCAGGTTTCGTTAAGATTGGTTCAGTGGCTTAGGCGCTATGAAGTGGAACACATTTTGGTCACACACAGACGCATGCACGCGCACACGCATGCACACACACACACACACACACACACACACACACACACACACACACACACACACACACACACACACGTACAGACAGCAGAGAAATGCACAGCCCTCGTCCCCATCGTAATGTAGTCCTGTTCTTACAGAACGGGGACTATAAAAAGACAGCCAGAGTAAAACTCCTTCAACTTCTCTGATCTCAAATCATTACGAGTCTTTATTTATACAGTTCTTCCCTTTGCAGACCGAGTCTAGAGCTCTTGGCAGTGTCTTTGGCTCCAACATAAGAAGGGAAACAAACTTAGGGCAAAGCAAACTGTATGTGTGAATGTGTGTGTGTGTGTGTGTGTGCGTGTGCGTGTGCGTGCGTGCATGCGTGCGTGCATGCGTGTGCGTGTGTGTGTGTGCATGTGCGTGTGTGTGGTCAACTGTGTGTAAGTGTGTGCATGGGCGAACTCGCGTCTCCTCCACAGCTTACCATGGCTTCATTTTCCTTCAGTTTCTCGCTCAGAATGGCCCCCGAGTCTCGCTCTGCAGTCACTGTGCCACTCTGCACGTGCAACATGTCAATAACGCAAATGTCATATAGCTACCATCATTTGCGCAAAAAAAACCCACCACAACAACAACAACACTTTTTACAATCTTTGTTATGCGTGGGTTAACTGTAATCTTTTGTCATTCCAATAAAAGATGATACTCTTAAAAGTAGGAAATCCTCCGAAGTCGGAGTGTGGCTGCCCACGTGGCGGGGTAATCAAAAACGGTCACACACGTAATGTTCTCATCACTAGCTGGTGCATTTGTACCATAATGTTCAACTGCTTCGTCTGTTGGGATGATCCCTGGAGTCTTTAAGCCAGGGTAAGACAAACAAACAAACAAAAAGTAGGGAAAAAGCTTTTAATAATATGTTCTCTCCATCATCCAATTTAAATATAATGCTTCACTGCACCGGATTTTTTCTTAAAGATAAAAACATAAATTTTATTTGTACACATTGTGTATATCTTGTAAATAACAAACTGGTAAATAACATTTAGCACAACACAATGTCATTGCTTTCTTGGAAGAAGTTTACCTCACGCACACAAAAGATATTCAAAATACATGTACTTAAAATTATTTAGACAAAAATCACTTTACATGAAAAAAGCAACATTATCGCACTCACCCGACTCAAATTTAAGATACCTACATAAAACACGAATTTTGTTGTTGTTGAAATCTTTACAGGGTGGACTGACGGTAAGAAATTAACAGAGATATCAAAACCACCAGTGTTTTAAATCAACCACAAACATAACATTGACAAAATCAAACCAACAAATCAAGAACAAGAACAACGTTCAAAGTAAGAGCCATGCAACGGTATTATTGTGCTAGAAGCCACAGCTCAGACATGCAACAACGTTCATGCATCTGCTCAGAGCTCAATATGACAACTCATTATTCATTCAACATCATTCAAAACTCACAGAGGAAGCCTAGCAGACAAGCTACATTTCAACATCAAAATGTCACAAATATAACCACATTAACAAAATTCCTGATCGATCAAAGCCATGCACATAAACGATCAGCGACGACTCGCCTAACACAGCTGTTTCGGGAGGAACATTTAGTTTATCTATATTTTCATAAGTTTTTTCAAGCAAACTTTAGTTAACTATAAGTAACTTTTCATAAATGACAGTCGAGAATATGTTGTAGTATGTGCCTAGATTACTTATAGTCAGTGGATATTGCTAGATTTTCACTCATAGGCAATCTTATTTATGTTTCTGATACTAAGTATATTATTTCTACTAAATATGTTGATTGATACTGTTCAACAAAAAAAGTTTTTACCATAAATCTGAGGGAAGAAATATATTTGAAATACTATGTAGAGCATACAGCCAAAATATCTTTACCGACAATAGCTTGGTGCAGTTTTTATCTAAGATTTCTAGATTCAGGCTTTTAACTAAATAGCTTGATTTTGTGTGGGACGGAACAGATGTGCTAAGAGTTTTGTTTTCCCACGTCCTTAATCAATAAAATAAATATGAACCGATATAATGGACGTTAATTATCATTTAGACATCCGGGAGAATTCTTGCAAGTTCCATCATGATCAAGTCCGATGAAGAACTATGCCGGAAACTGTGACTACACAAACTGTCTCCTAAGGATCCTCCAACCTTCTTTATCAAAGGTCAATGTCTGTGAATCGGAATCCAGCAAGTCACTCCTTTTTCTCCATAATGATCAGTTCAGTACTTTAAGCTCTGGCGATTGGATGTTTTAGAGAGAGAGAGAGAGAGAGAGAGAGAGAGAGAGAGAGAGAGAGAGAGAGAGAGGGGGGGAAAGAGAGAGAAAGAGATAGAGAGAAATACAGAGACAGAGAGAGACAGAAACAAGACCATTGTTCTAGTTACCATGTACTCCCGGGTTTTGTTTTTAGAGAATAGGTAGTACATGATTTTTGTTGCATAATTCCTTCTCCCCTCCCTCACAAATACCTTCCAAGCCTACCTGTCTAGTCTTTACACATTTTTATTTCCAAATGTTTCCCCCCTTCCTTCCCAGCACACAAATTAATCACCCCTCCTCTTTCCTTCCCCTTCCCCCATACATCCCCTGTCCATCATCCATCGCTTGTTAACAGTCCGGTCTACCTCCTCAGTCTCCACATCATTGGGCGGAGAAAAGGCGAGCAGCCTGTCCATACCAGGCAGCAGGTAGAGGATCTCGTTCAGCTGGGGGCTGGGCGTCTGCAACACACCTGGCTCTACAGCGCTCTTCTAGCAGTTCTAGGGCAGCCCACACTCAATCGCATGTATGGCACCTCAAGCCACCACCCCTCTACAAACCCACGTGTCCTTTAGTGAGAACCACTTGTTAAGGTACAGATCTGGGCAATATTGCACTTTGGTCTCACTCGCACACGCGCGCACGCGCACACGCACACACACACACACACACACACACACACACACACACACACACACCCCCCGCCTCCTCGTGTTTACGACCCTCAATCTCACAATGTGCTTCTTTCAGTTTTATGAAAATATAATCCTAGGCTGATCCTAACCCAGACCTGGTCACCCCCCCCACACCCACTCACACAAGTCTTGAGTAGCCTGGATAGCCGAAATGAGTAGTTTTGGGTGCCAAATGTGAAGTCCTATACATTAAAACCATCAAACACTGTTCACTGAAAATGAGTAGCAATCAAGAATTAAAGAGCATTGTCATAAATTGTGAAGAATATTAGAGGTCCAAATTGAGTAGCATACTACTCGAAAAGAGTAGCGTAAACAGGTCTGCTAACCCTACGCCTTTCCCAAAATGGCAGAATGTTGCCTCTCGTTGAACATTTACAATACGAAAATTTTGAGAGGGTATGGAAGTGGGCGGGGGGAAGGGAGGGGCATTGACTTAAAGATCCACCACGTCACGTGTCAAAATCACGGGTTTTCCCTCTTATAACTAGAAATAAATCTTGTTTTGACCAAGTCAGACTCCCATATAAATGGCCCCAAATTCAAACCGACACATCAGTTTAAAGAGCAGCCTCAATTTCAAGTTGGGGAAATTTGGATGTGGGTCACAGCTACCCAGAAAAAAACCAAGGGACTTAATCGTGGCGTGGCGCGTCACTGGGTCTTTATGTATAAAATGACCCAGTTGTGATCCGAAGGATCATGTTCCGGATTTTACACACCACTTAAAACCCTTTCATCGCCTCTTGGCACCACAACGATTTAACACAATTTTCAGCAATTTAGGTTTACATTAATCTTACCTGGGTAGAGAAAAAACCCATCTGCAATAGTGGGGATTCCTCTATGATATATTTAAAGTAAGGCCTATCCTTACCTCCCAAAATAAAGAAAAGAGTGTTTTTGGATAACAGGCCCTGGTTTGATGCCTTTTAGTGACATGGGTGTTAAATCATTGTGGTGCAAAAATGCGACATTGGCGGTGAAAGGGATAACACCCGTGTCACTGAAAGGCATCAAATGAGGGTCTGGTATCTTATCTTGTGTTCTTAATTTTGGTAGGTACGGTAAGAATAGGCCCTAATTTATACGTGTTACAGAGAAACCCCTCGGTATTGCAGACAAAATTGTTTTTCTTCTACCCAGGTAACTTTAATGGAAACATCTGACCTCCGGGCATTGCCTCCAGGAGCATTGCCTCCAGGATCGTTCCAACCATCTTTATATCTACTAACGTCCCATATATGTGTCTGTTCCAGACCGGAGGAAGGTTAAGCAGAATGTCATCGAAGGTCATGGTGTGCAGATAATTTTTTTAAAAGCCAAACCCCGGCAGGTGCATCTTTGTTGTGGCTTTTAGGACTAGGGTGAAGTGTGCAGCAGTACGTTTGGTGAGATGACACCACCCACTTTTTGCTTCTTCTTCTTTTTTGTTGTAAAAGATTTAACTTATAGGCCTATTCCATTTCACCCCCGTGGGGATACCGGGGGATACTTTGTAAAACCCCCAGATCCCCCACCTTTTGGAAGTTCTGAGCTTGTAACTTCCACTAATCGTTCCCTCTCTTTGACACTGCCTTTTCCATTTGCTTTCTGTCATCTGATCTACTGTCTTTCTGCCTTATTGGCCCCATTCTCCTGTTTGTTTGTTTTTGTTGAATCTTTCCAATGTTCTCCTTTGAGCTCCTCCGAAATCGGAATGTGTCGGCTGAATGCAGCGGGGAGACCAGTGGAAATTGAAAACCGGACACATACGTACCTTACCCATTATGGCCATATGGCCTGGGAACACAGAAGAAGAAGAATATTGCATTCATTGAAATCTAGCTGTACTGCTTCTGGCCTTCTACAGCACAGATGTGCATTGTTACAAAAAACCCAAAATGGTGGTTCTTGTGTACATTGCACGTGGAAATAAAGCATGCCGCAAAACAGCAACGCTAACAAAAGAAGGAAATAGTGAGGCTAAGAGAGGAGATGCTGACATTAAACAAAGGGGGAGTACTCTCTTTTTAATTAACTCCCTTAGCCATGCTAATAATTTTGTCAACACAAGCAATTGTGCCAATTAAAACATTTAACGTTTGCCTTGGCTGCTAAGACACCAAAAGGATTGTTCAGTAATATTTTTGAAAACATCAGGCTTATTTCAAAACATAATATTTGACACCTCGGTATTTTACCTACCTAATTTATATTACAATCTTTCAATTATCAACACTTAAATTGCAAAATTATGTATTTTCAATATTATCTATTTCCTAGCTATCACTTTTGTGGGTGTGGTAAATTCGACATTTATTCACCTAAAATTGTTTTAATAACGATCAAACCCTTTTTGAAATATACATGCATACAATACATATTACATTCCAATGATGCAGGCACTTCCATGCATTCGCAAAGAATGTGTCTAGTGAGGCAAGCAATTATATGTATGTTACGGAGTCTATCACACACACACACACACACACACACACACATATGCATGCTTGAAAGTATGTACATGTACAAAACAAAAACATTTGAACACACCTACACTGACACACTCACACACACACACACACACACACACACACACACACACACACACACACACACACACACACACACACACACACACACGCACACACACACACACACACACACACACACACACACACACACACACACACACACACACACACACACACACACACACACACACACACACACACACACACACACGCACACGCATACACACACACAACCATGCTTGTACCGCATACATTACACATGGTTGCATAGCACATGCCAAATTTGACAGAAAACAAAAATAATGTACATGCAGACATGCTCCTACAAAACACAAAGTACCAAACAAAATATCCAAAATAACATGAACAACCTCAAGCAGACACAGTCTAGTTCTAAACATGCATACCACTCTGTTTTTCCTGGCAACCAAAATGCACTATACATGCGAGCACAATACCTATTACTGGCTGAAAATAGCCACTAGCGAACTAACAAAGTAGGGAACAATTTGATCTCTTACTATTCGAGCTGATGCCAGCATCTGCTTCAGACGTTCAATTTCCTGTCGCAGCTGACGAATCAGTGCCACGTTGGCATCCTGGGGGGGAAAAAATTACCAAAACGATTATGACAATGGTTTAAAAGAGGAAACAGAAAACGGAAGATGAAAATGAATGGGAAAAGTTAACACAGAAATAAACTAAGAATGATGCAGCACATAAACAAGTATTTCGCAATGTATTCAGTCGATTTAGAGAATAATATGTGCCCTTAATCTTGTTTCTATCCAACTGTGTATCTTGATATTTATTACTTTAACTGACGAAACATATAATAACTGACAAAACATTCAGTCAAGATGGCGCTGGTTTGCACAAATTGACAACGCAACAAAAACAACAAGAATGTTGATCAAAACAACCACTCTTAATAATATTACTATCATTGCTGGTACTACGATGACGACTAGTAACCTTATAGTCTTACTTTAACCCTTTCACCGCCAGCCATATTTCAGCCAAAAATGTCTATTAAATTTACCTGGGTAGAGAACAAAATCCATTTGCAGTATTGGGGATTCTTCTGTGACAAATATAAATTAAGGTCTATCCCTACTTCTCCAAACTAAGACAATAGGGTCTTTGGGTAATAGACCCTAATTTGACGCCTTTTAGTGACATAGGTGTTAAGTCACTGTGGTGCTAAAATGTGACTTTGGCGGTGAAAGGGTTAATATGAATTGTTTTGAAGAATTTCAATGCATAGAATCAGAGCCAACTGTAACTCTGAAAGATGTACAGAATTTGGAAAAGAAACCAAACAGTTGCGGGGAAACCATTCGTACCGTCTTCAGATTGACTGTCATCCCATAATGTTATTGCACAGGTGTGCTTACTTATTTATTTTATTTTTTCCATTATAGTCCCATCAACAGCTGTGGTCATCTCAGGACTGTCACCGCGTAAAGTTCGACCACTTACTACAAAACACTCATCAATGTATCCTACCAACGTTCCTGTAAACAACCAAACATACAGTACAACTCATAACATGACACATCCATCATTGCACCCTTATAGCACATAAGTCCACACAGTGCTGGAAACATTGAGCCACTCTACTCTATTTATCGGATCCGGGTTAAACAGAACAGTAAAAAAAGGATAACAAACACATACTAGTAAAAAAAAATTAAAAAAAAATGGCCATATAGGCAAATATGCACAGCAGAATGGACAAAACAGGTGCCCACTCAAGTGCGCAAGGTCTCACATGTGGACGCCAGTGAACAATTAAAAAAAAATCTGGCATGTCATAAATGCACTGATTCTGATCGCTTCTCGGCCTTTTGGCTAACACAGTGATTCAGGAACATAAATTTTTGTTTATACCCTGGTTGGTTTGTTCAGCCCGTCGTACATGGCGAAAGCCGATACGCGACGTTAAACTGAACTTCCACCTCATAAATGCCCAGGTGTGTTACCTTACATTAATTTAATGAACTATCACTTGAATTGAAACATAGCTAGGCTACCTCATTAATCCTTGGCTGGTTGATGATTCTCTTGGCTTGCTGTGCATATCGCAGGGTGCTGATGGTCTCGCTGTAGTATCGACTGGCTGGAGTGATGGCTGGAATCATCAAATTTATTGCATGTTGCAAATCAAAGATTAAAGTGTTGGGAGAGGATTAGGTATTAGGTATTTTAGGTATTAGGTATTTCATAGTCACAGAGGCGTCACTGTGAAATTCGGGTTACTCCCACCAGGAGAGCGTGTCGCAGCCAGACGCGCACCACCCAATTGTTTTTATTATTTTTTGGGCATGCGATTTTTGTGTGACTGATGAGGAAGGAAAGGGGGAGGGGGGTATATTTTGACCAAATGACAACTTTTTCGTTGCCACTGCTGGGATTAACGTGTGCTAAGTGCATGGGCACACAGGACCTCGGTTTATCGTCTCATCCGAAAGACTCCACGTAAGGCCTAGTGTAAAGTGAGAGGGAAAATCCCCTGTACCCAGGTTCGAACCTTGACACGAGGCGAACGTGTCATCTCTGTGCCACTCTACACCCTTTTATAGTCACAAAGGCGTGTCTGTGAAATTCGGGTTGCTCCCACCTGGAGAGCGCGTCACAGCCAGAGGCGCACCACCCCATTTATGTAAGTAACGGATGATAGATGGTTTTAATCACCTAATTCACTCCTTCATGCCCATTCACATTCACACACACAAACATCAAAATGTAACCACAAGAAGATTGGGGTTTTTTCCCTCAAAATTCTCATAATAAAGTAGAGTTACTAGAGAAAAGAACTGACGCGGTACA
>CM065684.1:18552276-18557276 GCA_017654935.2 Phymorhynchus buccinoides
CATAGTTATTAATGTCCCATATCGATGGCTTAGAGTTACAGCGGACTATCTTTAGATAGTCCATTGACTTACTATTGATGTTGTTGCAAAAACTAAGAACTTGTATTGAAAAAGACTGCAAATAATATAAAATGGGGATTATGCTTTTTATATTTCTGCAGTCTTTTTTTGAAACAAGTTATTAGTTTTCACAATATGTTCAATAATACGTCAATGGACCATCTAAAGATAGTCCGTTTTGACTCCAAGCCATCGATATGATTGTGTCTGTTCCAGGCCGCAGGACGTGACACGAACTTTCATCAACGGAAAGGAAAACGATCCCAGTCACACGCTCTCGATCCACGAAAGTCTATTACAATAAGAGCCCAAACTTTCGAGTGATGAAGAATCAAACCCAGGTCCCTACTAGAGTACTATGGGTTTCCCCCCTCGTAGAAAAGACAGACAGACAGGCTTTGTATATACTGTACATACATAAGTAAGTAGGTGCCTTCAAACGGAACAGCGCTGGATGAAAGGGTAAACAATGCAGGTGTGTGTGGATAACGTAAACAGCTCCAATGTCCCGTGGATAAAATATGTAGATTGGTAAACGTGTGGGATTACTGGTGTAATATATTGTTTTTATGGGTGGAGATGCGTGTGGGTTGGAAACGAATAGCTAGTTCGTACGAGCGAGCATATATATGCACACTTTCGCACACACATTATGTTTACACGTTCGCATGTCTCCAAACACAGACACAGACAGAGACACACACACACGCGCACGCACATGCACGCACACGCACGCACACACACACACACATACATTTGTTTGAATTACTTTTAGTGGAAGGACGTTAAACTGAAGAAGAAGAAAAACAACAACAACAACACAACACACACACACACACACAGGCACACACACGCGCGCGAGGACCTATGCACACAAACATACATGGGGGGGGGGGGGGGGGGGGGGGGGGTTATCAAATCAAGTCACCCCTGCGAACGCGCACACGCATACGTCACACACACACACACACACACACACACACACACACACACACACACACACGCACGCACACGCACGCACGCACACGCACACACACACACACACACACAGTGGCATATGTCAACATACACACATATTAACAGTTTCTCTCTCTTCAGTTCGCTGTCTCTTCTCCCGCCTCCCTCTCTCTCTCTCTCTCTCCCTCTCCCTCTCTCTCTCTCTCTCTCTCTCTCTCTCTCTTACACACACACACACACACACACACACACGCATGCACGCACACACGCACGCACACGCACACACGCACACACACACACACACACACACACACACATACACACACACGGACGCGCGAGCACACACACACACACACACACACACACACACACACACACACACACACACACACACACACACATCCCTGAAAACAAATGCTAAAGAAATCACTAAGTGAAGTGATGAGGGGGAGGGGGTGGGTGCGAAGCAGGTTACAAGGCAAGGCGAAAGGGGGGTGTGGTGGTGTGGGGCAAGGGTAAGGTAAGGTAGACTGAAGAGTGATATGGCACTTTCTCTGGAACTGAAAAGGGCATTAGCCTCATAGCCTCCTCCTACGATCGATTTCACAACAGACTGTAGGGCCTATGTAGTAGGTACTGTAGGAGATTGGGTGTCGTGTTCAAAAGGGGGAAAGATTTGGAACAAGACTGTCAGGTGCTGTTGATTGAAGAACGGGTATAGGCAGAAGAATAAACACACCCACGTCCACACGTGCATAGCTTAAGAGAGAGAGAGAGAGAGAGAGAGAGAGAGAGAGAGAGAGAGAGAGAGAGAGAGAGAGGGGGGGGGGGGGGGACAGACAGAAAGAGACAGAGAAAGAGGTCGAACGTACGAAATAACGAAGCATTTTAATGAATAGGCCGTTTGCCCATGTCATAAGGGAACAGAGGGGGGGGGGGGGGGGGGGGGGGGTGGGGGGGTGGATGGGGGGGGGGGGGTGGTGGGCGGAGGGGACAAAAAAAACAATATTATTTTATAAAGACAAAACAAATGCAACATCTAATACACTAAACTTTCATAAGCAAAAGGCAGGCATATTTGTTTTTTTGTATTAGAGAGTAGCTACAAGTTGACTTAGAGGTATCTGCAACTTTGTTGTTTGTTTGGAATGTACATTCGAAATAGAACAAAACAAGCGCGAAATCGCAATAGTTTGTGGCACGCGGTCTATTTTTACCACTCCAATCATGAGTCACCTCCCCTGGCTTTTCAATAATTTTAATCTGTAAACCAGAATGTTATCTCTGCACCATTTCGTAACTTTTTATATCTTTTGGAAAACATTTAAAACTATGTATCCTACTTATGCTCATCGAAAGAAGCACCGCATACTCGTCGTGTCTGTTGTAGTGTCTGTATTACGTATGTTTATTATTTTGTACGCTTTTAAAATACATCATTTTAAAGAGCGGCCTCAATTAATTTGAAGCGTAGCCTCGATTTGAAGTGCGACAATTTTGTCAAAATGTGCGACAATTTTGGACAGACAGACAGACAGACAGACCGACAGACCGACCGACAAAGTGAGTTATAGGTTTGTGGCTTGAGCCACAATCAAAAAGCCAAACAATACAAAGAAGTGAAATCTGAAAGAAAAGTTTGTAACAGAGAGAGACGAGTGACAGAGACAGAGAGAGAGATCGAGATCAAGAAAGTCAGACAGACATACAGACAGAAACAAAGTGAAACGGGAACAGAGAGAGAGAAAGGAAGGAGTGGCAGACTGTTTTTGTTCATGTTTTATTTTTGTCCCAGATCTACAAGAACTATTGAACTGCTTTCTCTACGCCATTCTGCCTCGTTACTTCATTCAAATCAACGCACACGGCTCATTTAGCTTCCGATTGAAGTTGGAGCGTCATTCAAAACCTCACTCGACAAACTCATGCTTCGGCCTGAAAGGGTTAATTAAAGAAAACCCGAAATGTCCGCAACTCTGGCGTGAATACCATTACATAAATTATACAACTTCAATTGTTGTCGTTACTTTAGTAGCCTATAAATAATCTCTGTTTGCTTTTGTTTTGTAGGCCCACCGCAATAATTCAGAACCATTATGTCTTTTACCGCTGTATACATTTAACCCTTTCGCCGCCAGCTATTTTTTTCAGCCAAAATTATACCATTAAACTATGTATAACATTAGATCTATCGGAGTATTTTTATCTCCAAAAAGTAAGAAAATAGGGTCTTCGGATAACAGACCCAGATTTCATGCCTTTTAGTGGTTAAACCATTGTGGTGCATAAATGCGACGTTGGCGGTGAAAGGGTTAACAAGAAGCATTGCGTTGTGTTGAAAAGTCCAATCTGGAAACATCAAATTATACTACAGGCTACCTTGAATGAACTACATTGTTTAGCATTTTGTATGTATATTTGGAATGAAAGAAATGATTGTAGCGTGGCATCTCTGTGTCCTGTAAGTGAGACCAACATAGAGAGCGCTTTGTGTCTCGTCTTTATAGCTCTTTAGCGCATTTTGCATATAATAATATGCTATTGGAAAATGATACGTTTTGTATTGGAGATATACTTGGCATTATCATTATCAAGTCATGGTCTTCATAACCACACCGACAACTAAGACCATGTCTTAGAGTCAAAACGGACTATCTTTAAATTGTCCATTGACTTATTATCGACATCATTTCAAAAAAGCTAAGAACTTGTATTAAAAAAGACTGCAAATAATATCAAACAGGGATTATGCTTTTTATATTTCTGCAGTCTTTTTTTTCTACAAGTTATTAGTTTTCGCAATAAGTTCAATAATACGTCAATAGACTATCTAAAGATAGTCCGTTATGACTCCAAGCCATTATTGTCAGAGCTGTCATCACGTAAAAATCCGATTATGTGATATCTAGTTATCTGAGCTATCCCTGACAAACCGGGGCAACGGAACTATCCTTGGAGTATTTGATAATTATCTGGGCAATGTTTGGCATATTTGATAGCGAAACTATCCTCGACACATTATTTGGTATCTTTCTCTGGATCATCTGGAGCCAGAACTTGAACAAAATGTTTAACTGAAGTTATTATAGTCGGCATGCTGTGCACACACGCTTTCAGATGCTTTCTTCTGCCAATAATGTCCACCTGCCGTAGCCGGCAATTACTGACATGTACTGGGGTTCAAAGAATTATGCAGCGCAGGAAAAAGAAAACCCCCAAACATTTTACCTAGACAGATAAGAGGACGTGCACGAACTGCACGCGTAGCATAGATGAGAATAGACCTATAAAGACTGCAACCGCAAAAGAGATCTAAAGTCTTTGACAACCACACACACAAATCACGCACCAGACGACCTGAAGCATAGGGCCTACGTTTACGCAAACTGTCATGTTCTAGCATGTGTCACAGGCTTAATTCATTTTGCCACCTAAGCGTCACATTCTACGTTTACACCGTGGACAAAATCACACGCAAGAGACGGAACTCTTTTCCACCTGTCCAAATTCTGTGGCTCTTACAATAAAGATGTTTATCGCAAATCTTATTGTCTCCCCCCCCCCCCCCCCCCCCCCCCCACCTCTGTCAACACAGAGACTGGAATTAAAAGTTAAAATGCCTGAAAAGGCGTGGTGGCGGAATCAAGTTCCGACCTGCGGCCATTTGGCCACAATCAAAATCTTCGAATGAAGGCTAACAATGGCCTTCTAAAAGGTTTCCCCACTTTTAGAACCTTAAGTACAATGAAGGATTAATTAAAATCTGACTGTTAAATGGTGGTGTTGGTGGGTGTCACGCAACAACACAATGGTGTTGAGAGAGAGATTCGGATGTAGTTTGTCCCTGCCCAAAATAACCACAGTGGTTGGGTTTATACAGTAATTTTGTCAAAATATTTTCTGAAATCTGACTGACAAAATTGAATTTCTCAGTAATGGTGAGCACAGGGGATTTGACAAAGGACCGAAGAGAGCGAGTGAGA
>CM065684.1:18559776-18564776 GCA_017654935.2 Phymorhynchus buccinoides
GGAAAGGGGATGGGGGTTGGGGGGTGGGGGTGGGGGGGATGGGGTAGGAGAGGGGAAAAAATAATGCCTTAACCCTTTTCACCGCCAGCCATATTTCAGCCAAAATGCTCCATTAAATTTACCTGGGTAGAGAACAAAATCCATCTGCAGTATTGGGGATTCATCTGACATATATATAAAATAAGGTCTACCCTTACTTCCCAAAACTAAGACGATAGGGTCTGTGGATAATAGACCCCAATTCGATGCCTTTTAGTGACATAGGTCTTAAATCACTGTGGTGCTAAAATGCGACTTTGGCGGTGAAAGGGTTTTAACCAACAAACAAATCAAACACAAACAAAGCGGAAGTGCAATCCAGTAACAAGATCGCATTTTTCCGATTGCACCGCGTCTAGAAATAGCCAGTGATTATCGCCCCTAGCTCAGGTAGCCTTAACCCTTTCGCAACCACCGCTGTGAAGAGAATATTCTACCTCATCATATATCTACCCATTTCGATTTCGCGCTTGCGCACTCCGAGCTTTGAGTTTTTGCGCATGCGCATCGAGCCAATCGTCAGCTTACGCTAGCCTACTTCCTGTTTAGGACCCATTAATTATTTCACCATTCTCTCTCTCTCTCCTCAATCTCTCTCTCTCTCTCTCTCTCTCTCTCTCTCTCTCTCTCTCTCTCTCTCTCTCTCTCTCTCTCTCTCTAAAACATGTTCGATTCGATTTCGATTATTGTTTGTTTTATTTGTGCGCCCCCCCCCCCCCTCTTTCCCTCCCATGTGAATGGGCAAATTGCCTGACGCTTTAGAATTTCTGTTCTAATGCGCATGCGCAAGGGTAAATATTTCATAGGACTACTTATTTCTCATGACACCGCCAAAAAGGTCATGGTGGTGTGTTTTTGTGTCGTTGTGTTTTCACCCCATGTCTGTCTGTCTGTCGTCAACTCTTGACGCAAAGTTATGAACGGATTATTTTTTAATGACATTATTTTAAGACAGGGTTAGGGTGCAACCCAAAGAATATTCATTGAAAGAAAGTGTACGCTGATTTTGATTGTGTCATTCAAATACAGGAGTGCTTTTGAAGAACACAGCTTTTTCGTTAGTTGCCAACGTTTCTCTACACTTTAAAAACAGATTTTGATGAATTGTCCGCATTAACCTAAGTCACCACCCGATAAATGTTGTTAGGGTTAACCCAGGCCATTGCGCAGATATATACGGATGACCTATTCGTCATTTTTCTACACATCCATTCCAACGCTTTGGGTAATGCAAAGATGTGGCGTTAAACCGACCCTTTAATACAATCAGAATATTATTTTTTGAAATGCCCTCGAAGTATTGTACCACGGCCTATAACTTAGACTGGATTGTCAGTCTGACAGAGCTTTGCACTGTGTTGGTACTTTTTATCTATTATAAATGTTGCCCTGTGTGTTGAATGTAAGGATACCAAATACAAACACTTATAAAAACCTCCTAGATCTAGATATTGATTACAAAAATTAAAGAAAGGTTTGTTCTTATTTAAAAGATACTCTGTATTACTAGAAAAAGAAAGCGTAAACGCAACTGTTATGCACCACAATGTGCACATGATTGAAAGGTTCGTTGCAAAGGCCGCGAGGCCTATTGGCTATTGAGCCAGTCCTCCCCCCACCCCCTCCCCCCCCCCTCCACCCCCCACACCCTCCCCCCCCCCCACGCCCCCCCCCCCCCCCCCCCCCCCCCCCCCCCCCCCCCTCCCCCCCCCCCCCCCCCCCCCCACCCACCCCCCCCCCCCCCCCCCCCCCCCCCCCCCCCCCTACCCCCTCCCCACCCCCCCCCCCCCCCCCCCCCTCTCCCTCTTTCCAGTCCCATCGGGAATGGGCAAATTGCCTGACGCTTTAGAATTTATGTTCTAATGCGCATGCGCAAGGGTAAATATTTCATAGGACTACTTATTTCTCATGACACCGCCAAAAAGGTCATGGTGGTGTGTTTTTGTGTCGTTGTGTTTTCACCCCATGTCTGTCTGTCTGTCGTCAACTCTTGACGCAAAGTTATGAACGGATTATTTTTTAATGACATTATTTTAAGACAGGGTTAGGGTGCAACCCAAAGAATATTCATTGAAAGAAAGTGTACGCTGATTTTGATTGTGTCATTCAAATACAGGAGTGCTTTTGAAGAACACAGCTTTTTCGTTAGTTGCCAACGTTTCTCTACACTTTAAAAACAGATTTTGATGAATTGTCCGCATTAACCTAAGTCACCACCCGATAAATGTTGTTAGGGTTAACCTAGGCCATTGCGCAGATATATACGGATGACCTATTCGTCATTTTTCTACACATCCATTCCAACGCTTTGGGTAATGCAAAGACTGGCGTTAAACCGACCCTTTAATACAATCAGAATATTATTTTTTGAAATGCCCTCGAAGTATTGTACCACGGCCTATAACTTAGACTGGATTGTCAGTCTGACAGAGCTTTGCACTGTGTTGGTACTTTTTATCTATTATAAATGTTGCCCTGTGTGTTGAATGTAAGGATACCAAATACAAACACTTATAAAAACCTCCTAGATCTAGATATTGATTACAAAAATTAAAGAAAGGTTTGTTCTTATTTAAAAGATACTCTGTATTACTAGAAAAAGAAAGCGTAAACGCAACTGTTATGCACCACAATGTGCACATGATTGAAAGGTTCGTTGCAAAGGCCGCGAGGCCTATTGGCTATTGAGCCAGTCCTTCAACTACCTACCTACCAACCTTGATGTCTGTCTACTGCCATATCACGTCCGTCTGTCTCTCTGTTTCTGTCTGTCTGTCTGCGTATCTCTCTCTCTCCTCTCTCTCTCTCTCTTCTCTCTCCTCTCTCTCTCTCTCTCTCTCTCTCTCTCTCTCTCTCTCTCTCTCTGTGTAATGAGACCAAATACATTTAGCTTATGAAACAATATTTTAAAAAAAAGTCAAATTGTCTCTCTCTGTGCATCTCTCTGTCTCCCTCTGTCTCCCTGTCTCTCCCTCCCATTCCACCCCTCCAATCCTCTCTCCTGTCTCTCCTCCTCTCTCTCTCTCTCTCTCTCCCTCTCTCCTCTTTGTTAGTTAATGACAGTAAAGTTCGAGTGTTCGAGTTCGAGTGTTCTCTCTGCGGTCCTCTCTCCCTCTCTTCTCTCGGAGCTCTCTCTCTCTTGCTCTCTCTCTCTCCTCTCTCTCTCTTTCTCTCTCTCTCTCTCTCTCTTTCGCTCTCTCTCTCTCTCTCTCTCTCTCTCTCTCTCTCTCTCTCTCTCTCTCTCTCTCTCTCTCTCTCTCTCCGAATTGTGTCCATCCATCAATCAATATCAACATCTCTAGCAACATTACAGGAGAGTCGAGTCCAAGCCATGGCTACACACTACTAGTACTATAATAGGTGCCGGACAAAGCGACAGGCTGGACAGTATAATAATATACAGTAATACAGGGGTTTACGTTTACGCTAGCCTTCGCTTCATCGATATCTCACGCACACACACGACCACGTACGCAGGTCATGGGATAGTTAAACGGGTGGAGAGACGAGATAAAAGAGAGAGGAGGGGGGGTAGTAGAGGGGGAGGGGGGAGGTGCCTTTGGGGGGGGGGGGGAGGGGGGGGAGGGGGAGGGGGGGGGAAGAAGAAGGCGAGGTCGGTGAAAGAGAGAAGTTGTCAAAAAGCGCAATATAGTCGGTCAATGTGCGCTAGGTTTCCCTCTATACACACACATGCGCGAACATGAAGCATTAACAATTTGCGCGACTATCCCACATAGAGAGAGACAGAAAGAGACAGAGATTAGAACGCACAAACAAACGGTCACGCGCGCACGCGCGCACGCGCGCACGCACACACACACACGCACACACAAACACACACACACACAACAACACACACACACACACACACACACACACAGAGTGAGGTAGACCTCAAAACTATACTGGCTTTGTGTGTTACCTAATTTTGTTAATACTTTGTACCAATGTGGGAGGGGGAGGATTGAAGTGGAATGGAAAGGGGGGGGGGAGGGGGTGGGGGGGCGGGGGGGGGGGGGGGGGGGGTGGGGGGGGGGGGAGGGGGGGGGGGGATGGGGGGGGGGGGGGGGGGGGGGGGGAGGGGGGGACAGGGGGGGGTTGGGCGGGGGGGGGGGGGGGGGGGGGGGGGTGGGGGGGGGGGATGCAGTACATTCGTTGAATATGACGAAGGTTTTGTGTTTATTGGTAAGATGAAACTTTGCTTCTTCTTTTTTTTGGGGGGTGGGGGGTGGGGTGGGTGCGTTTTTTTGATTTTTGTTTTCTGTTCCTTTTGTTTTGTTCAAATGCATGGATATTTTGTTTTCTGTTGCCCTTGTTGTATCATGAGACCACAATGTGATTTCTCTTGTTGAGATAATAAAGTAATTAATTTTGACTTTGACTTTGACCCCCCCCCCCCCCCCCCCCCGCCCCCCCTCCCCCCCTCATTTTAATTCATTGATTTTTTTTAATTTTAAGTTTAATATTGCCATTGTTGTGAACTTTTTGACTATCAGACATTCACGGGAAGGGGTTCGCGCTTTTCTTTGCACTATCAAACATTCGCGCAATTTGTATACAGAAAGTATTCTGCGCTTTTTGGTACGTTCGCTCAAATTGACGGTTGCCAGTGAAGAAGGGTGGGGGGGTGGGTAGGTGGGGGTGGGGGGGGGGTAAGTATGGAGGGAGCTATGGAGAGGGAGGAGGGGGGGGGGGGGGGGGCTAAGATCCGCGTGCAGATGAGTGATCAATCACACGGCAGGGCCTAAACCAATACTGCCGATAGACATCTGCTGGGGGTATCCAATAACCATCTCTGTACCAAAACAAAATCTGCAGAGGTCCAATGAAGCAGAATTAAGAAGATGGCGAGGCATTCAAATGTACTCCACGAATTCGCGTACATCTACAGACCTCGTTTTCCTCTTTAGGGACCCCGCACGTCACGTGTCACATTCCCTCTTATACTAGGAAGATTTCTT
>CM065684.1:18569776-18572276 GCA_017654935.2 Phymorhynchus buccinoides
CACACACACAGTGACACACACACACACACACTTACACAACGTTAAAATCACCCACCCCTCTTACACCCCAAGCTACTTCTCCCTTTCCCACCGGCGGTCCTTTCTTTGATCTCACCTATAGCAGACTTATCACAGAGCCTAAAGAATACTAGTACAACAATAGCACGGAACACCAAAAGCTGCCGTGTGGGTGTTTTTTAGCTGTATAACACATAGTAGGTAGCCCCGTGTGCATTCATTTCGGCCCATGGTATTTTTGGTCTTTTCGGCTCAAGGCAATCGTCATTTCGGCCCAGAGGCTATAATCACTTTGGCCCAAGGCTATAGTCACTTCGGCACAGGGCTATAGTCATTTCGGCTCAAGGCACTCGTCATTTCGGCCCAAGGCTATAATCACTTTGGCCCAAGGCTATAGTCACTTCGGCCCAGGGCTATAGTCACTTCGGCCGAAATCACTATTATGCAGCCTTGGGCCGAAATGACAATAGCCTTGGGCCAAAATGACTATAGCCTTGGGCCGAAATGACTATAGCCTTGGGCCGAAATGACTATAGCCTTGGGCCGAAATGACTATAGCCCCTGGGCCGAAATGACAATAGCCCTGGGCCGAAATGACTATAGCCTTGGGCCGAAATGACTATAGCCTTGGGCCGAAATGACTATAGCCCTGGGCCGAAATGACAATAGCCCTGGGCCGAAATGACAATAGCCTTGGGCCAAAATGACAATAGCCTTGGGCCGAAATGACAATAGCCTTGGGCCGAAATGACTATAGCCTTGGGCCAAAATGACAATAGCCCTGGGCCGAAATGACTATAGCCTTGGGCCGAAATGACTATAGCCCCTGTGCCGAAATGACAATAGCCCTGGGCCGAAATGACTATAGCCTTGGGCCGAAATGACTATAGCCCCTGTGCCGAAATGACAATAGCCCTGGGCCGAAATGACTATAGCCTTGGGCCGAAATGACAATAGCCCTGGGCCGAAATGACTATAGCCCCTGTGCCGAAATGACAATAGCCCTGGGCCGAAATGACTATTAACCTGGGGGCCGAAATGGGCCGAAATGACTATAGCCCCTGTGCCGAAATGACAATAGCCTTGGGCCGAAATGACTATAGCCCTGGGCCGAAATGACAATAGCCTTGGGCCGAAATGACTATAGCCTTGGGCCGAAATGACTATAGCCCCTGTGCCGAAGTGAATGGGCCGAAATGAAAATGGGCCGAAGTGAGTGGCAACCCGGTAGGCCCAGTGGATCTGATTGAATGGTTCCACGGGTTAGTGGTGGTGGTGTTGGTGGAGGTGGCCCCGGTGTAGAACAAAAGCCTACTGGTGCTAGCACTGGCAAACTGTACTGACAATAATTATTGTCTGTCAAAGGGGGAGGAAAGCAAAGCAAAGCCACCGAGGTGACAGGTTCCGTTCTGTTTCGTTTGATTGGGTCCCGCGGATCCGGTAAGGTAAGGGTAGGGGTTTCGGAAAATAGGCCACACACGCACGTACACACGCACGCATGAAAACATTGGTGCGCGTGAAAGCACGCACACAAGCGTGTACATAAGCAAATACGCATACACATTCGGTGTTTTTTCAAAACTGAGTAGTAATCAGGCACGCACGCAGACACACATAACTAAACTCTCTCTCTCTCTCTCTCTCTCTCTCTCTCTCTCTCTCTCTCTCTCTCTCTCACACACACACACACACACACACACACACACACACACACACACACACACACACACACACACACACACACACACACATACACGCACACAGTCACACACTTATCTATGCATGCATGCACGGACGCAAACAAGCAAGCAGCCTTGCGCATATTCACGCGTTTGTCTGTGTGTTTGCCTGCCTGTCTGTCTGTCTGTCCTACTGTCTGTGCGAGCGCTAATTTGTCACACACGCACGCATGTTGTGTATATTATGTCTGCGAATACATGGATGTACACACTTGCAGAGTTATGTTCGTGGTTTCATTCTACATATTATTATTTGTCTGTCTCTCTCTCTCTGTCTGTCTGTCCGCCTGTCTCTCTGTTTCTCACCTGCCCGCTAGGTCTACCAGATGCACTTTGCTGACTGTCTCGCTGGGCATTCCATTCTCCAGTTTCGCCTGCAAAAAACATCGCAAGACACAGACCTGATACAGACACAGACACAAACTGTGAAACATAGACACATACACATATTCACAGAGAGAGAGAGAGAGAGAGAGAGAGAGAGAGAGAGAGAGAGAGAGATGAGAGAGACGAGAGAGAGAGAGAGAGAGAGAGAGAGAGAGAGAGACAGACAGACAGACAGACAGACAGACAGACAGACAGACAGACAGACAGACAGACAGACAGACACAGAGAGGGAGAGAAACAGTGAGAGCAGACAGATAGAGACAAATGCACGTACACACAAACATGCGCAAATACAAACACACACACAAATGCATGCACATCCACCCAGACACACACTTACACACACACAAACACGC
>CM065684.1:18577276-18589776 GCA_017654935.2 Phymorhynchus buccinoides
TATAACACAGTTTCATGAATTGTTCTGTAGATAAGCCCACTGTGCCCTAGGCCCTTTGTGTCACAGGCCCGATATGTCCCACTTCTTTCCGGCCGTCCATCCGTCCGTGCGTGCGTCCTGTTTTCAGTTCTCAATGGTCTCCCCGCTGTGTGTACAGCCGACACATTCCGATTTCGGAGTAGCTCGGCGATGCTGCGAGGGGACTTTGCAGCCGCTCGGCGTTGCACTTGTTTGCCTTTCCTATGGTTCCATAGCCGATGAGGTTTAACCGAGGCGTGGTTACCACTACACCTATCTGTATTGTTAACAAATCGGGACTTTACTGGAGTTACACTGCCTCCGGGCATTGCCTCCAGTATCCTTCCCACCATATTTGTATTTACAAATGTCCCATATGTGTCCGTTTCAGACCAAGAGGACGTAAAACACCATTTTTCATTCATTCATTTTGTCTTTCCTTTTCACCCCATTATCCTTTCTTTCGTCTTTATTGGGCCCACTTCATTTTCCTCCTCCCTCTCTCTCTCTCCCTGCCTTACCCTGCACGTAGGGTCCGTCCTTGGGGTGCTCCCTCACTCGCAGTGTGAAGCGCTCCGGGTGTTGTTCTTGGGGGACCCGCAACAGGTCCCGCACGCGCTCATTGTAGATCTCCAAATAGCTGCATAGCGAGACAAATTAATCACGATATAACCACCATCATCATCATTGTCATCGTCGTCATCGTTGTCGACATCGTCCTCGTTGTCGTCGCCTTCATCATCACCAACAACATTAGCAGCAGCAGCAGCAGCAGCAGCAGCAGCAGCAGAGGCAGCATTATCGTCTTCGTTGTCGACATCGTCATCGGTGTCATTCATCATCATCATCATCACCATGATCGTTGTCGAGTCGTAGTCGATGCCATCTTCTTTGTCGTCGTCATCATCATCATCATCATCATCATCGTCGTCTTCGTCACTATCTTCATGCTTATAAGAATAGCTATATACATATAGCTATTTAGGGATCATAACAACAAGCGAAAAGTAAGAATGATCATGAAAGCAATGAGGGGGGTACATTAAGAAAACTGAAAAGAAAAACGCGCGTGTGTGTGTGTGTGCGCGTACACACACACACACACACAACAACAACAACAACAACAACAACAACAACAACAACAACAACAACAACAACAACAACAACAACAACAACAACAACAACAACAACGTACAGCATTTCTATCTTGATATCAATCAAATCGAAGCGCACACACACACGCGCACACACACACGCGCACACGCACGCACAGCACACGCACACGCACACACACACACACACACACACACACACACACACACACACACACACACACACACACACACACGTGCGCGCAAACGCAAACGCACGCTGCAACTATCAAAGAAGACTGGTGCAAAAACGTCCTAAGATCTCTCAAAGGACTAATCATTCCTGCACTTTCTTTCCGATGATAGTCCTTCTGATCTTTACCGAATCCCTCAACTCCCCAACCACTTCCCCACAGAGCAGTCGTTGTGCAGATACAGTGGAACCTCCCTTATAAGACTCCCTCCCACATAAGACCTACTTCTCTGAGACATTGCCCTTCTTTGTAAGTATTAACATTACCCCCCTTATAAGACCCCTCCCTTATAAGACCTTCAAAAACCATCCGAAATGAGGTCTTGTAAGGGAGGTCCCACTGTATAATCAAGAGGTTTGGGTTTAAAGCTTTTGGTCAACCCACTCCACTCTTCTCTGTGATCTTGACCGTTGACGGATCCATGCGAGTCATGTTCCAGAACTCCGGGTGTTCCGTGCGGGCACATCAAAATGCTGCGCATGAGTCAGAACTAAGCTCGGTATGATGATGATGATGATGATGATGATGATGATGATGATGACGATGATGATGATGATGATGATGATGATGATGATGACGATGATGATGATGATGATGATGATGATGATGATGACGAAGACGACGACGATGATGAATGCTTAAATAGGTTGTTATTCACCAACAACACATATTTTATCCAAAGAAAGCATAATGGCGTCAACAAGCTTGAAGCTTATAACGTGCCTACTTTTACCATTATAATGTACATATGTGACCCCGCACCACTAAAGGGACATTAAGTGTCAAACTGACCATTCTGAGACAATTATACATTTGAAAACGTCAGACAATTCTCTTCCTACTGATACAAGAACCATTCATGTATCTTTTTCCGTTCCAGAGTTATGAGCACTTAAAGTTAGTCGGGTGAGCACTGGCCATTTTGAGAAAACGCTGTCTAAAGTCTAGCCTAGCTGAAGAAAATGCACCGACCTACTCGTTTTAAAACACTTGTAAGACCATTTAGAGACCATATTAAATACTGTCCTTTATAAATATGAAAGATAAGATGTTAGAACACGAAAATACCCATAACTCAACATTGACAAAAAATGAGAGTTTTGACTTTGCAAGCCTGTTGTCAGAAACTAGCCCAGCGACTTAATGTCCCTTTCGTGAACCTGGGTCACATATAACATGACAGCTGACAAATATAATACATGAGTACTGTCAAATGAGGGCAATAGTGATGAAAAGTATGTGCACCGAGTACCGGTATGTCAACAACGTGGATGGGAGAGGAGATGGTAATGGAGTATGATAGCAATAGAACTAATATTGTGCTAAACTGTCTACAAACGTAATATTGTAATTACAGAAACGTCTATTTTATCATCATCGTCATCACTATTTCCCCATATATACTATCTATGGAGTGTGTGGTCGTCAACGTCGTCGTCATTCACACCATCGTCGTCGTCATTTATCATTATAATGGTCGTCGTCGTCGTCAATACCCTCATCATCATTGTCATCGAAGTCATCATCATCATATACATCATCATCATCACCATAACATCATCATCACCATCATCATCGTTTTAGTAATGATAATAATAATAATCATCATCACTACCGTCGTCATCATCATAATCATCATCGTCATCATCACCATCATAATCATCTTCTTCTTCTTCCTTTTAATATTTTTTGTCATCCTCATCATCATCATCATTGAATTGCATCATCATGATCGTCGTTGCCATCATCATCATCATCATCATACCACCATCACCACTGATCACCACCATCATCCATCATCATCACAATCATCATCACTGTCATCATCATCATCATCATCATCATTATCATCATCTTCTTTACCACCATCATCATCATCCTGTTCTTACCTGATCTCCACCCTGAACGTGACGCTGTCTTCCGGACAATCGTCCACGTGACTGAACAGACCCTGTGAGACAGACAGACAGACAGCAACAGACAATGTTACTGTGGATGGTTCTCATAAACAGACCCTGTCAGACAGACAGACAGACAGCAACAGACAATGCAATGAATGCTAACGTGGATATTTTTCATAGAAATAACATGGACAAACAGACACACAAACAAACGAACGAAAGAAAATAGATAAGAAACAGACAAACTCCCAGACATCCAGATACACCCAGATTAAGGCCGGATTAGATAGTTAAAGAGAGAGAGAGAGAGAGGGGGGGGGGGGGGGTAACCAACAGCTTGGTCAAGACACAGTTCATAGTGCTTAGTAATAATGTAGCAGAGAGAGAGAGAGAGAAAAAAAAGCAACGTACATATCGTCGCAAATCGTTCACACGAACAGAACATCACAACGACTGATACACAAAGCCAGTTTATACAAAATCAAATCAAATCAACTTTTATTTCAAAAACCCCTGGGGGCACAAGAAAATGCATACACGTACCATTCACACCTGCGGCATCAAACATTCCAAACAACAGCCCAAAAGACCCCATAACAGTACACATCAGCATAGTATTACATAGGCTCCAAACAAAAACAACAACAAAAACCAACAAAAACACTTTTATTTTTAACAGTACTCATCACCATATAGACAGGCACATTATAACATCATGCACAGATACACCTTCATACACACACACACACACACACACACACACACACACACACACACACACACACACACACACACACACATGTATATACATGCACAACATAGTTGCTGGAATTGCACATATGAATCCTTTTTTTAAAACCGCTAATTAACTTATCTCCATTAACAAATATTGACATATGAAACAAGACAAGAAACAATTAGGACATAAACTCAGACATGGTGACCAAGATGTGTGAATAATAGAAGAAGAAAAAAAAAAAAAAAAAAAAAAAAAAAAAAAAAATTAAAAATGTGAATGTGGTATGAGGTACGTGGTATCAACTAAGGTTCAGAACTCTTTTAAGATAACCTTTATGAAACAAACTAAACGACTGAGAGTTCTTTTATTTTTTGACTGAAATAAGGAATTAAACTTTATTACGTTTGGGTTTTTTAAACAATAATTTGGCAAATAACGTTTTCTAGCATCCTGAAACGTTTGACATTCAAAAACATAATGAAATTCATCTCCTAGAGCTTGGTGGTCGCACTTCGAGCAAAACCTTTCACTATGTGGGATATTTTGGATTCTCCCCGTTTGAATGGGTAATCTATGATTTAATGTTCTAAATTTTACAAAAAACAATAATAAGTTTTCGGGTAACATTTTGAAGTAATCCTCACAAGAAAACATATCTTTATACAATTTATAGTTACTGAATATTTGTTTTTCTTCCAGCTGCGAGAACCACTGTTGGATAAATTGATCTTTTAGGGTGAGTAAAACTTTAGATTTAAACCAGTTTTGTGAAATATTGGTGTACGAGGACTGGGGAAGGAGGGGCGAGAGGGAGGGGTGGGGTGCTGAGGGGGAAGGGGAGGGAGAGGGAAGGAAGACGGGGGGGGGGGGCAAAGGACAGAACTTACTCTAGGTTCCCCCCAAACTAAAAATCACTACACCCCAACCCCACTTTCCCCCTCTAAACTCTACCCCCTCCCTTCCTTCCCTCAACTCACTCCGCCTTCGATGACTTCGAAGTACATAAGTAGGCATAAGGCGCTTTAGTAAGACTAATATCAGCTAAAAGTTGTAGTTGAACTTTGCCAGAATATCGAGATGAGGGAGGTGACCCGTGCCAACCCCAACGGGGCACGGGCGGATAACGTTGCGAGGACCACCACTAACGCAATGTATTATGTTATCGCATAACAATCTAAGGGACTGTCGACATTAGTGTAGACCTTCGGTCTGCAGTTGTTGAAGTTGTTGGCTACCTTGCTACAAGCAAGGGGTTGTCTTATCTTATCGGACGCCACACAGCTCCTGTTTCTCACTCGGACGAATTTTGAAAGACTTGGTCTTTCCCTAGGAGAAAATAATAATCGGTAAAGGGGGAAAAGTGACTGAAAAATGCAAGAAACGAAAAAGAAGAAAGAGGGGGAGGGGGAGAGGGGGGTGTCAGAAAGGCAGAAGAACAAAGAATAAAGAAGAAGATAGGGAATGTTGTTCCGGAAGCAAGAACGTTAGATCGATGTTTTTTTGTTAACTAGAAAGTGCTGAAGAGCATGGACTTTCGTCCAAAGAGAATCTGTTTTTCAATTTCTTCATTATTTGTCAAATAAAACCTGTCTTCTGATAGCTCGGGAAGCTAACACACTATTTACTATGCACAAAGTGCTAATTAAGCAAAACAAAACAACCAACCAAACAAAGGAAGAACAGAAAGTTCCTATATTATGCGAAAATATAGTCGAAGATTAACATTGAATTTTCCTGAGAGAGAGGGGGGGGGGGGGGGAGAGGGAGAGAGAGAGAGAAGAGGGAGAGAGAGAGAGGGAGAGGGAGGGAGAGGGAGAGAGGGAGAGAGAGAAGGAGAGAGAGAGGGACACAAAGAGAGGAAAAGGAGAGAGAGAGAGAGAGAGAGAAGAGAGAGAGAGGGAGGAAAGGGAGGGGAGAACAAGAGACTGAGGTAGAGAATGATAATTAGAGAGAGAGAGGGAGAAAGAGAGAGGGAGAAAGAGAGAGGGAGAGAGACAGGGAAAGAGATAAAGAAGAGAGAGGGAGGGGGTGAAGGGGGGGACAGAACAAGAGAGTGAGGGAAAGAATGATAATGAGAGAGAGGGGAGAAAGAGAGAGGAGGGGTGAAGGGGGGGGGGCAGAACAAGAGAATGGGGGAGATAATGACAATGAGAGAGACAGACAGACAAACAGACAGATTTTTTAATTTTTAAAACCAGACAATGCAGTCGTTTGTCCTGCCTCCATCCCTCCCCTCCCCTTCTTATTCTCCCACTCCCACTCTTATTCTTCGCCCCTCCCCTCTCCCATCTCTCCCCCTACATTATCTTATCTACCCCACCCCCACCCCCACACCCCACCCACCCACCCCCACACCCACACCAATCAACTGATACAACACCACTTTCTTATCGAGTTTCCTCACCCCAATAGCAGCTCTATGTGTGTGCTTAACAATATCACACCGTACTAATAACCTGGGACGGTATTCACGTTGAGATAGCATGAGACTTAGCATGATGCTAACTTAGAAGCTCTTCCAATGTCCTATAGGATTTAATAGGACTTTTGGAAGAGCTTCTAAGTTAGCATCATGCTAAGTCTCATGCTATCTCGACATGAATACCGTCCCTGGTACCCTAATTATGAGTGTGTCTTATTAAACATGTTAACACCGGTAGTATAACACGTAAATCAGCACGGAAAGAGCCCATTACGTTTTGGCGTGTTATTTCTTATTACGCGTGTTAACAGATTAAGACGAACTTACGATCATGGTACGTCCCTTGGAACAACACCTCTCATTGTTGACACTGTTATAAGCCTATTTCCTTTCTTGGTTCAACACATTGACCTATTGATAGTACTTTGTATAACCAACCCTCTCTCTTTCTCTCTCTGGTTCTCACCTCGCCCGAAAAGTTAACGTTTAACCGCCATATTAATCCCACCGAATAAATATCCCTTGAGTTTGACACTACGGACCAAGTTCTCTTTAAGAGTTTCTTTGTTAATACTTTACAACCAACCCTCCCACCCCCCACCCACCCCTCTCCTCTCTTTTTTATAAAGGAGGAGAGAGTGAGATTATCGTCCATTTGATCGCAGACCCTTATGGACGTTCTCCTGAATTTTTTCTAAAAAATCACAATAACTTTTTATACTCGTGTAGCAAATCTGTAAATTGTTTGCTTTTGAACAAAAAAAACTATTTGCGTCGTGCAATCACCAAACAAGACCGTCACTGTTTTCTTCCGTAGTATCGAATTTTAATCTCTCTCTCTCTCTCTCTCTCTCTCTCTCTCTCTCTCTCTCTCTCTCTCTCTCTCTCTCTCTCTCTCTCTCTCTCTCACACACACACACACACACACACACACACACACACATACACACACACACACACACACACACACACACACACACGCGCGCGCGCGCGCGCGCGCGCGCGCGCGCGGCGCAGGGGCGCGCGCACGCACGCACGCACACGCACACGCAAAGAGAGAGAGAGAGAGAGAGAGAGAGAGAGAGAGAGAGAGAGAGAGAGAGAGAGAGAGAGAGAGAGAGAGAGAGAGAGAGAGATGAGAGAGAGAGAGAGAGAGAGAGAGAGAGAGAGAGAGAGAGAGAGAGTTTGTATTGGTATTACCTTCAAGTTTGGATCAAGTAAAGATCAAGTTAGTGTGTGAACTATACTATCATTATTTCTGTATGCCAGTCAGTCGTTTCGCCGATAGCAGAAGGGGCAGATGCTGTTCTTGCGGGCTGGGCTAGAATTTGTTTACAGTTGAGATGCCTTGCCCAGGTTACATCCCCACTCTCTCGGGCAAAGGGATTTGAGGACAGCTGGCGTTGGGGAAGGTCCCAAAAGGCCAACCCATTAGTTTTCTACAAGAAGGGCCTTCCTAGCTCTAGTACGTCTGTGGAACTTCAGAATCTTCAGTACGATGAAGGTGGAAGATCAAACGAAGAAGAAGAAGAAGAAGAAGAAGAAGAAGAAGAAGAAGAAGAAGAAGAAGAAGAAGAAGAAGAAGAAGGAAAAATCTTGTTACAGCTCAGAAGAGACAATTGTTGACTGCTGGATCAGGACAACAGCACTGACCTTGATCTCCTCCGAAATCGGAATGTGTCGGCTGGATGCAGCGAGGAGACCGGTGAACACTGGAAAACGGACACATACGTACCCATTGTTGCCTTATGGCCCGGGAACGCAGAAGAAGAACATGAACTGACCTTGCTAGGGGGGAGAATGGATCCCTTGGTGGGGAGAAGAGAAGTCAAGCTTTCGAAGCTTAGCTCTTTTTCCAGACTGAGAAGTCCTGTACAAGGCTTTACTGCAGTAAGTTGAAGCGATTTGTTGATTTGATAACAGTTCACAAAAGCATGAATTAGTTGATAGAGACAAGCTGAATAGAATTCAGGGTGAAATTATTATGGATGGTTTTTTTTTACATTCGCGTTCAATCATCATTGCTGTTCCTTTTCCATATTTAGTGTCAATTGTGTTGCAGCCAATTCTGTGTAACTTAAATATTTAGTGAGTACCATGTATAAGCATTTTTGCTTGTTGTACTTTTATTTAAATGTTGTTGCTGCTTTATTGTGTACTTTGGAGTAAATGTGATTAAACCAAATTATTAAGGAAGGATGACAGGGTGTAAAGGGGGAGGGGGAGGGATAGTAGTGGGGTGGAGGAGAGATTGTAGTAAGCTGGATTGTTGGCTGTTGGGGGGGGGGGGGGGGGGAGTGAATGGAGAGAGAAAGGGAGACATTGTTTATTCCACCTGCAGGAATGCTTATCAAAGAGCCTAAAGCTAAGACACCTCCTCAAAAATTCAGACGACAGCGAGAAATGGACAACATCCGAGCAAAGAAAAAGAATCTCAAGACGCAGATGAAAGGCGCTTCTGAGGCCGAAAAACAAGGGCTTCAGAAGCTGTGGGATGACCTCAAAGTTTCTGAGAAGTATGTTTCTTACTGGCAGGTTGTGTGGATGGTAGGTGATAGGAAAGGGGAATGCGGTCTTCCTGCTCTTTTTTTGTCGTTGTTAGACGGGGCTTCAGTGCGGGAGATGCGGGCAACCGACTCCACTGCTTGGTCCAGGAATACCTTGGGGGTAAAGATTCTTGATCGGCATCACTCGAGGAATGTAGGGAGAAGCTTCTTCACCTCCACCTTTGGCCTTGTTTTTGTTGTTGTTGTTTTCTAATCTGTTCAGGATGCATTTCACATTTTTGTGGATGTGCGTCACCCAAAGGACACTATGAGGGCGATGGCCAATGTGTTGGGGAGGAGAGGATATGGAGTGGGGGGGGGGGGGGGGGGGGGGGCCCCTATGGCGTAATGGGCAAAGGACATGTCTTCCGCTCGATGACATACTTGTTCCCTTTGCCTCTTTTCTTCCTGGTTGTTTCTTCCTTGCTGCTTCTGCCTTTCCGCTTCTGCCTTGATTTGAGGTCATCCCAGAGCTTCTGAAGCCCTTGTTTTTCGACCTCAGCGGCAGCCATTCATCTGCTTGTTGAGATTCTTTTCCTTTGCTCGGATGTTGACCAATTCTCGCAGACGTCTGGATTTTTTAAATGTTAGTTGTTTCACTCCAGAGTAAGCATCCCTGCAGGTGGAATAAACAATGTCTCCAACTGTTGCCAATCTCTGCCCCAGTATGCTTTTTTTCCTATCAGGGTGTCTATTTTCTGGGTTGTGCCCTCGACGAGTTTCTTCCATAGCTCTTTGGCATTTGCGGGCCGCAGGGTGAGTTTTGGACGTTTGGCTTCAAGAGCCTGTACAAAAAAAGGTCTCATCGCAATCATCAGCGTCTAGTACATGTCCTCGGCTTTGTGGTTATTATTTTGTACATCCTAGCCTTGGGCTTCCGACGATCTACTGCGTGAGTGCCTAAATATTATTATTAGGTATGATTAGGTATTAGGTACTTTATAGTCACAGAGGCGTCTGTGAAATTCGGGTTGCTCCCACCTGGAGAGCGCGTCGCAGCCAGAGGCGCGCCACCCAATTGTTGTTTTTGTTTGCATGCGATTTGTGTGTGACTGATGAGGAGGGAAAGGGGGAGGGGGGGTAAAATTTGACCAAATGACAACTTTTTCGTTGCCACTGGGATTAACATGTGCTAAGTGCATGGGCACACTGGACCTCGGTTTATCGTCTCATCCGAAAGACTCCACGTTCAGACCGTAAGGTAAAGAAGAGCTTAATAAGGCGTCAGAACGGGGAATGCATGAAGACATTAGCATAGTTCGTAGGGGAAGACGGGGTAAAAAGCGCATGGGCGGGTAAGAAGCCCACCCCAATTATCTCATGAAATAAATAAACTTTCAGTCAAATTTGCCCATGAGACGAATGCTAGACATTAACGCTCGTCTCATGGGCAAAATTAGACTGAAATTTGCTTCATTTCATGAGATAATTGGGGTGGGCTTCTTACCCGCCCATGCGCTTTTTACCCCGTCTTCCCCTAGCCTTGTCTGGAGGAATAGAACGTATCATTGCATAAATTCGTTTCGGTCTTACATTTTATCTTGGCACCATCAACAACACCCGGCAGATGCAGTGCGCTGCTTCTCCTTCTTCTGAGCATTTTCATTGCACAGCCTGACTTCGTCCTACGGAAGTCTACGGGTTTCAACATCTATGCATACCTTAACCCTTTCATCGCCAATGTCGCATTTTATCACCACAATGGTTTAACACACATGCCACTAAAAGGCATCAAACCAGGGTCTGTGTATCCAAAGACTTTATTTTCTTAATTTTGGGAGGTAAGGATATAGGCCTAATGTTATACATGTCCTGGCAGAGGAATTCGCAATATTGCAAATATTGTATTTTCTCTATCCAGCTAAGATTAATGGCATTTTGTGGCTGAATATGGCTGACGGCGAAAGGGTTCAGGTACTTTGGGCCATTTCTATTTGATTGGAACCCTGCAGTGTTGCTGTTCGACAAAAAACAATCACTGTCCGGCCCTACTTCAGAACCGATCATAACAAAAACAGTAATAATAACAACGCTTAACCTGAAAAACCAGTGGACAAACCAGCGCCCCCCACCCCACCACCCACCCCCACTTCTCGAGAAGGGCCATAACTGCCTGTTTGTTTGCTTTGCACCCTACGTAGGGAGATTGGTGTGTGTGTGTGTGTGTGTGGGGGGGGGGGGGGGGTATAAAGTCTCCAGCCGGAGGAAAGAAAGGCAAAAAAAGAGAGAACAAAACGCGTATAAGGGTTGGGTAGAGAGAACAGAAAACTATTAACTCGTAAAGGTTCTATCGAACCAAAAGTGTGAAAGAATAGCTTTTAGTGGGTAGAGAGGGGTTTGGGGGAGAGAGAGAGAGAGACGAAGGGTGAATTTACAGTCTTAAGAAACTTATCGATAGCCTAAATAAGGGAAGTGAGAGAGAGTGTGTGTGTGTGTGTGGGGGGGGGGTGGGGTGGGCACGGAATGTAAGCTACGGACGAGAAAATAGGTGAGAATGGCTGGGTTAGGGTTAGGCCGGGTTCACATTAGACGCGTAAGTGCCGTACGGAAAACCCTAAATAAGTCAAAGAAAGAAGGATAAAAGTTTACGCATAATATAGGGGAAACGGACACGTGCGCAAATCTTTTCTTCACTTCGTTTCGCTTATTAAGTTATTTATGGATTGCGCACGGGTTTCCGCACGGACTATCCGCTTATGTGTGTACACGGCCTTAGGGTTCAAGTTTTGATTATCGATCACAAGGAGGATATAGGAAGAGGAGATTATAAAAAAAATCAAGCAAACAAACAAAACAACGTGGAGAGAAATGAAGGTGTGAAAGTGGGGGATGGGGGTGGGGGTGGGTGTAGAAGGAAGAAGAGCGGTCTAGAGATCGAAGAGGGGTGCAGAGGTCGAGGGCTAAGCTCTGACGATCAATCAGATCAACTGCGTCAGTTGGGTTGACGGAGAGGACATTACGGTGCCTCAAATACGACGAGCTTAAAGACCCACAGGCCGGCTGGATTAAGTCCCTTGCGGTTTTTTCTGGGTCGGTGTGGCCCACATTCAGACTTTCCTCGTATACGATCGAGGCTGCTCTTTAAAGTGATGTCTCGTTTTCGTGCAAGAGACAATTTGTATGGGAGCAACGCTTGGTCAAAATAAGATTTCTTACCAGCTATAAGAGGGAAAACACGTGAAAACCGTGATTTTGACACGTGACGTACTGGGTCTTTAAAGACCCACCAGATCACGTGTCAAAATCACGGGTTTCACGTGCTTTCCCTCGCTCTGGTAAGAAATCTTAAAGACACACTGACGCACCACGATTAAGTCCCTTGTGGTTTTTTCTGGGTAGCTGTGACCCACATACAAATGTCCCCAACTTCAAATTGAGGCTGCTCTTTAAAATGATGTTTCGGTTTGAATTTGGGGGCATTTGTATGGGAGTCAAACCTGGTCAAAACAAGATTTATTACCAGCTATAAGAGGGAAAACACGTGAAAACCGTGATTTTGACACGTGACGTGCGGGGTCTTTAAGAAATC
>CM065684.1:18599776-18612276 GCA_017654935.2 Phymorhynchus buccinoides
TGCTGCTGCTGCTACTACTGCTACTACTACTGCTACTCCTCCTCCTCCTCCTACTACTGCTGCTGCTGCTGCTGCTGCTACTACTACTACTACTACTACTGCTGCTGCTGCTGCTGCTGCTGCTGCTACTACTACTACTACTACTACTACTACTACTACTACTACTACTACTACTACTACTACTACTACTACTACTACTACTACTACTACTACAACTTTGTGTTGCCATGGGGAAAAGAGTGAGAAATGTTCGCGTGCATAGAGACTACAGGTGAGATGGGAGATGGAGTAAATTACTAAATTTTACGGAGAATATCAAAGACGTTGTGCATAGTTGACAGAAAAGTGGAGGGAAAGGAGGGGCAAAATGTGGAGAGAACATGCATGCCGAAAATGGTAGCCCACTAAATAGGAAATCGCATGGGGAAGCAATTGAGAGACTTAGTGCGATTTTTCTCACGCCAGAGGGCATGACGCTCGTGTGGGGCTAATCCTCTCTATATTATTAGTTGGGGATAAAGAAAGAGAGAGAGACAGTGAGTGGTCCTACCATCACTCTCTCTCTCACTACGCCCAAGTAAGAAAATCGCGTGATAAGCCCCTAGTGCATTGACTGCCCTCTGGCGTGAAAAATATCGCCATAGGTTGACCATTGAGCAGAAACTGAGAACCTAACATCCCCTTTGACTGAAACTTATAGGAAAGCACTCACACACAGCACATTTTTTTCAGGGAAGGGAGGGAGGAGGGGAAGGAACGAACGAAAAAAAAATAAAGGAAGGAAGGAAGGAAGGAAGGAAGCAGGGAAGGAAGAGAGACAAACACGCACGTAAGCTTTCAACTGTTTCTCAGTGCTATTTTGCTGTCTCAGGACCGACCTCCTGCAACAAACTTCCTCCTTCCCTCCGTCAGCGACCGACCATCTCTGCTTTAAAAAAATATATAACCTCAAAACCCACCTGTTCCCCTGTCACTGATGCTCTGCTCTCTCTCTCTCTCGCTCTCTCTCTCTCTCTCTCTCTCTCTCTCTCTCTCTCTCTCTCTCTCTCTCTCTCTCTCTCTCTCTCTTCTCTCTCGCCTTTAGGTCTGTTTCTGCCGTATTCCGTTTACAAATGTCGTCCGGTGTGTGGGTTCGCTTTGTATTGAGCTGTTGTTTGAATGCGTTATGAATGCTAACGTGTGTGCGTGTGTGCGCGAGCGCTTTGGTTTGATTTCTATCAAGATTCAGCGCCGTAAAAAAATTACGACGGTTTAGAGTCAAAACGGACTATCTTTAGATAGTCCATTGACATATCATTGATGTTATTGCAAAAACTAAAAACTTGTATTAAAAAAGACTGCAAATAATGTAAAATGGGGATTATGCTTTTTTTATATTTCTGCAGTCTTTTTTTTTAAACATGTTATTAGTATTTTGAATATTAGTTTCCACAATAATATGTTCAATAATACGTCAGTGGACTTTCTGAAGATAGTCCGTTTTGACTCCAAGCCATGGAAATACTGTATGTTGTTGTTGTTGTTGTGTACAGGTACTTACCGGGTATCCCATCATGGTGTAGGTCTTGCCCGTGCCCGTCTGCCCGTAGGCGAAGAGGCAGGCGTTGTAGCCGTCAAAGGCAGCCTGCAGCACCTCAGTACCCAGGTCCTGGTACACCTGGGGAAGAACACACAACACCAACACACACACACACACACACACTCAGTAATAGCAATAATAATTCCGTGGTACACATATATGCGGAGATTCCGTGCGGAAACCCGTGCGCAATCCGCAAATAAGTAAACGAAAGAAGGGAAAAGCAGAACTGTTTACCCCCTACACAAGTCTGGACAGCTGAAATGAGTAGTTTTGGCTCAAAATGTGTTGTTTTATTCATGGAAACATCAAACAATGTTCACTGAAAATGAGAATTAAAGAGCATTATTTTCAATTTTGAAGAGTAGTAGAGGTGCAAATTGAGTAGAATACTACTCGAAAAGAGTAGAGTAAACAGGTCTGGTCAAAAGATTTGCGCACGTGTCCGAATTTCCCCTAATCCGTAAATTGGTAGTCTTCTTTTTTCTCTCACTTGTTTACGGATTGCGCGTGGGATTTCCGCATGATGTGTGGTGTACGCGGCCTGATTCTTCTTCTGCGTTCCCAGGCCAAAAGGCCCACGCCGGGTACGCCGTATGTGTCCGTTTTCCAGTTTTCACCGGTCTCCCCGCTGCATTCAGCCGACACATTCTGATTTCGGAGGAGCTCAAAGGAGAAAAAATTATAGGGATTTTTTTTTTTTTTTTTTTTTTTTGGGGGGGGGGGGGGGGGGGCAGGAGAATGGGCCTAAAAAAAAGAAGTCAGTCAGAAGATGGTAGATGACACAAAGCAAGGGGGGAAAAGGCAGAGTCAAAGAGAGAGAGAGAGAGAGAGTGAGAGAGAGAGAGAGAGAGAGAGAGAGAGAGAGAGAGTCAGAAAGATGGTAGATGACACAAAGCAAAGGGGGGAAAAGGCAGAGAGTCAAGAGAGAGAGAGAGAGAGAGAGAGAGAGAGAGAGAGGAGAGAGAGAGAGAGAGAGAGTCAGAAAGATGGTAGATGACACAAAGCAAGGGGGAAAAGGCAGAGTCAAAGAGAGAGAGAGAGAGAGAGAGAGAGAGAGAGAGAGAGAGAGAGAGAGAGAGAGAGAGAGAGAGAGAGAGAGAGAGATTAGAGGAAGTTACAAGCACCATGGACACTACATTAAGGATTCACGCAAGTACAGAACTTCCAGAAGGTGGGGGGAACTATTTGTACGGAAGACCCCCCTCCCAGTATCCTCACGGGGAGGAGGGGAGGGGGGGGGGGGGGATAATAATAAATACATGTACGGGAGTATACATAGAAATGATCTGGCGTGATGTGGTCCGGTAGGTGAAACGGACCGGGTTTGTAACGGTCAGAGTAAAGCCCACCTAGTAACAAGGCGCCTGTTACATTACACTAA
Source organism: Phymorhynchus buccinoides (assembly GCA_017654935.2). Taxonomy (NCBI): domain Eukaryota; kingdom Metazoa; phylum Mollusca; class Gastropoda; order Neogastropoda; family Raphitomidae; genus Phymorhynchus; species Phymorhynchus buccinoides. The sequence goes on from CM065684.1 coordinate 18,602,740, forward strand.
ATACATGCCTGAAAATGGGGCCTACGCCGGCCCCCAGAACCCCGCCCTTGTTTGTTAAAAAGGTCAAGATGTGCCCCCCCCCCCCCCCACCCCACCCCTACATTTCTCGGCTCTCCCTGCATTTTCACACTTGCCTTTCTTACCAAACATTAAGCTGTATTTTATTAACCTTTTCAGCTAATTATCTTTGTTGAATAATTAATCACAGTCATAATAAAGGCCATTATCTAATAGGACCCCCCCCCCTCCCCCCCCCCCCCCCCCCCCCCCCCCCCCCCAGAGAAATGGAGGAAGGGGTGCGTTGATCCGCACCTTTGCCCAACAAATACTATAATAGATGCGGGACTGCTTTCTTCCGCCACCTGTCAAATCGGTTGTGTCAATTTAATCATTACACGGTATGAACCACTCCTACTACAGTACTAGTGCATTTGTTTCCGCTAAATATTTCCTGTTTTTCTATCACAGTCATGGTCTAAAAGGCAGTAAATCAATCAAATCAAGCGGCAGCCATAGCATGATCCATTCGCTTCATATAATACCGAAAAACTCGAGAGCTACTGATCGAGTCAGTGAAAACCTCCGTCAAGGGATTGTTTGGGCTAGCTATTAAGCTACTGCCATGGAATGTCTTTGTTTTTAAGGATGCGCGCGCGCGCGCGCGCGCGCGTTGTGTGTGTGTGTGTGTGTGTGTGTGTGTGTGTGTGTGTGTGTGCGCGTGTGCGCGTGCGCGCGCGCGCGTGTGTGTGTGTATGTGTGTGTGTGCGCTCGTGCCGCACGTGTGTGTGTGAGAGGAGTGTGCGCATGGCACGTGTGTGTGTGTGGTGTGTGCGCGCGTGGAGAGAGAGAGAGAGAGAGAGAGAGAGAGAGAGAGAGAGAGAGAGAGAGAGAGAGAGAGAGAGAATGAGAGAGAGAGAGAGACCGAAAACAAAGCGGGAGCATGAGAGACAGATATAAAGACAGACAGAGACGGAGACTAACCTATAATTATGCACAATGTGAATGGATTAAGAGGTGCGGAAGATTTTGTTTTAAAAAGATAAAGATGAAAAAATGACAGTCGTAATGCTTAAGACTTCCCTTTTCCCCTGTAACATTTAACCTCATATGATTTAGTAGGAAAGCAGCGCCACCATTTTCTCTCCCAACTTCCCTCCCCTGACCCCTCTACAGTAAATAATATATATTTTCGAACAAAAATCGATTCTGATCGCCTCTCGGCCTTTTGGCTAAGACAGTGATTCAGGAACATAACTTTTTGTTTATACCCTGGTTGGTTTGTTCAGCCCGTCGTACATGGCGAAAGCCGATACGCGACGCTAAACTGAACTTCCATCCACAAAAAAAACTAGGGGAGAGCACTTCGTGAAAATTAGAGTTCCTTACCTCCGTTACTCGGTCAAATACCATAGCAACAATGCAACAATGGCTTCGAAGCTTGAAATCGCAGGAAGCGAGTCAGCGACTTGCAAATTTATTTATTTTTTAATAGAAAAAATATTAGGGGTGTCCAGTGGCCACCAACTGATAAAACTTACAAAATGTGACGTAAAAATATCAATGACATAATTTTTTTTAGAATGACGCACGGTGTTCTAAATGCTGTGCGTCTGAGCTGCCCAAACACACGAGTCGATAGGCTACGAGAGCTGATGGTAGAGTGACTTCCCCTGTTTGACCGATTGAATTAGGCAAGATCACTCCCGGTCCCCCCACACCATGAAATTACTCCCTTTCATTATTTCCGAACAATTCCTATTTGGACAAATAAAGGCCTACTACTTCAACTCTTGTCCCAGTACGTTCTACACCGTTGTCATTCCAGCAATGCTGTTCTTATTATTACCAGCACCACACAAAGCTGGACAAACAAGCACACAACTTAAAAGTGAAGAGAAACACAACCAACACAAAAGCACCACAAAGGTATGTTTCTACTAGGGGAAGACGGGGTAAAAAGCGCATGGGCGGGTAAGAAGCCCACCCCAATTATCTCATGAAATGAAGCAAATTTCAGTCTCATTTTGCCCATGAGACGAGCGTTAATGTCTAGCATTCGTCTCATGGGCAAATTTGAACTGAAATTTTCTTTATTTCATGAGATAATTGGGGGGGGCTTCTTACCCGCCCATGCGCTTTTTACCCCGTCTTCCCCTACTTGTGGCGGTACCATAGCCGATGAGGTTTAACCGAGGCATGGTCACCGCTACACCTATCTGTATTAATTTAAAAAATCGGGACTTTACTGGTTTCGTACTGCCTCCGGGCATTGCCTCCAGTATTGTTCCCACCATCTTTGTATTTACAAATGTCCCTTATGTGTCTGATTCAGACCAAGAGGACGTAAAACTCCATTTTCTCTCTCTCACAAAAGCACCACATTATATACTACTTGTGGCGGTGCCATAGCCGATGAGGTTTAACCGAGGCGTGGTCACCGCTACAGCTATCTGTATTATTTTTTTTTAAATCGGGACTTTACTGGTTTCGTACTGCCTCCGGGCATTGCCTCCAGTATTGTTCCCACCATATTTGTATTTACAAATGTCCCATATGTGTCTGATTCAGACCAAGAGGACGTAAAACTCCATTTTCTCTCGCTCACAAAAGCACCACACCATGTACCAACAAATACACAACATCAAGTGCAGAGTAACGTTATTGTATTGACGAGACCAAACAGAACGTGTAATATTTCATCACAAAATGTCTTTTTCAAACAGCATAGACAACACAACAATACTTCCCTTCTTCACAGTCGAGCAGTCTCCCAAATCACAAAAAGCGTTATTAAGGAGGGGAGTGCGTGTACACACGCGTACACACACAGGCGCGCGCGCGCGCACACACACATACACACACACACGCACACGCGCGCGCGCGCGCGCACACATACACACACACACACACACGCGCGCGCGCACGCACACACACACGCACACACACACACACACACACGCGCGCACACGCGCACACACGCACACACACACACACACAGTACTAAGAAAACAGTTTATTGCACCAAAAGGTTTTTGGTTTTCGTCTGTCATTATTAATATCTTCTAGAAACAGCGAAACTGTTAAAAAAAAACCTGTGCATTTTTATATACCAAGCTCTAAAGGCAAGACAAATTGCTTTGTCATAAATTAATTCCTTTGCTAAAAAAAAAAAAGTGCACGAAATGATACTAGGCTTCTATTAGGGTTAGGGCTAGGGGGCTTTGACCTTATGGAATAAATATTTTTTATTTATTTCATCTCTCTCTCTCTCTCTCTCTCTCTCTCTCTCTCTCTCTCTCTCTCTCTCTCTCCCCCTCTCTCTTTCTATCTCTCCCCCCCCCCCCCCCACCTTCCTTCTTTACCCCCACAAACATACTTACAGCTCCTTATATTATTCAAATCAAAGACGGCTGACAAACATTTTAGTGTTTAATTTGGTAGTATAGGGGGAGTGGGCCCGTGTTGCTTCAGTCTCCGTCACGCCTTGTTGGAGTCCTTCCTCTCAGGCCCTGTTATAATAGTCACTAGCGCAACGCCGAGTACCAGTAACGCCTAGTAACGGTAACGCCTAGTAACGGTAATGCCAAGTACTGGTAACGCAGAGTACAGCAAATTTGAAGCGATTTGGGTAAAGAAACGGTGGAGTTATAAGGCCCGTTTCGCGTTGGCGCTGCTCTGAGAGTGATGCGCTCTCCCTAGTAACGGTAACGCCTAGCAACGGTAACTTCAAGTACTGGTAACGCTGAGTACAGAAAATTTGAAGCGATTCGGTTAAGAAACGGCGGAGTTATAAGGCCCCGTTTCCCGTTGGCGCTGCTCTGAGAGTGACGCGCTCTCCCGATTTTCTTCAAATTGCTGCCAGGCTTTGCCCCGGCCACAGCAAGCCTGACAGCAAATTTGACGCGATTCGGTTGAAAACCGGCGGAGTTATAAGGCCCGTTTTGCATCATGCTGCTGTTATGCGCCTAAGTAATCGATTCCTTCCGGTTTGGCACACCGATAGTCACCGTCCCCAGTCATCTATCTGCCAAATTCGAAGGCAATCGGCCCAGAAACGCCGGAGATACGGGCGCCGAGAGGCCGGCGGATGCGCGTTTCGCGCATTTGCGAAACCGCGCAAATGATACGGCCGCCTCGGTTGCCGTTGCCATCGCCCCGTCTCACAGCAAATTTGAAGCGATTCGGTCGAAAAAACGGCGGAGTTATAAGGCCCGTTTTCGTGTTTCAGGACACACAGACACACACACACACACACACGGGACACTTTCCAAATTACTATATGATGAGTGTGTCTTAGACCGTCAACACGGGTGGTAGCATGTAAATGAGGCCCTTCTTCTTCTTCTTCTTCTTCTTGGCTTAACCCTTTCACCGCCAAAGTCGCATTTCAGCACCACAGTGATTTAACACCTATGTCACTAAAAGGCATCAAATTGGGGTCTATTATCCAAAGACCCTGTTGTCTTAGTTTTGGGAAGTAAGGATAGACCTTATTTTATATATGTCACAGAAGAATCCCCAATACTGCAGATGGATTTTGTTCTCTACCCAGGTAAATTTAATGGAATGTTTTGGCTGAAATATGGCTGGCGATGAAAGGGTTAAACGGTTTTTTTTATTCAACAATTTCAAATTATAAACAATAACGAGGTAACAGGGTAACAACAAGCATATAGCTTATAACGTACCCGTACACAATACATTACATATGATTCAAATGACGGAAGGTGTGTTCTCACCACTTAGAAAACACACCTTCTTCTTCTGCGTTCCCAGGCCATATGGCCATACTGGGTAATGGAATGGAGAAAAATCCATAATGGCACCACAGTGAAGGTAAAAGGCATCAAATGGGTCTATTATCCAAAGACCCTATTGGAGTTTTGGGAAGAAAGGATAGACCTTTTATATATTTCACGTCCCAATACTGGTCTGGTAAACAGGACACATATGGCTGGCGGTGAAAGGGTTAACGGGAAACAGACACATAGTAGATTATAGAATATGGTGGGAACGATCCTGGAGGCAATGCCCGGAGGCAGTGCAACACCAGGAAAGTCCCGATTTTTTCACCAATACAGATATTATTGATAAGGCTCAATTAATGGAATGAATGAATGTGTCCGGTTTTAATGAATTAATGTGTCCGGTTTTCAGTTTTCACTGGTCTCCCCCGCTAGCGCACAGCCAACACATTCCGATTTCGGAGGAGCTCAAAGGAGAAAAATTATTTGGAAGATTTTATTGGAGAAACAAAAGGCAGGAGAATGGGCCAATAAGTCAGAAAGATAGCAGATGATAGAAAGCAAAGGAGAAAGGCACAAGAGTCAAAGAGAGTGACAGATTAGAGGAGGTTACAAGCACAGAACTTCCAGAAGGTGGGGGAACTATTTTTACGAAAGACCCCCCCGGTATCCCCAAGGGGGAGAATGAGGCCCCCCAAAACAGCCCATCGTTTTTGAGGGAGTTTAGTCTAATTTACATACTACTACTACTACTACTACTACTACTACTACTACTACTACTACTGCTACTGCTGCTACTACTACTACTACTACTACTACTACTACTGCTGCTGCTGCTGCTGCTGCTGCTACTACTACTACTACTACTACTACTACTACTACTACTACTACTACTACTACTGCTACTACTACTACTACTACTACTACTACTGCTGCTGCTGCTGCTGCTGCTACTACTGCTACTACTGCTGCTGCTGCTGCTGCTACTACTACTACTACTGCTACTACTACTACTACTACTGCTGCTGCTGCTGCTGCTACTACTACTGCTGCTGCTGCTGCTGCTACTACTACTACTACTACTACTACTACTACTACTACTACTACTACTGCTGCTGCTGCTGCTGCTACTACTGCTACTGCTGCTGCTGCTGCTGCTGCTACTGCTGCTACTACTATTACTACTACTACTACTACTACTACTACTACTACTACTACCCGTGTCGACTGTCTACTAAGACATACTCATGACTATAACAGGTCCCCGGAATGGGAAAGGCTAGGATCATAGCAAAGGGTGGGGTGGGGGACGGATCACAGGAAAGGTTCCAAGAAATCAAAGAAAGGGGTGTGCCGGGTCGGGGTCGGGGTGGGGGTGATAGTTCTGTGTGTGGGTGAGGGTGTGTTGGGTGCTTCAGCCGGTGCCAGAAGTGCCATAAATGGGGGGCTGTAATTGTGTGCCAGAGCGGTGCCGTGCCATTCCAAACACTTCTGATATAATAGGGAGACAGGCTGTCACAGACCTTTGTTTGTAAAAGACGACAGCTGGAACAAGAAGGGGAATGTGAAAGGTTTGTTAGGAACAGGAGGTGTGTGCGTTGATTGATTGGTTGATTGATTGATTGATTGAATTATTGATTGATTGATTGATTGATTGATTGGATTGATTGATGGACTGAGTGATCGACGAATCTGAACTTGAATTCTCTCTCTTTCAGCAGAATGTTGCATGGTTTCCAGATAATTAAACGCTCTGCAAGTTGAAGACAGGGTCAGTCTGACAGACAATGTGTGATCGAGGTGCATAGTCCGCTAAACGTAACTAGCTTTATTTAAAGGGACACCCTGACGGATGAGTTTCTGCAAGAAACACGTCAAGATCACCAGGAAAACGCCCTTTACGGAGGTCGCAACACTCACTTTGATCTGGTTTCCTAGAAATCAAACCATCAAATCGGCGATTCCTCCTTGGCGGAGGTGCTGGAAGTCAGATTCTTTCAGTGAAAGACAAAGCAATTGTCTTGTCTTTTCTAATGGCTGCCTAAGTCAGACCAAATCGTTTGCACGAAATGTCCACAATACAAGCCTTTTTTAACATTTATTTTATACAAAAGGGGTTTCGGTCACAACAAAGGAAATAGCTCCAATAATTCTCTGCACTACACAGAAGAAAAAGCTTCAACCACTCTTGAGTGGCCTCCACCCACCCCGTCCAAAATGGCTTCTCTCTCCGGCAACTCCGCCAGGGAGGAATCGACGTTTTGACGGTTTGATTTCTAGGAAACCAGAGCAAAGTGAGTGCTCCGATCCTTGAAAAGGCTGTCTTTCTGGTGATCTTGAAGCGTTTTTTGCAAAATAAACTCATCCGTCAGGGTGTCCCTTTAAAGATCTACCAACACTTACAAAACATCAAAGAGAGTCCTGATCACGCGGCCACAGAACCGTCTATGCAGTTCGTGATTGTTCGCAAAGATTCGGACATCAAGATCAAATGCGTGCGCGCGCTGCTTTTCAACGTTCTGACACAAAGGTTGAGACACAACTAAAATGGCAAACCATATAACTTTACTTCCATGCATCATGTAAAATCTATGGGAATAATTATATTCGTGTACCTTGTCGTTTGGGTAAATTGAGATCATGGCCATTTGTGTCTGGCAATAATTCTTCATTTTTCAGTGAGAACGGTTTAGTACCTTTAAACCTTTTCAACGCCAGCCATTTTTCAGCCGCAATTATCCATGAAACTTACCTGGATACAGAAAAGATTTCGTCTGCAATATTGGGGATTCCTCTGTGACATAGGGCTTATCCTTCCCTCCCATTAACGTAATTGGGCAGCAGACCCTCATTTGATGCCTTTTAGTGACATGGGTGCTAAATCATTGTGGTGCCAAGAGGCGACAGTGGTGATGCAAGGGTTAAAAGAGTGTATTGTCATTAAACGTTGGGCTCATTAGTAGTACGTTCATAAGGCCTGCTGTTTAAGTAAACTAAGGTCGAACCGACCATAAATGGTTTAAGGTACGGAAATTGGAAAACATGTTCACCCCCCCCCCCCCAACCCCACACCCCCCACCCACCCCCAAAAAAAATCAAAAAAAAATCTCGCAATGAGTTTGCATGTTTCGCTGTTTTGGGTAAACTGACACCAGGGACCTCACTGTTGGGACATCAGAGACAATTGTCTAAATTTTCATTATTTTTGACAATATTCATTCCTTAAGTCTTGATAAAGGTAAATAAATCGAAATATTGATGAATCTTAACAGAGCTTTTTGTTTCACTTCTGCCCTCCTCAGATCAAAAATTATTCCCAGTGAAAACAAAATCGGGGACAAGTCTTGTCAATTGTCATTATGATCGCTTCAGTAACTTAAAACTTGCGGCAAGCGGAACGCATTTTAAGCTTACCCATGAACAGGCAGAGAGATCAGACCTGGTATTGCAGTACCTCCAGGATCTGCTCAGAGCATTGAATGAATGATGGTTGGTTGATGGTTCGTCCCATATGCGCTGTTTTGCAGCCGAGTGGACGTCAAACCATACTTTCACTCAGGGCAGAGAAATAGCACAGGCTTTCGTGTTAGTTGTTGCAAAGAACTCCAGTTCTTATCTAACTTGGAGTGGGTGTACAGCAAAGGGGGCAAATGTTAAGATCAGCCCCCCTCCTCTGCCCCTTCCATTCATTTCAGACGGTTTCGCTTAGGGTTAGGGTTAGGAGTAGGGTTTGGGATAGGGTTGGGGATAGGCTTAAGGTCAGTTAAGTGTCAATCTCATAACATACCATCATTTGTGTGTGTGTGTGTGTGTGTGTGTGTGTGTGTGTGTGTGTGTGTGTGTGTGTGCGTGCGTGTGTGTGCGTGTGCGTGCGTGCGTGCGTGTGCGTGTGCGCGTGCGTGCGTGTGCGTGCGTGCGTGCGTGTGCGTGCGCGTGTGTGTGCGTGCGCGTGTGCGTGTGCGTGTGCGTGCGTGTGTGTATGTGTGATTAAACGGTTTTAGGTTAGGATTAGGGTTAGGAATAGGCTTTGGGATAGGGTTAGGGATAGGTTTAGGGTCCGTTTAGTGTCAAATACACAATAAAAAAATAAACGTTGATGACTAAACTGACCCTAAACCTATCCCTAACCCTACCCCAAACCCTATTCCTAACCCTAACCCTAACCTGAAACCACCTAAAATGAATGGAAGGGGCAGAGGAGGGGGCTGATCTTAACATTTGCCGCAAAGGGTTTGCAGTGTGCGGGGTGTCTTTTGTTATCCGTTCCAAGTTTTCGCAGCCGAAGTGGCGCCGTAAAAGAAATTAAAAAGACTTTGCCAGTTCTACAGTATATATGTATATAAATAGTATGAATATAAAATCTCAGTTATTAGCTGAGCTCCATTCCCCCTATTCTGAAGGACTAAAACGTTGGTGCATTTGAAATGCAGAATAGTTTGCTTTGATAAAACCTTTTTTTGTGTCCAATGTCTGTATTTGTGAACCTCAGAAACAAACTCAGTTTACTTTAACTTTACGATTTGTTCTGTATTCAGAAAAGAAGAAAAGAAGAAGAAAATAATGTGCTGATTTACTTTATATATATAAAAAAAAGAACATGATTTTACGTGATGGATCAATGAATATCGGATGTGTTTGCGTTTGCATGCCAGAGGAATGTGTGCATGAGTGTGTGTGTGTGTGTGTGTGTGTGTGTGTGTGTGCGTGTGCGTGTGCGTGTGCGTGTGCGTGTGTGCGCGTGCGTAAGTGCATCCGCATGTGTGTACGTGCGTGCGTGTGAATCAATATCTGT
>CM065684.1:18617276-18622276 GCA_017654935.2 Phymorhynchus buccinoides
GGGGGAAGCGGGGGGGGGGGGGAGAAAAAGGGGGGGGGGGGGGGGGGGGGGGGGTGGGGGGGGGGGGGGGGGGGGGGGGGGGGGGGGCCGGGGTGGAGTTGGGAGTTCTTTTGGTCTACATTTTTGTTTGTGGTACAAGCCCACTAAACCTATAACTAACTCACTTTGTCGGGTCTGTTGTTCACACTGTCGGTCCAAAATTGTCGCATCATATTGTAAAAGAGAAAAAAATACTTGGGCATATAAAGTAACATTTCAGTTGTCATATCTACAAACCTACAGTCCTTAGAGTATGGAAAGAATTGCTATACTGAACAGAGCACATGAATCTTCATTCTAAAAGCGTACAAAATAATAAGCATACGTAATACAGTGAGCACTGCAACATACACGACGAGTATGCGGTGTCTTCTTTTTCGATGAGCATAAGTAGGATAAATAGTTTTAAAATGTTTTCCAAAAGATATAAAAAGTTACGAAATGGTGCAAGAGATAACATTCTGGTTTACAAGATTAAAATTATTGAAAAGCCAGGGGAGGAGACTCAGTGTATGTAATGATTGGAGTGGTAGAAATAGACCGCTGCCACAAACGATTGCGAATCCGCGCTTGTTTACTAATAAAATTAGAGCATTTAGACGAGACAGTTTTCATTTTCTTAAACAATAAAATAAGTTTTTTCTCCCTCATTCCAGAGTAATTATTCTTAAATCAAAAAAAAAAAAAATAAATGGACATGAAAAATATTGCAAATTCCTGATTTCAGGAAAAAGAACAAAGCCCAAATCCCGATTCCGTATGTTTAATGCATGATGACAAAAGTAGGCTCGTGCCAATCCAAGAGTCTGTGGACTCTTGTCTGAAGTGAGTCGCTCAAAAAAAAAAAAGAACAGAACAGTTATTTATAGCGTCATTGAGTCGCTGACAATCATTCTACTTCCAAACCATGCCTAGCGTCAGAAAAGCCACACACAACACCATACACAAGTTTGGGTCAAAACTGGTGTTGTCCACACTTCAAAGTTTTTAAGAGCTGTGGACAGACTACAACCCCCACCGCCCCACCCCGCCAATACACACAAACACACCATCACGAGAGAGAGAGAGAAGGAGAGATGAGGAGAGGAGCAGAGACGAGAGGAGAGAGAGAGAGGAGAAGAGGAGAGAGTGAGAGAGAGAGAGATGAGATTGAAAAAAAATCGAGAGACGTGAGGAGAGAGAGATGAGAGATGAGAGAGATTAAGAGAGAGAGACAGAGAGAGAGATAGTATGGGGAGTAGAGAGAGAGGGGGGAGAGAGGAGAAAGAGAGAGAGGGAGAGAGAGAGAGAGAGAGAGAGAGACGTCTATTGAGGACGGCGAGATGAGAGAGAGGAGAGAGAGAGAAAGAGAGAGAAGGGAGATGGAGAGACAGACAAGCATTCGACAGGTAGACAGACAGACTTGGACAGAGAGACAAAGAGACACAGAGGTACAGACAGGTAGGTAGGCAGGTACATTATTCTTATTCTTCTTCTGCGTTCCCAGGCCATATGGCCATAATGGGTAAGGTACGTATATGTCCGGTTTTCAGTTGTCACTTGCGTCTCCCGACTGCGTACAGCTGACACATTCCGATTTCGGAGGAGCTCAAATGAGAAAAAAATATTTGGAAGATTTTTTTTTTTAAAGGCAGGAGAATGGGCCAACTATTAAGTCAGAACGATAGCAGAAGATAGAAAGCAAAGGGAAAAGGCAGCAGAGTCAAAGAGAAGTGGCAGATTAGAGGAAGTTGCAACCACAGAACTTCCAGAAGGTGGGAAAACAAAGGGAAAAGGCAGAGTTCAAAGAGAGTGGCAGATTAGAGGAAGTTGCAACCACAGAACTTCCAGAAGGTGGGAAAACAAAGGGAAAAGGCAGAGTTCAAAGAGAGTGGCAGATTAGAGGAAGTTGCAACCACAGAACTTCCAGAAGGTGAGGGGACTATTTTAACGAAAGACCTACCGGAATCCCCACGGGGGTGGGGGGGGGGGGGAGACTCGAGGAAGGGGCGGGGTCGTCCTGCTCCTCGGTATGGAGGCACGAGGCATCCCACCCCCAGGCATGCCCCACTGCCCATGCGGTGCGGCTAAATGAATAGCTCAGCTTGTAGAGGGGACCAGCTTATAGTGCCAGCTGTCCTATAATACCCTCTTGGCAGAAAGAGTGGGGATGTACCATGGGAAAGGTACCTTCAACTATTTAAACGAATCTCAGCCCTGCCTTCCGTAATCGCACCTATGCCTTCTCTGCTATCTATAAGCCATAGTTGGAAACAACAGACTGACATACATACATAGACAGGGGGGTGGGGTGGGGTGGGGGAGTAGGGGGTCCCACGTAGCATACTCACGCACGCACACGTTCCAAACCCTACTAGTCACCTCTTCCTAAACGCTTGTCAATCGATATCTGGATTAGCGAGTTTTAAGTCTTACGTGTTTTCTCAAGCACATTCGGTGCCAGAGGTATGCGTGAGCCGGGAACATCATAATGATATATGGCACGCTATCTGGTCGGCCCTTGTCTGCTGCTACTAGGAGACGTGGAAGAAGTGCTGGAAGAAGCTCAGCTAGACAACCACACTGAGTGCGTGAAACAGTGCCAGGCTTTGTTAAAGGGGCACCCTGACGGATGAGGTTTTTTGCAAGAAACACACGTGTCGAGATCACCAGCAAAAACACCTTTTCCAGAGATCGCAAACACTCACTTTGCTCTGGTTTCCTAGAAATCAAACCGTCGAATCGGCGATTCCTCCTTGGCGGGGGTGCTGGAAGTCAAATTGTTTCAGTGACAATTCTTTCAGGCATGTGCCTTCTCTTCTCTAATGACCCCCCTGAGATTAGAGCAAATCGTTTGCACGAAATTTCCACAATACAAGCCTTTTTAATTTTGTATTTTATTTTATTTTATACAGTTTACCAAAAGGAGTTTCGTTCACAACAAAGGAAATAGCTCCTTCTTTTTTTAAACAGCGCTACAAAGAAGAGAAAGCTTCAATCACTCTGAGTGTCCTCCACCCATCCCATCCAAAATGACCTCTCTCCGGCGGCGGCATCTCCGCCAAGGAGGGATCGCCGTTTCGACGGTTTGATTTCTAGGAAACGAGAGCAAAGTGAGTGTTCGGATCCTTGAAAAGGCTGTTTTTCTGGTGATCTCGACGTGTCTCTTGCAAACAACTCATCCGTCAGGGTCCACCTTTAAACTGGAGTACACGGGTGACTGGTTTAACTACCACGACATTCTACTACCTATACGTTTTCTGTTAATATGTTGTAGGCCTACAGATAGTTTTAAGCAGGCTTTTAATTTGTTTTAAGTGTCGAACGGTTGAGCTATTAAAGCTTTTCATCTTTGCAACATCCCCATTTGGAGAGTAAAAAAAAGGGTGGGGTGGAGTGGGGGTGGGGGGCTATCTTAATACCCATCTGTATTGTTAAAAAATCAGGACTTTCTTGGTGTTCGCACTGCCTCCGGGCATTGCCTCCAGGATCGTTTCCCACCATCTTTATATCTACTAATGTCCCATATGTGTCTGTTCCAGACCGGAGGACGTTAAGCAGAATTCCACGCGCGCGCCACATTTGAATCACAGCTGGCGAGAGAGACGGTTCTGCCCTTCTTTGTTCCCTGTTGTGCGAGCCACCGCGAGGCAGAGCTTTTCTGACGAGAAAGACCCGATCCTTGGGATCGGTTGTTTTCCTTTTAAGCAGAATTTCATCGGTGGGCAGCTTCCCGCCTTCAGACAAATAAATCCCCCCCCCCCCCCCCCCCCCCCCCCCCCCCCCCCCCCGCCCCCCCCCCCCCCCCCCCCCCCCCCCCCCCCCCCCCCCCCCCCCCCCCCCCCCCCCCCCCCCCCCCCCCCCCCCCCCCCCCCCCCCCCCCCCCCCCCCCCCCCCCCCCCCCCCCCCCCCCCCCCCCCCCGCCTTCTCAGTGAAAGTTCTGCCTTAGCAATTTCCTCTCATCTATCACTCGACTCTCTTTGACTCTGCCTGTTCCTTTTCTTACTGTCAAGTGCTATCAACTTCTCCCCTGTGTTATTGACACATTCTTCAGCATTTTTTGTTTTCCGTTTCTAGAAGATCTACTGCCAAACACTTACCAGCTCCTGGGAGGCAAACTCGGCATGCTGGCCTCTGTCCACGTTGGAGTCGTAGCAGTAGTCGAAGGCGAAGTGCTTGACCCTGTCCCGAGTGTCCCCGTACTCGGGCGACCCTTGCACCTGCACGGGAAACACGTTTTTGTGTTATTGGGGGGTCAGTTTTGATTGAGGTCAACAGAGAGCAACGGGGGGCATGGAGAAAGCAATAACAACGGTTATATAATTTTATATAATAGTGGTTTTTTTTATAAAATTAATTACTTCTTCACGATTTATCTCAGGCTGTTGTCGTGTATGGAAACGAGGTCTTGGACTCTTTTTTCCCACCCGCAGTCTGTCTGTCTGTCTGTCTGTCTGTCTGTCTGTCTGTCTGTCTGTCTGTCTGTCTGTCTGTCTGTCTGTCTGTCTGTCTGTCTGTCTGTCTGTCTGTCTGTCTGTCTGTCTGTCTGTCTGTCTGTCTGTCTGTCTGTCTGTCTGTCTGTCTGTCTGTCTGTCTGTCTGTCTGTCTGTCTGTCTGTCTGTCTGTCTGTCTGTCTGTCTGTCTGTCTGTCTGTCTGTCTGTCTGTCTGTCTGTCTGTCTGTCTGTCTGTCTGTCTGTCTGTCTGTCTGTCTGTCTGTCTGTCTGTCTGTCTGTCTGTCTGTCTGTCTGTCTGTCTGTCTGTCTGTCTGTCTGTCTGTCTGTCTGTCTGTCTGTCTGTCTGTCTGTCTGTCTGTCTGTCTGTCTGTCTGTCTGTCTGTCTGTCTGTCTGTCTGTCTGTCTGTCTGTCTGTTGTCTGTCTGTCTGTCTGTCTGTCTGTCTGTCTGTCTGTCTGTCTGTCTGTCTGTCTGTCTCTCTCTCTCTCTCTCTCTCTCTCTCTCTCTCTCTCATCTCTCTCTCTCTCT
>CM065684.1:18629776-18634776 GCA_017654935.2 Phymorhynchus buccinoides
CAGATCCGCACATGCGATAGACAAACAGACGTTATCTTGTTCCGGTCACTGACTACTAGTACTGTACTGACATCCTTACAGACCTGCTAGAACAAAGAACGAAAGCCAGCCAGTGCTAGCCTACTGGTAGTGCTCAAGCAATGTGGTGCCGATGCGGACAGGTTGCCGGTATGTTTTGTGTCACACTGAGTGAGTCAAGGAGCAATGACATTTATCATAGCAATAATGACGCGTGTTGTGTGCATAGCTCTGTAGGTCATTGCCACGGCCCTCTTCCCGCGCCTCCCTTGCTCTCAAGGACGTGCTGTGATGGATTGTTCTGACACATTGGCAGATCGTTTTCTAGGGGTACCCTGACGGATGAATGTTTTGCCAGAAACGCGTCAAGATCACCAGGAAAACACCCTTTAGTGGCTTTACAGAGATCGCAACACTCACTTTGCTCTGGTTTCCTGGAAATCAAAACCGTCAAATCGGCGATTCCTCCTTGGCGGGGGTTATGGAAGTCAAATTCTTTCAGTGAAAGAGAAGGCATGTGTCTTCTCCTTTCTAATGGCTGCCTGAGTAGCTTAGACCAAATCACAAAATGTCCACAATACAAGCCTTTTTATTTACAGTTTACCAAAAGGAGTTTCGCTCACAACAAAGGAAATAGCTCCAATTGGTTTTTTACTGCACTGCAATGAAGAAAAAGCTTCAACCACTCTGAGTGTCCTCCACCCACCCCGTCCAAAATGGCTTCTCTCTCCGGCAACTCCACCAAGGAGGAATCGCCGTTTTGACGGTTTGAGTTTTAGGAAACCAGAGCAAAGTGAGTGTTCCGATCCTTGAAAAGGCTGTCTTTCTGGTGATCTCGACGTTGAGTCCAACTCAACCCGTCTAAAACTGACCTCGACGTTCAAACATTTTGGTTCAAATACTAATTAGTTAGTTAGTTAGTTAGACTGATATAGTCCCGTCAACAGCTATGGTTATCTCAGGACTGTCACCGCGTAAAATTCGACCTTGTATAACAAAACTAAAATCAATGATTCTTCAACGTCCCAAAGCCTGAAAACAACAACAAAAATAAACAGTACAATTCACGACATGGCATCATCATCATTGTACCCTATAGCTCATAATTTCACACAGTGCTGGAAACGTTGAGCCACTCTACTCTTCTTGTCGGATCCAGGTTATAAAAATAACATCCTAGTAAAATATATAGATATAGATAGATATATATATATACGTACAAGATATATAAAGGCCATATAGGCAAATCTGCAGCAATGTTCAATCGATACTGATCGCTTCTCGGCCTTTTGGCTAAGACAGTGATTCAGGAACATAAATGTTTGTTTATACCCTGGTTGGTTTGTTCAGCCCGTCGTACATGGCGAAAGCCGATACGCGACGTTAAACTGAACTTCCAAATCTGCAGCACTACAGAATGGGCAACATGTGCCCACTCAAGTGCGTAAGGTCTCACGCGTGAAAGCCAGTGAACAATTAAAAAACAAGCGCGGATTCGCAATCGTTTGTGGCGTGCGACACTATTGGACGCGACAATTTTGGACAGACCGACCGACCGACCGACAGACCGACAAAGTGAGTTATAGGTTTGTGGCTTGTGCCACAAACAAAAACCTGGCATGTCATAAATTGTAAATGAGGATGGAGAGAATGAAAAATGGGGATGATGGGCTACTCCACGACAAGGTGGAAGCCTGGGGGGAAGCAAATATTAATTCAACAGCTAATCAACTATAGACTTTGAGATGAAAGCCTCTTGGTGCACTGAGCCTACGATCTAAAGACACCCCCATACACGTGGCAAATGTAACACAGGAACCTCGAGTAACTGCCTCCAAGAGGGGAAATCACTCTGCCAGCTGTGGGACAGGATAAAACATGGCGGGCCTAATTGGTCGTGAGTGACTCAAATTAGATGGGGCAAAGTGGAGGGCTGGCACACCTCCGAAGCTTGCCCGCCATCTCTTTGCCTCGTAAATCTGGTGTAACAATCACAACCAGATGTCTATTATGTATGGACCATCCAAAGTATTGGAGACCGGATAAATTGTTTTTTCCCCATCCTTTTTGCTAATGCTAGTATGTAGCTTATAGTATGTATACTCACAGAAGGCTGTTGCCATTTGGGTTTTTTAAAGTTTGAATACATTAGAATCATCTAGAATGTGGAAATCAGGTCTGGAGTCCGTTTTTAAGCGCGGATTCGCAATCGTTTGTGGCACGCTTTTCTTTCTCTTTTACAATATGTGCGACAATTTTGGACCGACCGACCGACCGACAGACCGACAAAGTGAGTTATTGGTTTGTGGCTTGTGCCACAAACAAAAGGCAATCGGCGGAATTAGAAAGGGTCCAAAGACGAGCAACAAAATTAGTTAAAGGCGTTAGTCAACTTGATTACGAAAATAGACTAATTAGGAAGTTGAAATTAGCATCTCTGAAATATAGAAGAATTCGTGGGGATCTGATAAACACATACAATGTTTGTTTTACAGTCATAACAATACTAATAAATCTTTGTTAAAGCTAACAACTGACTCAAACATCAATCAACTCAAGAACCCGTAACAGTGATTTAAAAATACTAACCCAGTATAGCCGAACTAATATTATAATTTTTTTTAATTTTCTAACAGAGTAACAAAGTTTTGGAATACTCTTCCTGCACATATTAAACGAGCACAGAATCTAACACAATTCAAAAACCTCTTTGATAAATACACCAACATCTCAAACCTGCAATATGAGCATGACTAAAAGGCAGATTTGCCCAAAACAAAATATAAAAACCTCTCAGCTGTGCAAAAGTTCAAACAAAAATGAAAGGACAGTGAAGAGGCCGCGAGGCCTAATGTCCTAACTACCCGACCTGACCAGAATCGAATGCTGGTCAACAATGCTTCGACTATGTTGCAGTTTAGCTACTACCCCCTCATGTCCATGGCTTTCAGTCTCAAAGTATTGTACTCTCAGTTTCATTAAAGGTCTCTGGACAGAAAACTGAAACAGACTGCAAGCGTCACTGGAACATACAACAAACAAAAACCAAGCTACACAACAAGTACAACATGACGTTAATTGATTCACAAGAGACACAGGGCATGTAGAGTGGCACAGTGGTATCGCGTTCGCTTCGTGTCAAGTAAACCCGAGTTCGAACCTGGGGTACAGGGGATTTTTTCCTCTCATTCTGCACTAGGCCTTACGGTCTGAACGTGGAGTCTTTCGGATGAGACGATAAACCGAGGTCCCGTGTGCCCATGCACTTAGCATACATTAAACCCAGTGGCAACGAAAAAAGTTGTCATTTGGTCAAAATTTACCCCCCCCCCCCCCCCTTCCTCATCAGTCACAAAAAAATCGCATGCAAAAAAAAATAATTATAAAAAAAAACCTCTGGCTGCGACGCTCTCTCCAGGGTGGGAGCAAACCCGAATTTCACAGAGACGCCTCTGTGACTATAACGAAAATACCTAATAATACCCCCTAACTAATACAACAAAACAACTGGATATTTCCGGCGAATGCTGCCTTTATCAACATAGACACACAAGAAGACAGCAAACAGCCAACAGCAAAGATGGCAAAAGGAGCAACAACAAAAACCAACAAGTGCAACGCCGAGCGGCTGCAAAGTCCCCTCGCAGCATCGCGGAGGTAAATCGGAATGTGTCGGCTGTACACATACATAAAAAATCGCATCAAAACAGCACGTAGCTACATAAAAACGCATCAAAACAGCACGTAACTGAAAAGTTTTGTTATATATAGCCTTGGGGTTCGGACCCGTGATTTGAGCGCGCGCGATCATGCGCACACGCGCGATCATGCGCACACGCGCGCACAGAAAAATTCATGACAACTGTGTTATAGACCATTCATCAAGAAATGTTGGGAAAAAAACTGCATTAAAATACATGCAAAACTTCGCGAGATATTAGCGATTATGTGTTTCGGGGTTTGAACCCCGTAACTGGCGCGACCTTGACCTTAATGTAAAACTAAATACATCAGTGGATAGCTTGCATCTTGGCAAACTAGCATACCAAATTTGATGATGATAGACTGAATAGTTTTTGAGAAAAACGGACGAATAGCCGGACGGACCAGACAAAAACAATAGCTCCCCGAACCTTCGGCTCGGGGACTAATAAGGTCTTCCCCTCTCCAATCCAATCTGTGAAATTCTTCAGTCTCTAATGGTCCATAGACATCTGGTAGTGATTGCACACACCAGATTCCCCGCAGTTTACAAAGTGATGGCAGGCAAGCTTCAGAGGTGTGCCAGTCCTGACGAAAATGGTGTTTTACGTCCTCTTGGTCTGAATCAGACACATATGGGACATTTGTGAATACAAATATGGTGGGAACAATACTGGAGGCAATGCCCGGAGGCAGTACGAAACCAGTAAAGTCCCGATTTTTTAAAATTAATACAGATAGGTGAAGCGGTAACCACGCCTCGGTTAAACCTCTTCGGCTATGGCACCGCTACAAGTATTTAATGAACAGTGTGCCAGTCCTCCACTTTGCCCCAACTTTTATGCGAATGATCATTCACAGATTGGATTGTAGAGGGGAATAGTATTGTTTATTGTTTTTTGTTTTTTTTTTGCTCCTGTAGTAGGAGGGCTTTTTGCTATATTTGCTGTTTGCTGTTTTCTTGTGTGTCTATCTTTCTCCTACTGTCCTCACTATCAGAGATCCTTCCTGGCTCGCATTGGCCTCACTATAGCCCTATGCGAACTCATCCAGCATCCTAGATTTCCACAACAAGGACGAACTGTTGAAGCATGGTCATCATCCCTCGGGATGGACGAACGAACAACTATGTTGATAAAGGCGCATTCGCCGACATTTCCAGTGTTGTCTTGTTGGGTCTCTTGAGAATTAAATAACGTAGCGAAAAGTTTCAGTCAGAAAAATTACTGGGAAGTAGCTAAACTGCAACTTTGCCAAAAAAATGTTTTTTCCTGGGCCCA
>CM065684.1:18642276-18644776 GCA_017654935.2 Phymorhynchus buccinoides
GGGGGGGGGGCTGACCAAATAGATACAGTTCCAACCTACTCCCTTCACCCCCGTAATTAATTAAAGAATGAACACGCGCGCGCGCACAAATACACAGCTGACTGTGTACACAAGCACGCACATACACGCACATTGTATACACACGCGCATACATACACACTACATACACGTGCGCGCACATGAACATGCATACACATTCACACACACACACACACACACACACACACACACACACACACACACACACACGCATTTTTTTGTGGGGACCGGGAACTTATCAACATCAAAATAATTATTCAAAGTAATGCTCAGTTTACCTACTGGGTATCAAAATCGTTCAATTAAATTGAATCTTGATTCGTTATAGATCTTTCCTTAACTCACAAAACAGGCATCTTGTATTTCCCCCATTTTTGACACAATAGTATGACCATAACTAACCGTTCTCTTTTAGAGATCAGTGCTAGCTTTTCGGCACGCAATGCTTCAGATTGCGCGTATTTTACTAGCGCTTCCAGACAGGTGAGCTAGATGACGACGATAAGACAGTTACTCAGACTAAGCAGGAGTTATCATCCCCCTTCAGCAGCGTAATAATATCTTCACGAAGAATTTGAGCCTCATACAGAGAGAGAGAGAGAGAGGGGGGGGGGAGAGAGAGAGAGAGAGAGAGAGAGAGAGAGAGAGGAGAGAGAGAGAGAGAGAGAGAGAGAGAGAGAGAGAGAGAGAGAGAGAGAGAGAGAGAGAGAGAGGGCGAGAGAGAGAGAGAGAGAGAGAGAGGAGAGAGAGAGGAGAGAGAGAAGAGAGAGAGAGAGAGAGAGAGAGAGAGGGGAGAGAGAGAGAGAGAGGGAGAGAGAGAGGGAGAGAGAGAGAGAGAGAGACAGAGAGAGAGAGAGAGAGAGAGAGAGAGAGAGACAGAGAGAGAGAGAGAGAGAGAGAGAGAGAGAGAGAGAGAGAGGAGAGAGAGAGAGAGAGAGAGAGAGAGAGAGAGAGAGAGAGAGAGAGAGAGAGAGAGAGAGAGAGAGAGAGAGAGACGGGAGAGAGAGAGAGAGAGAGAGAGAGAGAGAGAGAGAGAGAGAGAGAGAGAGAGAGAGAGAGAGAGAGAGAGAGAGAGAGAGAGAGAGAGAGAGAGAGAGAGAGAGAGAGAGAGAGAGAGAGAGGAGAGAGAGAGGGGAGGGAGAGGAGAGAGAGAGAGAGAGAGAGAGAGAGAGAGAGAGAGAGAGAGAGAGGAGAGAGAGAGAGAGAGAGAGAGAGAGAGGAGAGAGAGAGAGGAGAGAGAGAGAGAGAGAGAGAGAGAGAGAGAGAGAGAGAGAGAGAGAGAGAGAGAGAGAGAGAGAGAGAGAGAGAGAGAGAGAGAGAGAGAGAGAGAGAGAGAGAGAGAGAGAGAGAGAGAGAGAGAGAGAGAGAGAGAGAGAGAGAGAGAGAGAGAGAGAGAGAGAGAGAGAGAGAGAGAGAAAGAGAGGCACTGCCGTAGTAGACAGGGACAAAGAATATAAAGACACCCCCCCCCCCCCACACACACACACACACACACACACCCTTTCATATTGTTTTCGCTTAGAAGCAGCATTCAGCGAATCAGTTTTGGAATAGGGGTAGGGTTAGGATCAGCCTTGGCTTATTTTCAAAGAGCTGAAAGAAGCAAACTTTGAGACTGAGGGTCGTAAACATGAGGCCTAAAGTACATGGTTGTATGCTTGGTGGGAAGGCAGTGAGTTCCAGAAGGCAGGGTGATCACAGGACTTATAACCCGGTGGTGCTATACTATAGACACGTACCTTGACATTGGTGATGCTCAGACTGTTGCCGTGGGTGGTGACAATGTTGCTTGCGCCTGCGTCCACCTCTCTGCAGACAGACACACAGACATACACACATGCGCGCGCGGGCACACACGGACCCACGCACGCATACACGCGTGCATGTGCACACACACAAGCAAGCGCGCACGCACGCACACACGCACACCACACGCACGCACGCGAGCACACACACACACACACACACACACACACACACACACCAAAAATAAGTTGATACGATACTTTTATACGCGGTCTAGGTTTGCTCGGTCTTCGAGCATAATAATTATAAGCCTAAAGTGCATAGGCTACAGAATTTGCATGAATTAAGGGTAGGTAATTGCGTTATCAGGCCTAGTATAATCAACTGAGATAAATATTGTCTACCCAATCATCCGAAAAGTGATGCAATTTGGTCTCAAACAAATTCAAAATGAAAAGCATTGCTGCTTGCATGTAGGTACCTACACACGTGACGCACGCAAGCACGCACGCACGCACAACAACATACAGTATTTATACGGCGCTGAATCTTGATAGAAATCAAATCAAAGCGCACACACACGTTAGCATTCATAGCGCATTCAAACGAAAACGAAAACGCAATGCAAAGCGAACACACGGATAACATAAATGGAATATAGCAGAAACAGACCTAATGGCAAGAGAGAGAAGAGAAAGAGAGCGGAGCTTTAATG
>CM065684.1:18649776-18662276 GCA_017654935.2 Phymorhynchus buccinoides
GGTCTTCACCAACTTCCTCCAGCTCTGTCGGTCGTGAACCAGAGTCTGGGTTTCTGCGAATGATTTTGATACACACATGTCCATTCTGTGATGTTGTCAGACCATCGTTTCTTTTCTCTTCCCCTCCGTCTCCCTCCCTCAACAGTTCCCTGGAGTATCGTTTTGGCAAGGCCGTTGGAAAGTTGGTATACGTAGGCTAAACATCGACTGTCGTATGTCACCATAATATTAAGATCGTATTCGATTTTTAAAAGTCTAAATACAGATCTGTGGTATACCTTTTACCCTTTCACCGCCAGCCATATTTCGGCCCAAAAATGTCCATTAGATTTACCTGGGTAGAGAACAAAATCCGTCTGTAGTATTGTTGATTCTTCTGTGACATACTATGTCACATAGATAAAATAAGGTCTATCCTTACATCCCAAAACTAAGACAATAGGGTCTTTGGATAATAGACCCCAATTTGGTGCCTTTTAGTGACATAGGTGTTAAAGCACTGTGGTGCTAGAATGCAACTTTGGCGGCGAAAGGGTTAATGAGAATCACAGAGGGGCAGTAGGCCTATTGAAATAATATTACCCCTCAAACTGAGGAAATAATTCGTGGGAAAGGTTTTCAAATTATTTGCCCAAATTCTTTCTCCATGGTATCAATCAATCAATACCAGCAGGATCCTACCCCGGAGGCGGGATTAAAATTCTTCCCGTCTTATCTTCTGAGATTTTTTTCCTATGGCAGGGGTTGGGAAATGCTTGTCAATACATATTCAGTATTAAGGCCTTCGTATGTGAATAATAATGTGCTCTCTCTCTCTCTCTGTCTCACTCTTTGTTTCTGTCTCTCTCTCTGTCTCTCTCTGTCTCTCTCTCTCTCTCTCTCTCTCTCTCTCTCTCTCTCTCTCTCTCTCTCTCTCTCTCTCTCTCTCTCTCTCTGTGATTATGTAGGCGTGTGCGTGCGTGTGTGTGTGTGTGTGTGTGTGTGTGTGTGTGTGTGTGTGTGTGTGTGTGTGTGTGTGTGTGTGTATGTATGTGTGTGGTGTGTGGGCGCGTATGGTTGCAATATGCAGAGCTTCAGATTGTACTTAAACTTCGTGGGTCACCGTATGACCCCCTATTTGCAGAAAATGATGGATCAATTTCCAAAATAATGGGCCAGTAACAGTCACTAGTATTACATGTAAGTTTTTGTGTAGACTTCGTGGGTCAGGGTAAAAGTTTGATTGTAGACCATGGCTGCACAAAATGAGGAGTAAAATCATTGTCACAATGGTTCAACGACCTGGGCCAGCTGACAATCTGAAGCTCTGGTCTGTGTGTGCGTGCACGTCGCGTGTGTGGTGTGTGCGCGGAGGGTGGGGTGCAGGGGTCTTAGGTAGGTAGGTAGTTGTCTAATTCTGGTAGATATAGGTATGCATTACGATAATTCAAAAACAGTCCTAGGGAAACCTGTCCTGTGATGAGATCTCATACGAACGAAAACTTAGCTTTACGTCCTCCCGGCCGTAGCCATATGGGACATTACTTTTTATTTAGATGGAGAATCTCATGTCCCCGGACCCCTACTTACATAGCCCTACATGTACAAGGGGTTCTCGATAAGCTTCTGGATGTGGAGATGATGTTGACGTTACAAAAATGCAAATGATATCATCATGAGATGGACCATTGTTATGATACATTGTTCATTCTTATTCTTTTTCACCCGAATGCTGATCAAAATGGTTGCTCAAAGCAAAATGTTCACCAAGAAGAACGTCGATCCCAAGCTCAGAGAATCTCTTTCAATACAAGATTGTTTTTAACATATGATATGATACGATTATGCTCAAGGAAAGACATTGAAACAAAGGTATCACACGTTGGTAAATTGTTTTTAAGACCCTGCACTATTAAAAACAACAGTCCACATCTGGCTCAGGTATTTACGTTTTTGCAGACGGACGTTAGGCCTAGAAGAGAGTGACTGTTAAAATAGTTTAGACTGTCAAAACCGTAGCCAGTGTGAAGTCTCTAGTTGGAAATTACATTTGAATAACTTGAAAGTGATGACAAGGTAAAGAAAATAAATAGGCATTTAATTGGGAAGCCTTGCTAGCATCTTACTTGATCACCTGGATCTTCAGAACCGCTATGACCGTTGGGTGTCCAGTTAGCTTACTGAAGGTCGGAGGAGGGGGGTAGGGTTGAATGGTGCACGCAAACACTACAACAATTGTTAGTGGATAGACGTCAGCTGGCATCCAGGACATCGTGACTGTGATAATGAAATATCTGTACATGATCAGTTTGATCCAGAAACTAAGAAACAAATCATCGTTTGGATGATTAAAGATGAGACACCTTCAGTAAAATTCTGTAGCCAACGGATTACTGAAAAAGCCCAACCAAAGAATTAGTCGCCAAGTTTCTTTTCTAACGATTGTCAATTGGACTCATTTTCTCTCTACATAGAAGAGCCGTAACTGCCGATTAAATATAAACACCTATTTACTCAAACGTGCTTTGGACAGTGCACTGGTATGATCAAATTTTGCTTAACGTCCTCCGGTCTGGAACAGACACATATATATGGGACATTAGTAGATATAAAGATGGTGGGAACGATCCTGGAGGCAATGCAACACCAGGAAAGTCCCGAATTTTTAACAATACAGATGCGTTTGAAAACATGTAATAAAATAGCACTGGTATCTGAGGTCACCTACTTTATCATGACAACGCAAGTGACCACACTGCTGCAACTACATTGGACATTCTGCAAGAAAACAGAGTTCAGTTGGTCTCCTTCCCACTTATCTCCCCCAAACCCTTTTCACCGCCAAAGTCGCATTTTAGCACCACAGTGAGTTAACACCTATGTCACTAAAAGGCATCAAATTGGGGTCTATTATCCAAAGACCCTATTGTCTTAGTTTCGGGAAGTAAGGATAGACCTTATTTTATTTATGTCACAGAACAATCCCCAATACCGCAGATGGATTTTGTTCTCTATCCAGGTACATTTAATGGCAATTTTTGGGTGAAAAATGGCTGGCGGTGAAAGGGCTAAACCCTTGTGACTGCATCCTATTATCTTATGTAAAGCGCCAGTTAAAGGGGACGCAATTCCAGAGGGTTGAACATGCTCAAAGGTTTGTTGAAGGCGCTATTTTGACATGCCTCAGTCTACCTGGCATGGCACCATAACCGTTTGCTTTGAAAGGATAACCAAATGTATGTGGGCTTAGAAAGGATACCTCCAAAATGAAGACCGGCCAGAAGAAGTGTTCACCCTCTCAGTTCTCCACATCCAGAAACTAATCGAGGGCCCCTCGAACTACATTAGTTGCATTTTTCCAATGAAACTTTCAATCAGATTTTGGTAAACAAACGAAACTGTGATGCCGCCGGCTATAAAGCCATCATCATTAAAAATGTTTTACTAAACCTCGGTAAAAACAAAAAAACAAAAGAAGCCCGAGGAAGGGGAGACAGAGTAAACTTTGATTCTTATCTAGAGGCAGTGGGTGGCATGTCTCGTGCCTCCATACGGGGAGCTGGACGACCCCGCACCCCCCTGAGGCTCTGCCCGCATTTCTTATGGTTTTCCCCGTCGGACGTAACTTATTAATTAATTGAACGTTTAAAGACCAAAACAAAGATATTTTTGAACACTCGTATCCACTTCAACTTCAAGCCTGCAAAATAAGAAAGGGTTATCCAGCAAGAAGGCCCTAGGCCTAGTAGGGCTGAATAAGCTAGAACAGGCCTAGCAGGGGAAAAAAAGTAGGCCTACAAAGCACACGTGTGCAAGTACGTCGATGGTGCACGTGCAACTGAGAAAGACGAGCAAGCAGACCGGTTACAAGGGTTGGAAACACATTCTATCTTGCCTACCAAAACCCGGCAAAAACAAAGCAACTCAAATCGTGTTCAGTGGGTTTTTTCCCCCCAGAGAGAACCAAAATCAGAGGAGCAAGACATTACAAAGGATTAAAGGATTAGCAACTTTTATAAGTTTTGTGTGTGTGTTCTTTTCTGGCATATAAAACAAACAAGCGACCTAGGCCTAAAACAAAGACAAAGAGTAGGCTATTAGGAGTAGGAGTAAGCAGTTACAGAAATATCTCTTCTCGTAGTTAAAAGTTGCGAGCATACACATACAATACATACATACATGTGCGTTCACAGTTAACCTACCTGCCACTAAGCGGGCGCACGCGCACGGCAACACGCACGTTGGCCATAAGCCCCTATCACTAGTCGATGCAGAATATTTACATCACCCGTCATCGCAGTTCACGTCTGCTAAATCCATCGCCCGGCAGATGATTCATATCCACTGGCACAAGAAACCACAGCGTTGTAATAATAATAATAAGAAGAAGGGAAGAACTTATCCCACACATAACACAACCAACAAACTGAAAGTGAAACAACAAACACTCACAGTCACACACATACTTTCCACAACACGTAAAACTTTCTACAACACTGACTCGCGCGAGAGAGACAAGACCACACACAACTTGAGCTAGGACTCTAGCTGCCGGTGTTGGTGTGTGGGTTGTTTTTTTATCAACTTGGCCTCGGCCGTTCGTTGCACTGGGAGTGAAGTTTTACGGGCGAGGCTATTTTTGTACAGGGGTGTAAGCAGAGAGAATGTCTAACATGTGGTGTACGCTAGTGTCGTACTAGACTGAGTACACCCCCCTTTATATGTGAATGAGTGTGCAAGTGTTTGCGTGTGCGCGCGCGTGTGTGTATGTGTGTGGGAGAGAGAGAGAGAGATGTATATATATATAGAGAGAGAAAGAGTATGTTTGTGAGTGTGAGAGAGAGTGTGTAAGTGTTTGGGATCAGTCAGCGTACGGGCGCACGGGGTGCAATTCACACACGTGTGTGTGTTTGGGTAACTTAATATATATGTGTGTTTGTGAGTGTCATCAGAATTCCTATGAATCTGATTGCGTGTAGGTATGCTCAGCTGGTTTAGTGTGTAGGGAAAATGTGCATGCGCGCGTGCGCGCGCGCGCGCGTGTGTATATATGTAGAGCATCCACTGGACAGTCAAATTGCAGGCCGATCATGCAAACTGATGAGACCTTCTCTTAGGTCGAAACAGCTGTCTTTGCATAAGGCACTGTCCCTCCCCCATTGGGAGAAAAAGTAAATCAGCACAATTTATATAATTGTTTGTTTTTTTGTTTTGTTTTTTGAACACGGAACATTACTCAAAGTTAACGTTAACTGGTTCTGTTTCTGAGGTTCACAAATAAAGACATTGGACACAGAAAAGCTTTATCAAAGCAAACTATTCTGCATTTCAAATGCACTAACTTTCAGTCCTTCAGAGTAGGGGTACGGAGCTGGCTATTCACTGAGATTTTTCTTTCATACTATTTTTTATCCTTAATTTGGATACCATCTCAGTAGTTAGCCCTCCCTAGTCATGTCTATTAGGTTTTGAAATTAAAATTTCAGAACATTACTATTTTGTTCATTTTACATAAGATTTTTACTATTTCTGGTTTAACTTTGTGCTGGTTTGCTTTTATGGATTTTCGATTTGATGCAAAGAGGACACCATTCTCTTGTAGAATGTCTTTTTTGCTCATGTTGGCATCCACTGGACAGTCAAATTGCAGGCCTAGTGGCGGTGCCATAGCCGATGAGGTTTAACCGAGGCGTGGTCACCGCTACAGCTATCTGTATTAATAAAAAGTCGGGACTTTACTGGTTTCGTACTGCCTCCAGGCATTGCCTCCAGTATTGTTCCCACCATATTTGTATTTACAAATGTCCCATATGTGTCTGATTCAGACCAAGAGGACGTAAAACTCCATTTTCTCTCAGTCAAATTGCAGGCCGATCATGCAAACTGATGAGACCTTCTCTTAGGTCGAAACAGCTGTCTTTGCATAAGGCACTGTCCCTCCCCCATTGGAAGAAAAAGTAAATCAGCACAATTTATATAATTGTTTGTTTTTGTTTTTTGAACACGGAACATTACTCAAAGTTAACGTTAACTGGTTCTGTTTCTGAGGTTCACAAATAAAGACATTGGACACAGAAAAGCTTTATCAAAGCAAACTGTATATATATATATATGTGTGTGTGTGTGTGTGTTTGTGTGTGCGCATGTGTGTGCATCGCAATGTGTCTGGGCTTCTGTATCACTAATGAATATCGTATGTGGCAGTACTGAGGCCCTATATGATTAATATGCGCGTGTGTGTGTGTGCGTGTGCGTGCGTGCGTGCGCGCTCTGTCTCGTCGGCTCATTCCGCATGCACTGATGATGTGGGTGACCGTACACACAGACACAGACCTTTATGTGTTGAAACTGAAGTTCAAAAAGGTCATCCAGGTGTTAAGTTGTCCTACCATTGATAGTTTCTATTTGTTTTGGCCTCTGGCCTAGTATAGTCTATTATTACTAGTGGTACCGGCAGTCAAAGTAAACATTATATATGCATGCACTTGGAATTCTCAGCACTAAGTCAGAATGAGTGCACTCAGTGTCACTGTTGATTTGTTACACAGAGAGAGAGACTGAGAGAGAGAGAGAGAGAGAGAGAGAGAGAGAGAGAGAGAGAGAGAGAGAGAGAGAGAGAGAGAGAGAGAGAGAGAGAGAGAGAGAGAGAGAGAGAGAGAGAGAGAGAGAGAGAGAGAGAGAGAGAGAGAGAGAGAGAGAGAGAGAGAGAGAGTACGAATGTTTTATTGAGGGTAAAAAGGATAAGCTATAAAAGCTTCTTTGCACCTTGCCCTCTGACTCACACATTCATATCATGCATCAAGAGAGAGAGAGAGAGAGAGGGGGGGGGGGGGGGTAGCCATATACACACATACATGTAAAATAGACAGAAATACAGACATAAGAGACCTACACAGAGGCAGACAGGCTTACTAGGCCCTACAGACATGGAGACGAGACGCTTCAGAAACATCAGTTTTATTATTGACACGCACGCACTCAGACATGCAGGGGGGGGGGGGGGGGGGAGGGAGGGAGAGAAAGAGAGAGAGAGAGAGAGAGAGAGAGAGAGAGAGAGAGAGAGAGAGAGAGAGAGAGAGAGAGGAGGGAGGGAATTGAATTGAATTTTATTTATAGAGGGTAAGAGAGAGAGAGAGAGAGAGAGAGAGAGAGAGAGAGAGAGAGAGAGAGAGAGAGAGAGAGAGAGAGAGAGAGAGAGAGAGAGAGAGAGAGAGAGAGAAACAAAGACAGATAGAGACAGAGAGAAGAGACAGCATGAAAAATGACAGGCGGACAGATCCGTAATGCACACACAAACACACAAGCAAGCGCGCGTAAGCATGCATGCGCACGCACACGCTGCATAGAATAGGGCGGGTAAAAAACAAAATTCCTCTTCATCAAGGGACATAACCTTAGGCTCCAATTGAGAATTGTCAAGTCACAGTAGCGTCCCTTATCTTCCAAAACTGTATGCGTTGTTGGTTGTCGGTTGTTTTTGTCTAACTACGGTCACAAAGGAGAATAAGTTTGTTGATAATGTTGCTTTGTTTATTTTTGTTTGTGGCACAAGCCTCAAACCTATAACTCACTTTGTCGGTCTGTCGGTCTGTCCAAAATTGTCGCACATATTGTAAAAGAGAAAGAAAAACGTGCCACAAACGATTGTGAATCCGCGCTTGTTTTTCAGTGTTTCTACATCAATATTTCATTGCCACTGTGAATGCGAATATTCAATTTTAAAAGCATGGAACAATTAGTTTGAACGGTTTTGTATTTTGGAACAAGGAATTTAAGATTGTTTGGCTTAATACACTAGCGAACATAAGTTAAGGCCCAGAAAGACAATCATCTCTGAAAACTCACGAACTCAATAAAACGCACCCAGCTCATAACAAAACTGAATTTATTCTTTTAACATTAAGTTCATTCCAAAATATCATTAATCAGAACGAGTTCAGTCAACAAAATGCCCCTTTCAACAACTTCCCCCTCCTCTTGAAAAGTCACACTCAGAATCAATGCACTTTGGAAGTCAGCAATGTGTATGGCCCTCGTTAGCGGCGAGACACTCGATGCATCTTTGCCTCATGGACTGAACAAGTGTCACCAGAGTCTGCCTGGAATTTCCCGGTATCACAACGTGAGTAAAAACAACCACATACCCATTGTCTCTGTGTGTGACTGTGTGTGTGTGCGCCCATCGAGCGTCTCTGGGACAACCTTGGCCGCCGAGTTCAGGAGAACCATCCTCCTCCAGCTGATGTCAATCAGTTGTTGCACTCCCTGTAGCAGGAATGGCTTGCCATCCCCACAGCAGACTCTGGTGACACTTGTTCAGTCCATGGGAGGAATCACCGTTTTAACGGTTTGATTTATAGGAAACCAGAGCAAAGTGAGTGTTCCGATCCTTGAAAAGGCCGTCTTTCTGGTGATCTCGACGTGTTTCATGCAAAAACTCATCCATCAGGGTGCCCCTTTAATAACTGTAAACAAATCTTCATTGTATTTCATTCCTTCCAAAATAACAACTGCTTTTTCTTCTGCTGTCGGAAGGTTATTGTAGGACATGACTAAAGGTCTCGGTACACGTTAACAATATTCACAAAATATCTCTATTTCCACATGGCAACACAGTGTTAGGCCATTCATAATATGACTTACAACTCACTGTGTTGCCATGGGGGAAATAGTGATGTTTTGTGTTCGAACATTTGTTAGTATGTACAGAGACCTTAAACAGCTAGCACAATGATCAAAGTATCCACACACGAGAGGACATTTGTGCGTGTGCATTATGTATATGTGACCCAGCACCACGAAAGGGACATTAAGTGTCAAACTGACCATTCTGAGAAAATTATACAACTGTAAACTTCAGACAATTCTCTTTCTAACGTAATATAAGATCCATTCTTGTATCTTTTTCCATTCCAGAGTTATGAGCATTTAAAGTTAGTAGGGCGAGTGTCGGCCATTTTGAGAAAAGTCTAAAGTCTAGCCTAGCTGTAGAAAATGCATTGACCTACTCGTTTTAAAACACTTACAAGACCATTTAGAGACCATAGTAAAGATTATCCTTTATAAATATGAAGACCATTTAGAGACCATAGTAAAGATTAGCCTTTATAAATATGAAAGATAAGATGTTAGAGAACGCAAAAATACCCATAACTCAAAATTGACCAAAGATTAAATTTTTTGACTTTGCAAGCCTGTTGTGAGAAACGAGCCCAGCGACTTAATGTCCCTTTCGTGGTGCCAGGTGACATATGTGTAATTGCGTGTACAAGCATGTTTGGCACATGCATGCATGCAACAATTGAGCATGTGTGAATAAGGGATCGAGTTGCTGCTTACCAGTGTAAATTACGTCTTCCCACTTCAGCCCACATCATAGACTAGTCACCCTTGGGTGGTGGGAAAATCACCCTATTTTTCTGACTATAAGGCGATACTTTTCACACACACTTATAATCAGGTGCGCCCTATAGTCCGAAAAATACGGTACTTTTACGATTTTATTCAAAATATTATTTTACGAGGATTTCCTAGTCTTCATGTCATGGTAGGAACAGTACGCGATACACAATGAATGTTGACCAATTTCTTGTTTATTTCATTCTTATCATCAACAATTGCCAAAAAACAGAGAACACACACATACATACACATGCACACACACACACACTCTGTCACACACACACACACACACTGTGACACACACACACTGAAGCATGCCAAAAAAAAGGTTATAAATATTTCTTCAAATACATACAAAATTCATCACAGACTCGTACAAGCATAATATATGGAAAACACAGTAGATGACCTGTGTAAGCCGATTGCTCTCTGTGTGTGTGTATGTGTGCTTATTGGTGCATGACTAGGTTCACAGTTCTGTATGCGTGTATTTAAGAGAGAGAGAGAGAGCATGTGACAGTGCACATGTGCATCTTGCATTTTTTAAAATCTCTTTTAGACACAGGTTAACGGTACTTAATCCTGTTTCACACATCTACAAATAGGTACGAGCATGCATAGAGAACAAAAATGATGACATGAAAACAGCACACACACAAATACATAATCATTGTGTAGGAAGCATCACAGAACACACACACACACTCACACATATATGAACATACATACACACACACACACACACACAAATATGAACACACACAAATATGAACATACACACACACACATATGAACATACATACATACACACACACATATGAACATACATACATAAATATGAACATATATACACACACACACACACACATATGAACATACACACACACAAATATGAACATACACACACACACACTCACACACAAATATGAAGATACACACACAGCAGGGCCGGACCTAAGTTTTGAAGGGGTGGGGGCTAATTCATCGAACGTGCAAAGCACCAAGACCCCTAGGAAAATGTTTTAAATCTGAGAAGCAAAATAGTGCAATCTGGGCATGAACTAAAGCCATTACTGTTCATACCCCTATTGAAACATGTTTTGAACCATTAAGTACCTATAAACTGGTGGTGCTGATGACTGTTAGCCTGTTAGGCATAGCCCGCAAGGAAATGTAGCTGCCGCTCGGCAACATGAATTGGTTTTTTTGTGTTCTTTTTAGGAAAAAGGGTGGGGACTGCAGCCCCCCCCCCCCCCCCCCCCAGGTCGCGGCCCTGCACAGAAACACACACACACACACACACTCAAACACATGCTTTCAGCATCTTCATGGTATTTTCACAGTGTACGAATGCGAAGCTGTGAGGTGGCGAACGAATCGCTTTGCGGGCGACAACTGGTTGCCGTCATAGATTTTCAAGTAGCGCAGCTTGAGTCCCGACAGAGTCATCCTGGTCACCTCAAACTCCACCGCGGCTGGTCCTAGGTCCGCCTTGGAAATGCTCCGAGAATCACTGGTGATCAGCTGGCAACAGGCAGAGCACAAAACATCCAATTTTAAAATCCTTAAATAAGAATAAAGCTAAAGCGCCTGTGGCACAAACTCAGAAACCGCCCGGAAGTCTATCTGCCTTATAAGGTATACCCCTATTAGCCCTAGAGGGATTCCAGAATAACTGGACACACCCTGGCGCACTTTTGCCAAGACCACTGCTATGAAAGGATGCCAGACCATTACTGTAGTCATGAAAGTCCACAAATTATAAGCACTGCAATATCTACAATAAACGAATGAAACATAAAGAAGGGTTTCTGTGATTATGTGAAAGCATGTTATAACTACAAAACATAACATAGGCATCATCAACAATAACTGCATGGTTCAGGTTTAGGTTTTTTAAAGACTCGTTAGCGCAAAGATACTTTCTGACTGTGAGTTGTTGTTGTCGTCGTGCACTGGCTAAAAAACTCCAGGGATCATCCTAGACCCGCTTACCCCTTATGCAAGTCTTGAGTAGTCTGGATCGCTGAAATGAGTAGTTTGGGTGCAAAATGCGTAGATTTATTCATCAAACCATCAAACAATGTTCACTGAAAACGAGCAGTAATCAAGAATTAAAGAGCACTATTTTCAATCTTGAATAGTAGTAGACGTCCAAATTGAGTAGAATACTGCTCAAAAAGAGTAGAGTAAACAGGTCTGTCATCCCAACAGCCGAAACACTTGAACACTTTAGCACAAATGCACCAACTAGGGATGAGAACATTACGTGCGTGACCGTTTTTTCATTACCCCGCCATGTGGGCAGCCACACTCCGACTTCGGAGGAATGACTGGGAGTGAGTAATAATGTTTCTTGTTCACAGTCACTGGTGACCCCAGCTGCAACAGGTCTTTTCATTGCTCTATTCAGCTCTGTTCTTCTATTGTTCTATTCTTTGCGTGTATGTGCTTGATGTGAGAGGATTCTGATAAAAAGACTGCTCCTTTTTAAAAAAATTAATATAGCTACTTTGATTTAAAACACACACAACAACATGGGTGCTCCTGGGAAATTAAAGTGCAGGGACAGTGCCCCTCCTGGGGGTTCCGGGGGACAATGCCCCCTGGAAGCTGAAGGGAAACAACAGTTTCCAATGTAACTGACAGGCTCTCGTTGCACTTTCACTTCTGGTTAAACTTCATGACCTCTATAACCAGCAAAATACATCTTCTCAAATTCTCATAATCTGGTGACGCCGGCTCCAGGAAATATAAAAATCCTGAATGTCAGGACATAACTAAAAGCAGGAGCATCCACGCAACAATGCTTTATTACCTATTAAGAAACTTGCCTTTACTGGATGAAACAAAAAAAGAGTCGTGACTTTTGTTTGATTGGATGCCCTTGTTGTTGGATTCTTCATGTTCATCAATCGCTCAGACAGTTTCCTGTCAATCATGCTCGCAGATGCACCACGCTGCCGTTATGCGCCATACTAAAAAAAATAGTTAGACCCAGCATGTCCATCTTCGGCTGGAGAAATTCTTTGTAAGAGTTTCTTCAGAAAAAAACCCTAAAACTGTAAAAGGCGGAGAATGGACCAGTAACTTGAGTAAGGCAGAAAGATAGTAGATGA
>CM065684.1:18669776-18696977 GCA_017654935.2 Phymorhynchus buccinoides
TTATCAGTATGATTAAATCTGTTTCTGGACACATTCTTCAGCCTATTTTGAGATTCTTTGAGATTCAAAACTGGTTTTGGCAATCAATGGATTCAAATCTCATGTTTAAAGTATCTGAGAGCATTACACTCTCATGTTCTGATAGAAGAATTTATATATTTGTTGCTTTGTGCACATTTAATTTTCTCTGTGGCTCATAAACTGGTGCGGCTTATGCGTGAATAAATACCTAATATTTTGTCAATTTAAGGGATACGTGCTTATAGTCCAGTTTTTACAGTACCAGGCAAAAACCAACCTGAGAATTTGCAACAATGGCCAGACTCTCTATCACGTCCAAATACAGTCCCCTGTCCTGATCACACAAAAGAAAGCACCGTTTGATCAAAGCCGTACGTTATGTCATCTACACAATCCATTCCATCTGGCTCTCGTCATAGCTTCATGGGTGCAACTGCACAAAATGAAAAAACCCCTGAAAGGCCGGGGTCTAGGGGTAATGTCCCCCCTCTGCAGCTGAAGAAAACATTGATTTATGAAGGTATTTTTTAGTTTGCTTTTTCCACAATTTATACAAATGCTTAATTTTAAAGTGTTTGAAAAATACCGTAGACACACAAAGATCTTGTTTGACAAATTTAAAAAAAAGGAAATTCCTTTTCTGGTAAAATTCAAAAACAGGAAATCCTTGTATACCAGGAAAAGTTGCACCCATGTAACATCCAAATGTTGGTTTAATTTTCTCACTGAATTCATAGGGGGCCGTATAATGATACAGTGCACATTGAACAAATAGCAGGTAACAAATTGCTTGCATGCACTCATGTGGAGAATGGCAAGCTAGCAAGTCGCATGAGCTGGAGAAAAACAAGCGCGAAATCGCAATAGTTTGTGGCACGCGGTCTATTTTTACCAATCCAATCATGAGTTACCTCCCCTGGCTTTTCAATAATTTTAATCTGTAAACCAGAATGTTATCTCTGCACCATTTCGTAACTTTTTATATCTTTTGGAAAACATTTAAAACTATGTATCCTACTTATACTCATCAAAAGAAGCACCGCATACTTGTCGTGTCTGTTGTAGTGTCTGTATTACATATGTTTATTATTTTGTACGCTTTTAAAATACATCATTTTAAAGAGCGGCCAGAAGTGTAGCCTCGATTTGAAGTGTGACAATTTTGTCAAAATGTGCGACAATTTTGGACCGACAGACCGACCAACCGACAAAGTGAGTTATAGGTTTGTGGCTTGAGCCACCAACAAAAAAAGACAGTCCTAGCTTAGGTCAAGTGCCTAATCAGTGATCGGGCTGGCTTTTGAAACCAATAAGTCCTGGGACTGATTGACCAAAAAATCAATCAGTCCTTTTGACAACCAATAAGTCCCATTTTTTTTCCTAATCACAATATCATCTTTGTACTTTTTCTCTAAAAAAACAAAAAGACATTTGGCACAAAACAGAGGAAAACGGAATATATAATTATCTGAAGCGAAATGTGTTTGTCACTCCACCGGAAGAAGTTTGATGACACACACTGTGGATCGGGAAATAACTGTCTCGGAGATCTCTCGCAATCGGGTTTTTCCGTATGCACTCGGAACACAGTTGTAAGTAACACGTTAGAAACGACTTCGATTCTGTTTCGTTCTCCCCCCCCCCCCCCGAGTCATACGTCACTAGAAAGTTTGCGCCGACCTCTTGTTTGAATCGAAAACGGTGTCAGTGAAATTCTTTAATTCAGCTTGAAACAAAAACGAACAGTAACGGGACCGAGTGCCTGGAAAATCAATAAGTCCCCGGACCGGCCGGATAGTAAAACGATCAGTCCCACAGAAAATCAATGCGTAAAGGACCGAAAACCGATCAAGTTCCTGATCCCTGCCTAATGATCCAAAAATAATACGGTAGTCTTATTCATCAAAACCATTAAGCATGGTTCACTAAAAAATGTGTAGCAGTCAACAATTAAGAACATAATGATCCATTTTGAAATGTAGCAGAGGTCCTTCTTCTTCTTCGATCGCTCAGACAGCATCATGATTGCAGATGTGTCATGCTGCCGTTATGCGCCTAAGAAATAGTTAGGCCCGGGGTGTCTGTCTTTGGCTGGAGAAAATCTTTGTAAATGTTTCTTTCTTTTTTTTAAAGGCAGGAGAATGGACCAGTAAGTCAGAAAGATAGTAGATGACAGTTAGCAAAGGAAAAAAAGGCAGAATCAAAGAGTGACAGATTAGAGGAAATTATAAATCACAGAACTTCCAGAAGATGGGGGAACTATCTGTACAAAAGACCCCCCAGGTATCCCCAGGGGAGGGGGGAGGGGAGCAGAGATCTGAACTGTGTAGAGAAACCAGATCTGTTTCAACCAGCCTTAAAAAAAAAAGCAAGCATAAATACATTTAAATTTAAGAGCACATATACTTGACACACAATTTCAGAAACATTTATAAACACAGAGAGCAAAATAAAGGTGAAATTTAAAAGAAAGAATAAGGAACAGGATTTGAATCTATTGGCCACTGCAAAGAACACCTTTTGCAAGAGTAAATGTCCTTGGTGGGTGGAGGAAGATGGTTGAGTACTGACCAAAACAAGTACATAACTCTTGCCAATAACCCTATTTAAGGCCACTTAATGGGCTGCCTTTTGCAAGAGTGAATGCCCGTTTGGATACTGATCAACAAGGGCTTAACTCTTGCCGTCAAGGGCGTTAAAGGTGGACCCTGACGGATGAGTCTTTGCAAGAAGCACGTTGAGATCACCAGAAAGACAGTCTTTTCAAGGATCGGAACACACTTTGCTCTGGTTTCCTATAAATTAAACCGTCAAAACGGCGATTCCTCCTTGGCGGAGATAATAGCCATTTTGGATGGGGTGGGTGGAGGACACTCATTGTGGTTGAAGCGTTTTCTTTTTTTGTAGTGCAGTAAAAAAAAAAATTGAGCTATTTCTTTTGTTGTGAGAGAAACTCCTTTGGATAAAATATAAAAATATAAAAAAAGGCTTGTAGCGAAAACTTTGTGCAAACGATTTGGCGGCCATTAGAAAAGCGACGGCACACGCCTTCTTTTTGGGTGAAAGAATTTGACTTCTAGCACCTCCGCCAAGGAGGAATCGCTGATTTGACGGTTTGATTTCTAGGAAACCAGAGCAAAGTGAGTGCTGCGATCTCTGTAAAGGGTGTTTTCCTGGTGATCTCGATGTGTTTTTCGCAAAAACTCATCCGTCAGGGTGCCCCTTCAATAACTCTAGTTGCAGTGGCCAACAGCGGTGCATAAGACACTGACAAAGGAGGTGAAAAGACACTCACATCCACTGAGCTACCGACAGCAGGTTTGTGCGCAGCTGACGTAGACGCCACACGCCTGTCTATGCCAAACTGTCAACAAAACAAAAGGAAACGGAAAACTATCCAAATCAAACAAAAACAAAATCACTGTATCTTATGGATTACATGGCGCACCCCCCAAATTCAACACAAAATTCAGATTTTGTTTCTCTATTTTCTATTTTCTTACTATATATAAAGGGTGATGATTTTAACCCTTTCAGTATACCACAATATTTATAGTCACTAAAAAGCATCAAATCAGAACCTGTTAGTCACATTATAAGGCGCAGGGGTCTCAGTCTGGGGAAAAAAAGTATCGCCTTATAGTCCGTAAAATACGGTACCAAAAAAATGATAAAGGGTGATGATTTTAACCCTTTCACCACCAATGTCGCACGGGGAAGAGGAATTTCCAATATTGCACCACAATTATTTAACACACCCCATGTCACTAAAAAGCATCAAATCAGAACCTGTTATCAAAAGACCCTATTTTCTTAATTTTGGGAGGTAAGTTATATATGTCACAGAGGAACCCCCAGGCCTTACTTTATTACACGTTTTGCTGAAAAAAAGCTGGCACAGAGGAATGTCCTTCTTGCCTAACTCTTCTTACTCTACCATCAGGTGCCCCCAAATAGGGATTCCCAGGCCATATAGCCATCACATCCTTTCCATGGGTAAGTGGTAACTTTCTGTAACATGTATGTGTCCGGTTTTCAGTTTTCACTGGTCTCCCCGCTGCGTACAGCCGACACATTCCGATTTCGGAGGAGCCATTTTTCATCCCTCAAAGGAGAAAAAATTCATTGGAAGATTTTTTTTTTTTTTTAAAAAATAGGCAAGAGAATGGGCCAATTATTCATGTCAGTATTCAAAGATAGTAGATTATAGAAAGCAAAGGGAAAAGGCAGAGTCAAAGAGAGTGGCAGAATAGAGGAAGTTATAAGCACAGAACTTCCAGAAGGTGGGGGAACTACTTTTACGAAAGACACCCCCCGGTATCTCCACGGGGAAGAGGAATTTCCAATATTGCAGATTAATATTTTTTTCTCTACCCAGGTTAAGATTAACTTCCGGAATGGTTATTTTTTGCTGAAAAATGTCTGGCGGCAAAAAGGTTAAAGCAGAGACAGAATCAACATCTATGTGCATCTATATGTGTCTTTCAGTTTGATCATTACATGTTTCCATTCCATATGTCCAAATAGGAATTGTTCGGGACATAAGGAATAACTTAAGACTAGCCCTTTCACCCGCCAACGTCGCATTTTTGCAGCCAAAGTGGCAATGAATTTAACACCCATGTCACTAAAAGGCATCAAATCAGGGTCTGTTATCCAAAGACCCTATTTTCTTAATTTTGGGAGGGAGATAAGGATAGGCCTTAACGAGGAAAAGCGTTTAAATATGTCACAGAGGAATCCCCAATATCACAGACAGATTCCAAAAAATGGGAAACCAAGACAGAAGAAGCCGAGGAAGGTTGACGACCAGTAGCAATTCTCTTACCCAGGTAAGTTTAATGGACATTTTTTGCTGAAAAATGGCTGGCGGTGAAAGGGTTAAGGAAGTTAATCTTTATGGTGTATGTGAGTGATCTTGCCTAACTCAATCGGTCAAAGCTCGGGGGGAAGTTACTCTACCATCAGGTAGATCCCCCAAAATAGGGATGATTACCATCTGGGGGGGGGGGGGGGGGCCGGCTGAAGGGTTGCAAACAAGTTGTGTGGGGCAATTGCTATCATGTATATTTTTCGACATCTGTAGAGTCACCCCTTTCCAAAAATGCATGATAGCAATCTGAAAGTGGTAACTTTCTGTCCGTTAACATGTTGGATTTATAATGGTAACCCCTTATTGTGAAGCATTCTT
Organism: Phymorhynchus buccinoides; assembly: GCA_017654935.2. Taxonomy (NCBI): domain Eukaryota; kingdom Metazoa; phylum Mollusca; class Gastropoda; order Neogastropoda; family Raphitomidae; genus Phymorhynchus; species Phymorhynchus buccinoides. The sequence goes on from CM065684.1 coordinate 18,674,989, forward strand.
TGGTAAGGGGGACTCTACAGATGTCAAGACTGTATGAAAGCAATTCAATGCATGAACAAACAGAAAAAAAGCGAAAAAGCAAGAAGAACATGCCTGTCTTTCATGAACGTCTGGGTATTGAAGACCATCCCCAGAAATTTGAATTCCTGGGCCGGAGTCTAATCCGACCCCATGTTGAAAACCAACCTGGACGGACAGGTCCTGGAGCCCCGACCTGTGTTCCACCGGTCCCTGGACTGAGCCGAGGTGAGCCAGCCGTCCAGGTACACCTTGAGCCGGATCCCTCTGGACCCGGCCACGCCGACGAACTCCCTGACCACCATGGTGAAAATCCAAGGGGCCAGAGAGAGCCCGGAGGGAAGGGCTACGAACTGATAAGTCGTGTTCCCCCATACGAACCTCAAGAGATGCCATTTTCGAAATCATCCCTATGGAAATCGCCATTAAACTTGTGAACCTAAGGCCGTCTCCATTCTGAACGATGGAGAAAAGCATTGAGAAGACAAGTCTGCAATATTGTTCTTTGGTAATTGAACATGCGCGAGTGACATGGCATAGCACCAGTCCAGAAGGGACTTGATCCTTCTGAAAGCCTCCCGGAAAAAGACAATTAAGACAGAAGGGTACCGAAAGCATGGGTCTTTGGACAACATCCTGGAAAAGCCCAGGAGATGACAAACTCCGCATGGAGTCACCTAGAGCAGCCTACAAAAACGGACTAGAGTGGCCGGACCATGGGTACGTTTCGACCAGAGTCTGAGTCAAAAACAAAATGGCCCACATTTGGATTGTTCAGAATGGGCAAGCAAAGGAGACAAAAGAACTCTGAAAATGAGAATCCCAGCAGATTGAAGTATTTAGTAACAAAAAACTCTACATGAAGACCGTATTTAAAACTACCTCTGACGTAGGGACAACCGAAACAGCAACATTTTTGATGAAAATCTAACCAGATTCGGAAATTCCCCACCGAAAAGGAAAACATTAGACGCGGTGTGCAAACGTGACGTAGACTTAACCCATGCCACCCAGTCAAACAACTGAGCTGACGGCTAATGGAAGATCATGTTAGCCGGACAGTATAGTTCGATCGGGACGGAACCAGACCAAAAGGGGTTAAACAGGTTGAACAACTTGTGGTGCATAAATGCGACATTGGCGGTGGAAGGGTTGATAGTACAAATAACAAAGTGAACCGACAATGCTACACATTATTCATGTTTGGTTTATGTGTTTGTTTTGTAAACCACAGGCATTTTATAGTATTCAAACTACATATAAGCCTTCAGCACTTCTTCCATACAACTAATATCACAAAACCTCCAAATAGGTTTCTGGGTTGTTTTTTATTATATGATAAAGCATAGCACAATTTAAAAAAAACACCACTTTGTGTTTCTTTTTACAAAGAATTAAGAAATAAAGAAAGAAAAAAAAAAGGATAGACTATTGGCCACTGCAACAACCACCTTTTGCAAGAGTGAATGCCCTTGGTAGATACTTTGAGTACTGACCAAACAAGGGAATAACTCTCCAAAACACCCAATAACCCTATTTGAGGCCACTTCGCCCGTAAATGGCTGCCTTTTGCAAGAGTGAATGCCCTTTTGGATACTGATCAAAAGGGCTTCACTCTCGCTTTCAAGGGCGCTAATAACCCTCGTTGCAGTGGCCAAAAAAGAAAAAACATTAACACCAACAACAAAACATATACAGTGGTACCCCTCTTCCAATAATCTTGTACTCACTTTGTAAATGGTAAGGACTTCTCCTCACATACGACTGATTTTTTTCCCCCCGAACACATTCCACTATATATCCTATGCCGCAAATACGACTTTTCCTGAGTTCCGACTTACAGGGGTTGAGATGCGACCACAATCTTATCTTTTTGCAGTCAAGTTCGTGCAAATTGATCTCTCGATGAAAAGCAGACGAACTCGTGATCGAAAGTCATGGCAACGGGTCCGATGGCAACTTCGATGGCCCATGTTGCACTCACACACAAACTACACATAACAGTACAGACCTAATCTTCGCCATAACGGACCTACTAAATACTGGATTATGCACAACGACACAACACAACACAAAACATGACAAAGTAACGCTCTGGCAGTTCATTTTTAGTCACAGTTTGCACACACAGAACTTTTACCGCGCATACAACTCGGCTGACAAAATGGCGCAGCATACACCGCAGATACAAAATCACGGCAAACGCTAATGCGCCAGCTGCTTTCATTTATCGGATTTTGTGAGTTGTTTGCATTCACTGATTCAGCGAGAGTTGTAGTGCATACACTAACGCCGATTTATCAGTCTGATAGCGGAAAGGAGCTTGGTCCTCTAATAAGACCACCCCTCTGATAAGACTTTTTTTCACCGCACTTTCAAGGTCTTATTAGAGGGGTACCACTGTATTCAAAACACAGAGGACAGGGTGGGTGAGATGGGTGGGCAGGTGGGTGGATATTTGTGAGTAGAGAAAACAAATAATGTATAAAACTGGGCTCGAGAAATAATGTAATGAAAATCGAGCCAAAACTACAGAACAAACAAAAGAAAAACAAAGAAGTGCGCACATACCATTAAATGTTTGAAAGAAAAAGAAGAAGAGAAATACATCAACAATACTCAGCTCTAAACTTTTTTTTTTTTACAAGATAGTCAGCTAGTGTACAAATCACACACAAAGAAAAAGGCCAGTAAATCTTATCCTTTTTTAAGTTACAGGCACAAAAGCCACTTTTCTAAATCTTTACTGTCAAGGGCTTATGCGCATTAGTTCTGCAATCTGCTATCTCTGTACGGAGACCCCTTTCACTTACATATGCATGGAAAAAAGAAAAAAAATGAAAGGCAGGGGTCCAGGGACCCATGACCCCAGCAGGGTACAGGGGCAGAGCCCCGTCAGGCGATTCAGGGGGGCAAGTTAAGAGAGAGAGACAGGGCTCCCATTTGGGGGTCTATGAAGCACGAACATTCTAAAGGACCCTCTAAAAGAAAATGCAGGGGGTCCCAGGGATGCACTAGAAAAATTATTTTTAGCATTCGCAATGCCTCTGGGACCCTCTATCCCGCCTCTAGAACCCTCTATACTGCAAGTGAAGGAGTCCCTGGGACCCCTTGTTTTGCGGGACAATTGGGAGCCCTGGAGAGATAACGAGATAGACAGACAATTAAAATCATAGACAGAGACAGTTTGAGACTAATAAGCCTTGCAAAATTATTACATTGCCTTTGTAAACTTCTAAGATAGAACAACCAAGTTCAAAACGCCCCAAATCGCTTGTAGTCAATCTTTTCTTCTTCTTTTTTTTTGATGAATTAATTTTTTTTTTAAACCTGAAGTTCAGTTTCTGGTAAAATTAAAAATACTGAAATCAGCATAAAAATGAAAGAGTAGCACCCATGCGATACGAAATAAGCGCGATGGATTTCCGAGGAACTTGAGGATTGCGGATCTAATGTGCACCAGGCCCTTACTGTTTCCCTCACCTCCCCCCACACACCCCACACCCACCACTCCACAACTTTCTACGCCAAGTACTTTTAACCCTTTCACCGCCAAAGTCGCATTTATGCACCACAATGGTTTAACACCCATGTCACTAAAAGGCATCAAATCAGAGCCTGTAATCCGAAGCAGGGCTCCCAGGGACCCCTATTTGGGGGTCTATGAAGTACTAGAATTCTAGAGGACCCTTTAAAAAAATTGTGCAGGGGGTCCCAGGGATGCACTAGAAAAATTTTTTTTAGCATTCGCAATGTTACTGGGACCCTCTATCCCGCCTCTAGGACCCTCTATGCTGTAACTGAAGGAGTCCCTGGGACCCCTTGTTTTGATTGGGAGCCCTGCCGAAGACCCTGTTTTCTTAATTTTGGGAGGTAAGAATAGGCACAGAGGAATTCCCAATATTAAAGATATTTATTTTGTCTCTACCCATTTAAGTTTAAGGGTATTTTGGGGCTGAAAAATGGCTGGCAGCGAAAGGGTTAATTCCAAAGATGAGAGGACGGGCCACTCACGATCCTGGAGGCGATTTCTTCCTGCGTGGATGGAGGGACACCCACCATCACCGGTTCGCTCAGGATGAAGGGCCGGACACTGTCCGTGCTGGCCAGCTGAACGTAGCCGCCGTCCTGCACATGTCCCAACGATTTAATGCCTATCACCTTTACCTTAAAGGTGGACCCTGACGGATGAGTTTTTGCAAGAAACACGTCAAGATCACCAGAAAGACAGCCTTTTCAAGGATCGGAACACTGACTTTGCTCTGGTTTCCTAGAAATTAAACCGCCAAAACTGCGATTCCTCCTTGGCGGAGATACCGGAGAGAGTAGCCATTTTGGATGGGGTGGGTGAAGGTCACTCATTGTGGTTGAAGTGTTTTCTTTTCTTTGTGGTGCAGTAAAAAAAAAAATTGGAGCTGTTTCCTTTGTTGTGAGCGAAACTCCTTTAGATAATCTTTAAAAAGAAAGAAAAAAAGACTTCTATTGTGGAAATTTCATGCAAACGATTTGGTCTAAACGTAGGCGGCCATTAGAAAAGAAACGGGTGAAAGACTTTTACTTCCAGCACCTTCGCCAAGGAGGAATCGTTGATTTGACGGTTTGATTTCTAGGAAACCAGAGCAAAGTGAGTGTTGCAATCTCTGTAAAGGGTGTTTTCCTGGGCCTGTATTCCCGTCCTAATTCCCAGTAGCTTTTCGCCACAGACGTTTGTAAAGTCGGCAATTTTCATCTCTACTTTTCCTTACTTTGTTTGCATATCAATCATGAATGTTTGGTATTGTTGGACAGAACAAGTCTCTATAAATAACTACATCAAATTTCTTTGACTGTGTTTTCCATTATCACACCAGAAATGCAGGAATACAAACATACCCATCTTGTTCCGATAGTGTTTTTTCTCCCTCTTTGCCACTACTGGCCGCGCTTTCAGTTAATTTTGGTTCAAAAGCTGCTTGTGACCAATGTAGCCCAGTTTTGCTCAAGGGAAAACACTCAGAAGACAGAAAACTGATTGTTGAATAGAATTAAAGAATGTTTTCCCCCTTAGACCATACTTAAAACGTGCACTGTTCACAGTCAAAGTCAGCACACATATATGCGTGCTGCGTACTGAACGGAGGAAGCTTCTACCACGCATATGTGTGTGCTACATAGTAAAAAAGTTAACTCATCCGGGGTAAATTCCCAGTACAAGTATACCATATTTTTCAGACTATAAGTGCACATAAATAATGGCAATTTTGAGGTAAAGAATCAATGAAATTGGGTTAACCAGCAATGATGTTTACCCGGTAAACTGAATCAAAGCCAGTAATGAGTCTTGTTCATTTGGTTCCAAATTTTAACAATAACAGTGTGTTCATAAAAAAATATAAAATGGCATAAAATGAAACGCGTTAATTCATGTTTCATTTGCCTGTTAAATTATGTCAATCTCTTTGCACCATAAGTGACACACAGAGAGAGAAAGAAAGATAAAGCAAGGAGAGGGAGAGGAGGGGAGAAAGAGAGAGAGAGAGAGAGAGAGAGAGAGAGAGAGAGAGAGAGAGAGAGAGAGAGAGAGAGAGGGGGGGGGGGGGGGGCAGACAATCAGAGACAAAGACAGAGAAAGACAGACAGATAAACCAACAAAGAGTTGTTTCGTACCATGGTATCGCAGAGCATTTCAAAAATGGGCGTAAAGTTGGCATGCACAGATTCCTCCGTCACTTCTCCACACAAGTCCTTGGCTATGCTGTACAGTCTGAGATAAGATTACATCACAATTGTCAAAACATATCCGTAAAACGTAACAAGTTTCAAATCTGAAAGGTATATTTTGTTTTCATTACTGGGTGGAGGGAAACAAATACTGTAATGCAGAGGAAGAGAGTTTAGAAAGAAGCAGAATGCATCAGTGTGTGTGTGCGTGTGCGTGTGCATGTGTGTGTGCGTGTCTGTGACTCTGTGCGCGCGTGTGCATGTGTGCGCAAACCCTAGTCTGAGCGTTTGTGCATGTGTGATTTGCATACATGTGTATGTTTGCAAATACATAATCACTGTTCACACAGACAGGCTAACACACAGACAGGCTAACACACAAACACATACATAAACACACACAGACACACACACACACAGACTGAAACAATACTAAACATAATAATAGCAACCACACAATGACACAAATCTTAAAATGGTATCCCCATTCTCTCAGTCTCATGACAATCTTAAGACCCCATCTGCAGAACACTCACCACAGGCAAACTTTTTCTTCTTCTTCTGCGTTCCCAGGCCATATGGCCATAATGGGTAAGGAACATATATGTCCGGTTTTCAGTTTCCACTGGTCTCCCCGCTGCGTACAGCCGACACATTCAGATTCGGAGGAGCTCAAAGGAGAAAAAATATTTGGAAGATTTAATTTTTAAAAAGACGGGAGAATGGGCCAATAAGTCGGAAAGATAGTACAGATGATAGAAAGCAAAGGGAAAAGGCAGAGTCAAAGAGAGTGGCAGATTTGAGGAAGTTACAAGCACAGAACTTCCAGAAGGTGGGGGAACTATTTTGACAAAAGACCCCCCTGTATCCCCACGGGGAGAGTCTTGTGGAGGGGGCAGGGTCGTCCAGCTCCCCGTATGGAGGCATGAGGCATCCACCCACTGCCCCACACAGGCAAACAAAAACCAATCACCTGCTGAGGAACTCTGTGACAGCAATGGTGGAGGCTCCTGCCGCACTTGAGGCCACAAAATACAGACTGCCCCGACGAATGTAGTACAAGTGAACGCCACCGTCTTCCTGCCCGTGTCGAGAATACAGAATCTGTCAGTATCACGTTGCTGAGGTAATCGCCCACCCTACAGTCCATTTTCAACCAAAATTATTTATTAAAAAACAAAAAACAAAACCATACACACAATTCATGCATAATAACTTACAAACAATTCAGAAACGATAATATAAAACAGAGATGGTGCTAGAAATTTTCACTTTAGGCCATTTGGCCTAAACAGCCACAAAACCTTAGGCCAATTTCAACAATTTTAGGCCCTCTCACTCGGTCAACATAAACTCCCAATGACAATGAATTTGATTTGTTTTTTTAACTGTCGGATAACTTCTTTTTTTTCCCTCAGATTCTCTCGCTTATAAGTTTTGTCTTCTTTTTGGGAGGCATTTCAATCAAAAACCAGTGAAACACTGACGCTAAAGGACGACAAGATCACACAGACTCACACTACGGTGTGGCAAACGTCCGCCATAAGCAGCAAGGGAAGCAACTCTCACGAGGCAATTGGCCTTGTGCTAGCAAAATCATGACGCGACAAAGTTAGCTTTTTGATCTCAGTCACACGCCGCGCAAGCAAACTTTGTTTCACTTCGTTGTTCATAAATAAACCGGATACACTTTGTTGTTCATAAAAAACGGACATACTCGTGCCGATTTGGTAATCAAATATTCGGCCCACTGGGCCGACAGGACGGTTGACTTTTAGGACATTTTTTGTAATTTTCGGCGAATCACCGAAGGCCGACGGCAAACAACAACCCTGTAAAACCAAACTAAAAACAGCAAATTGCCCCCCCCCCCCCTCACACACACATGACAATTATGTTTTCAATCACAATCTTTATCCTATTTTCATTCACAAGATGTGCATACACACAGCAAACGACACATCACATACATTGTACACTATGTCCTGCTTCCTGCCTTAAAACTATGTTCCCCACATTATGTGTGGGTGTGTGCGTGCGCGCGCGCGCGCGTGTGTGTGTGTGTGTGTGTGTGTGTGTGTGTGTGTGTGTGTGTGTGTGTGTGTGTGTGTGTGTGTGTGTGCGTGCATGCGCGGACGTGTGCGTGCGTGTTGTGGCTATGTGCATTTTTTTGATAGTTAATATTGTAGTAGCTCATGATCTATTTATTTAAATAATTGTGAAGCGCCGTGAGCTCCAGAGAGAAAGGACGCTCTATAAATGTTAGTTATTATTATTATGATATGGATGCACACACAGAGTGAAAGGATATTATCATAAGGATATATCTAAGTTATTTTGTATTATTTACTCCATCTGTAATTATTTTAAAGCCATCCAGGAAGAGTTTCCTCCTGTCCCATAGTTGGCATACAGAGTTAATAATGCACACACAAATTAATACAATACATATACACGGAACACTTGTACAGTACTTCCTAAGTGCACTTGGCAGCTTGACTTTTCATTCATACAGAGGCAAACAATATATCTACGCTCTCTCTCTCTCTCTCTCTCTCTCATGCACACACACACTCTCTCTCTCTCACATCTCTCTCTGTCTCACACACACCGAGTCTGTCTGTTTCTCTCTCTCAGATACGTATGCACACAACACACACACTCTATCTCTCACACACACACACACGCGCATGCGCACACACACACACACACACACATACGCATGCACACAACACACACACTCTATCTCTCACTCACACACACACACACGCATGCACACAACACACACACTCTATCTCTCACACACACACACACACACACACACACATACGCATGCACACAACACACACACTCTATCTCTCTCACACACACACACACACATACGTATGCACACAACACACACACTCTATCTCTCACATACACACGCGCACGCGCGCGCGCGCACACGCACGCACACACACACACACACACGCGCACACGCACACAACACACATATGTATGCACACAACACACACACTCAATCTCTCACACACACACACGCGCGCACGCACACACACACACACACACGCACACAACACACACACACTTTACTCCTCAACACATACAAAGTGTGGAGGCACTCTTCCTTCTCTGACATCCTGTAGCCTCTTGCCAAAAATAGCTGGAGCATTGTAACTCTGGGCCTCTTTCCTGTCTGATATGGTTTCAAGAGTCAAGGATCGAATATGAAAGTGAAATGCACTAGTATCTGAAACACATCAATCAAAACATACACCATGTCCCTCATTACACTGCTATTGGAAATAACACAGCAGAGGCGTTATGCAATACAGCTGTTTCGGGAGGAACATTTAGTTTTTACTTAGTTTTTTTTAATAAGTTTTTTTCAAGCCAACTTTAGTTTACCATGATTAACTCGACGCACATGATATGTACGTACATGAACAAATTGGCAAATGTTAAGAATAGCTCCCTCCTCTGCCCCTTCCATTCATTTCAGACGGTTTCAGTTAGGGTTAGGGTTAGGAATAGAGTTTGGGATAGGGTTAGGGATAGGCTTAGGGTCAGCTAAGTGTCAATCTCATATTACATAACTTTTTTTTTCTGGTGGATTAGACGGTTTCAGGTTAGGGTTAGGGTTAGTAATACTTGTAATAGGGTTTGGGATAGGGTTAGGGATAGGCTTAGGGTCAGTTTAGTGTCAAATACACACACACACACACACACACAAAAGTTGATGACTAAGCTGACCCTAAACCTATCGCTAACCCTAACCTTATTCCTAACCCTAACCTGAGACCGTCCGAAATGAATGAAAGGGGCAGAAGAGGGAGCTTTTCTTAACATTTGCAAACAAATCAAATCAATTCATAGAGAAAACATCAAGTGGGCAATGCCAGTTTTCCTCATGATGGCCCACTTCATTACCGGCCAGGGGCATGATACGTCACACATGTATATCACTTCAAGATAAAACACACGATTTTCAAGACAGCTCTTCACTGCCACTTCAGAGCTGAGTGGTTGTTTCTGGTGTATCAAAACATAAAATACTGTTTGTGACTGTGAGGTTGCTTTCTCAGTTTTTGTACACAAATAAATGGTAACATCTAATACAGAGTCTCCGAGTCTGGTACACAGATTTCTGCATTTCAAATACGGTAGTTTCCTTTTCTTTCCCATAAATTCATGTTATGACCAGAAACTAATTTTTTTTTGATCATGCATTTGATTTCTTAAACACTGATTAATATACCATGTGCAACATAGTTTTTTTTTTTAAATTAGTTAAGATAGGATGCGAGCATGTGCAAGTAAGGATCTGTAGTAGTGTAAGGCCTACAAGATTATGCAACAAAATGTGGCTACTGTATTTGACCCAAAAGTTGCCTTGGGTAGTTGTAATTAGTAGGAAGGAGGTACCGTCTACTTGTACCATTTAACTGAATTTGTTTTCTCTATCTCAGCCTCTGTGAAAGAAGCTTTTGATCCATTATAGAAAGTGTTCCCTCACTTCTATAATACTGTCAAGTCAGTTGGGATCAATAAATAAAACAGAACTCATCGTACAAACACATTAGTCACTTTTTATGATTCACTAGCGCAACGCCGAGTACCGGTAACGCCTAGTAACGGTAACGCCAAGTACTGGTAACGCTGAGTACAGCAAATTTGAAGCGATTCGGTTAAGAAACGGCGGAGTTATAAGGCCCTGTTTCCCGTTGGCGCTGCTCTGAGAGTGACGCAATCTCCCTAGTAACGGTAACGCCAAGTACTGGTAATGCTGAGTACAGCAAATTTGAAGGGATTGGGTTAAGAAACGGCGGAGTTATAAGGCCCCGTTTCCAGTTGGCGCTGCTCTGAGAGTGACGCTCTCTCCCGATTCTCTTCAAATTTGCTGCCAGGCTTTGCCCCGGCCACAGCAAGCCTGACAGCAAATTGGAAGCGATTCGGTTAAGAAACGGCGGAGTTATTTGTGAAAAGGTTAAGCGGCGTATATCTCGCGCACTTCTAAATCGATTCGCTTCCGGTTTGGCACACGAATAGTCACTGACCCCAGTCATCTACCTTCCAAATTCGAAGGCAATCCGTCCAGAAATACCGGAGATACGGGCGCAGCACGGGATGAGATAGGATTTGAGAAATATATTAAATAGAAAAGTATTTGTTGTTTACAATGATATTGACAGGATACGAAGAGCGTAATTTGGTTGGGTATTTATTTTATAACTTCAGATAGGTATTAAATATTAGATAATCATTTGTTGTTTTAAGATGAAATAAAAGATATGAAAAGATGAACTTGGCTGAGTATTTTGTAGGCTTGATATGGGTAGGGGAGGGGTTGAGTAAATTTTTAGTGAGATGCAAGATAGGAGTAAGTCATGCACAAAGCATGATTTTAGGCATGTTATTTCAGCACCCTCGGACCTTTCTATGGACAATTTAAATGACAATGCTGTTTTCACTAGATTAGTCAAGGAATTCCTCTCTGCCAAGCCCCTAACCAGAGATAAACAGTGCACTCCAATGCACCATCCTTTTGTACTCCAACTACAATCTCACTCAGACCCTTCATGCGTTGTTGCTGGTTTATGTCATTCGCAAATACTATTTTTAGAATAGGTTAGGTTAGGATATAGGGACTAAACATAGCCGTTAGTCTTTCAAACGTCCCATCCTTGATTATATAATGTACAAGGTTTATCGTGCACTCAGGTTTTAGTTAATCATTCATCATATTTGTATGTCAAATTTCTATAATATTCCCAGTTGTCTAATATATTTTTGAAAATGTTAGTATTTGGTGCTTGTTTAATATTAATTGGTAACTTGTTCCACAAAGGTGCAGTTCCGTTAGGAAAACAGTATTTTCTAATATTAATAATAATAATAATAATAGTGAATCATTTATATAGCGCATTCCTCCACCAATGTGGAGCTCTATGCGCTTAACAACAACAAAAATTAAAAGCAACAAATTCAACAACAAAACGAAATAATCGCTCACGCACATGCAAATAGGCAAACACACATACACACCCAACCCACACATACACGCAAGTACGCACAACACACACACACACACACACACACACACACACACACACACACACACACACACACACACACACACACACACACACACACACACACACACACACACACACACTGTTACCATCACCACCACTCACCCCACCCAAAAAACAATACAAAATACAATCAGTTGAACAAAGCATCAACACACACTCTCTCTCTCTCTCTCTCTCTCTCTCTCTCTCTCTCTCTCTCTCTCTCTCTCTCTCTCGCAACAAAGCTGACGTACATATTGCAGTCAACACACAGTGAAACTAATATGGGGGGAGGGGAGTGTGTGTGTGAGAATAGAGTCCAGAAGTAATGTGGCCTAAAGGTTGTGATGTAACTTGAACATGTGGGTCTTGAGAGCTGATTTGAAACATTGCAAGGACTGGATATGGCGGATTTCGCGTGGTAAGGAGTTCCAAACTGATGGGGCCGAAAAGGAAAAGGAGCGCTCACCAAACATTTTTGTTCATGTACTAGGAACACAGAGAATTTTGGAATCTGAAGATGACCACAATTGCCTTGATGGAGTATAGACAGAAAGCATGTCAGAAATGTAGCTAGGGGCATTTCCAGAGAAATAAGAATGACATAGAGTGTGTGTGCTATATTAGATTAGTCTTGCTATATTCAATAAATATTTTGTCAACAGTTTCTAGTTTTATTTTTGGTAGGTAGGTAGGTAGGTAGGTAGGGACAGGCTTCATCAGCCTAGGCCTTGCGGCCTATCAATTAAATGAATCGTCCTCTCAATATCAAATGATTTATGTTTTTGTTTTCTATTGGTCTGAGCAAGTTTTTGAAAAATCAAATCAATCAAAATCACAAAAAAGTGTCTGAAATTTAGGAAGATTGTCAAGAAGATTTTTAAAAGTATTAATATTTTGTGCAAACTTAGATCATTCCAGTAAACAGCAACTCTGTTAGTAAAATAACATTTTCTTTTGTTAGTAAATATTGCAATGTTTAACAAAAATTTTGCCATAAGATTTTCTAGTGCTAGTAATTGTGCTGAAAAGAAAGTATCAACATGAACGTCATCAATGTTGTTGAAAATTTTGTAGGTTTGAATTAAACTTCCTCGCAACCTTCTACCTTTTAGAGAATGTAAATTAAGATATTTTTGTAGGTAGTAGGTAGGTAGGTGATGTAGGGCTATGCATAGGCCTCTCTGCCCTTATTACGCCCCTTCTCGATGAATTTGACTTGTCAGAATTTATTTAGTGGTTTGCGTCTCTTAAATCAATAAACTAATAAACCAACCAAAAGTTAAATCTTTAAGAGAATGGAGAGCTTACTTTTGACCAATGAAGATCGAGGACACATCAAATTGTCGGAGATTCCTAAAATTATATGATGCAGGTGCCATTTTGTCTTGAATGTTTAGTTCGTCAGTTTTGTTTTTTTCTAATTTATGAATAAGTCTCCCAGTCAAGATACTGTTTTTAGTACAGTTTAGGTTGAATTTAATGATTTAACCTTAAAACATTCAAACAAATTTCATGTTTATTTTGGTAAATAGACATCAAAACATTTAAATTTTGTTATCAAATTTGGGTTTTCGTCCAAAAGATTGTACAAGTCCACTTGTTGATGAGCATTTGACTGTAGTGTAAAACGCTTTGGGCTCACTGTATGTTGTACAGGACAAAGCGCTATATAAACTGTACAGTCTTCATGGTGATTATTACTATTATTATTCATGTACGCGTGTGCACACACACATGCACACACTCACAGTCACGTTGACAGAACTAGAAAGAGGCACGGGGGAGGGCAAACAAAGAGGGTGGATAGCCCAAATAGATGTCAACATCAAGGCCAAGTAACACTAACAGGCTTATTATTATAATCAATAGTTGTTTTGCTCAGAAACACAATCCAAAGCCTTATAATTCTCAATCATTCATTCTCGGACCGATGATTAACGCCTCCATCATATGATTATTAAATCAACAAAGTAACATTCATTCCTGCAAAACGTAAACAAACAATTATCACAGTATAAAATAAAAGGCTAAGACTAGTAAAAGGATACACATTTTTCTAATAAGCGTTTCTGCCCGGTCAGTGATAATCAAAATTTCTGCAATCATCATTTTGCTAAGTCTGCCAGTCAGCAACCAGTATTCTGATGCGATGCCACTCTTGCGGTCGACGTAACCTGGTTCCACCTGATTCTAGAGCAGCCAGGGTGAATGTCCGAGTACATCAAGCGATGTCAATGACCACCTACAGGATTGGCCTTGTGGGAATGTTCAAAGGAAGAGTCAAGTGAGCCTTGAGAAAGGGGGTGATATATCAGTCCAAATCGAAGCAGTGCTGGGTTCACCTTCCATCTGTGACAATCCAAGAGTCTCGCAATTACAGTTGTAGCATATTTGTGTATTTAGAAGCCGTTAGACTGTCCTTTAAATTTGCGTTCTCTGTCATACGCACAAAACACGGGTAGATCTATATCAAAATTGACTGTAAAGTCGGTCTGGGGTTAGAAGTGCATGGAGTGTTTTCAACATCCGGGCACTTCGTGTAGGGGTCAATCACCTCTTGTCTGCCACAAACATTCTCGCCTTCTCCGAGATCTAGCCTAGCAAAAGCTTAGAAGCTTGAAGCACTTGTGGTGACAAGGTGTACGGAGAAAATAATTGCATTGCAGGGATAAAGTGTAACTTATAACAGACTGTTGTTGGTAACCTTTTTGTTGCATGAACTTCCAGTGCTTTCTGAGACTTGGGTGCTTTGCCCGTGTTTTATCGGTCATTTTGACCCAGTTCCCTGTGTAACAGTGTGATTGACACCATCCATCGATCGGATAAGCTTTTCAGACAGCAGACGATCGTCGCACTGTCTCGGTCTGTGTCAGGTATATAATTGATTGTTCTCCAGACATTAGCAATCAATCTTGGGTACGGACGTTTAAGATTGTATTCATGCGATTTTTATTTCCTGGTAGGCTTTTTTTAAAATGTGGCCGTGAGAAGTAGAGAGAGAGATAGAGATTTGGCATGCCAATCACTGTATCACTATCAGAGATTCTGAATGGTGGGTGAATCGATGTAAACAACTTGTTTTGTAATCGAACACACGCAGAAAACGTCAGATATAAAGTGATAGGCCGCGAGGCCTAGGCTTATGAGCCAGTCCCCCACTACTACTACCACTACTACATATATTAAAGAAACTCCTTTTGGGACTGTTTAGTCTGTAAAAATGTAATGCAAGGTTATGCACGTGAGGTAGAAATAATCCTAATAAAGAATATACTATGATTAAGAACAAAAGTGCAGCAGAATCTTGAACGTGATGAAGTTGGCTACCTAAAGCGAAGAAGAAGAAGAATGATTTGTGCACAGTAACAACATGTGAAAATAAAAAAGACCTAAGGGTGATATTTGATTAAGATTTGTCCTTTGATAGGACTATCCAAACTTGCACAAGTAAGGCTAACAAAATGATAGGTTTAATTAAAAGAACATTTATTAATATTGACTTAAATGCAAAGGTATGCATGTAGGCAAAAATAATCCAGAATATGATTATGTTATGAAAATCGATCAAGAGGAGCAAAAGATAAATTCATGTACTGAGGAAAGACCTTGGAGTCGTATTTGACAAAAATCTTACTTTTGATACACATATCCATAAAGGGATAAATAAGGCAAATCAGATGTTGGGAATAATTAAAAGAACATTCATTTCATGCTTGTACAAAGGTTTACTCCCCGTTTAGTAAGACCTCATTTAGAATATGGAAATTGCATTTGGTATCCAGGTTTAAAGAGACAGTCAGCTTTGATAGAAAAAGTACAGAGACGAGCAACTAAGTTAGTACAAGGTCTTCAAAATGTTTCTTATTCAGACAGGTTGAAAGAAC
The DNA here is from genome assembly GCA_017654935.2 of Phymorhynchus buccinoides. Lineage (NCBI taxonomy): Eukaryota > Metazoa > Mollusca > Gastropoda > Neogastropoda > Raphitomidae > Phymorhynchus > Phymorhynchus buccinoides. The sequence continues at coordinate 18,690,665 of CM065684.1, forward strand.
TAAATTTACCTACATTAAAGGCAAGGAGAATTAGGGGTGACCTAATTCAAACTTATAAAATATTTAATAGTGTAGATGACCTAAATGTACATGACTTATTCACAATATCAGATTTTGACAAAACAAGGAACAGTACCGACAAAATATTTATTCAACATTGCAGGACTAATAATAGAACATTTTATTTTACTAACAGAGTTGCACCTGTGTGGAATAAATTACCACCTAACATGAAAAGAGCACAGAATACTAACATTTTTAAAAACCTTCTCGACGAATGGAATGACTATAAGGCAGTTATGTATGAATCTATGATTACGATGAATAATATTAATAAAAACTGAGTGTGCGACAGACCGAGACAAATAACTAAATAAAATGAAAGATGGGACAGGAAAGCCTTACGGCTATGTTTTGAGTCCCAAAATCCTAATCCTAATCCTAATTTGTTTAGATACGGAAACTTTTTTGTTATTATACAAATCATTGGTACGTTTACATTTAGAGTATGGTAATATCATCTGGTACCCGTATCTAAAACGTCAGTCAGCTTCTATTGAAAGGGTACAGAGGAGAGCAACCAAGATGGTTCAAAGTTGTAAAGATTTCAATTACCATTCATTAAAAGGAAGACGTGTTACGTGTTAGGGGAGACCTTAAATACAGATAGTACAAAAATTTTAGCAAGTTAGACGGCATTAGCATTGATTCTCTTTTTACACTATCCATTTATATTATAGCAGCACTAGAAATCAAGAGGGAAAATTACATATACAGCGTTGTAATACTAACAGGCGTAAACATTGTTTTAGTAATCGAGTTGCTAACCTCTGGAATTTACTAACACCTAACCTAAAAAGAGCACCAACACTAAATACCTTCAAAAATCTCCTTGACAAAGATGAAAATTTTAGTCAACTAATTTTTTAACATGACGATTGAATTACAATCATAATTTTAAAAGGCATGCTTATGCAAACAAAACAGTGTAAATGAAGGGATGTTTATAAGCCGCGAGGCTTAGGCTTGAGTCAGTCCCTATTATACTATGCTATACTATACTATGCTACAAGTAGTACAACATTTTTTTCAAAACTGAATAAACTATAAAGCTTTAAATTTAATGAGGCCACATTTTAAAAAAGAAAAAAAAAGATAGGACACTTGAGAGGCCACGAGGCCTAGTTGTCTTAATTAACCCGACCTGACCTGACATTTAGAGTATAGCAATGCAATATGGTACCCTAAGTATAAATATAAATCAAAAGCAATTGAGAAGGTTCAACGTCATAGGGCAACAAAACTGGTTAAGGGATGCAAAAGCATTACCTATGATTATGAAAATAGACTTTTGTATCAAAATTTATATATTCACTTAAAGGGAGAAGGGTAAGGGGAGACCTTATTGAAGCCGATAAGATATATTCAATGGCCTTGTTGATCTGTCTTGGAACAACCTATTTAAATTACCTCAATACAATACTATTAAGAAATTCATACGGTAAAGTTTTTATATAGCAATGTAAAACTAACACTAGTAGAAAAAATTGTTTTACTAACAGTAACACTAGTAACAGTTGCTAAATTGGGATTCAGAATGAGCGGCGTGGGAGCAACCCAGAAGATAGGACAGCAAAAAAAACAGTTGCTAATTTTTGGAATTATTTCACTTTTGATCTAAAATGTGCACCCAATATATTCAAAAATTGTCTTGATAATTCTCCAAGATTTGTAGAGTTCTATATATATATATATATATAATGTATTTAGAAGCATCAATTATTAATTACTGTATTATCTACAGGAACATTCAACCGTAAAACCTTGACCGCATAAAATAATAAATCTTTGTATTTCAAATTGGAAATCGATGGGACTGCTAAAAAGCTTGATGGCTTGATTAGTCCCTATTCTACTACTACTACTCCTACTACATAGTTTACTTTGGAGAAAGGCCCTAGGACTAGGAGAAATGATTAGATTGCAACCTGGGGTCTAATTTTACAATCATACTTTCATAGTATAGACATAGTACAACTACAAGTACAAGGGTCTGTCTAAGCACAGAATGGTGCCGAATGGTGAGACTGAGAGATATTGTTTTTTCCTTAATGTGATACTATTGATCTGTGTGTATGTGTGTATGCGTGTGCACGTGTACATGTGTCTACGTTTTAGAGACCTGAAGACAGCAGAAACTTGAGAAAGAGGGCAGAATGACCAGCAGTTTTGTACATGCCCTGGACAGCATCAAGGAAGGCTATCTATGGAAAAGAGGTTTGTCAATGTCACACAGGTTTCTTTAATTCCTTGTGTATGATTAGACATTTAAAGTAAGCTTTCTAAAGCTGCTTTTAAAGCATGTTATATGTGTGTGTGTGTTCTGTTTGGGTATATGTGTATGTGCGCGCAGGAGAGATTGTGTTCGGCTAGAGAGAGGGGGGGAGTGAGTGTGTGTGGTGTGTGCAAGTATGTGTCTATGAGTGTGAGTGCACGTGTGTGTTTTGTGTATGTCAGTGTGTGTGTGTGCGCACATGTTTGTACAAGTGTATGTTTGTGTAAGTGTGTGTGCGTTTCAGTGAGCATGTGTTTTCTGTGTGTTTGATGAAATGTGTGTGGATGTCTGTGTGCAAGAACGCGTTCACTCGCGTGCGTGCATGTACGTGCGTGTGTGTCGGCTGTGCGTGTGTGTGTGTATGTGAGTGTTTCAATGCTGATTGTAATGCACTTTGTGCTCAATAAAAAGCGCTACTTAAGTCATAAGTGTCCGTTTATTATTATTATTAAATTATATATATATATGTTTATGCTGCACAGTGACTCGAGCAATCCAACTTCAGGTAGAACGAACCAAATGTGTCAATTTTGTTCTGTCATCAATAAGATTAATCAGCATTGTATAATAATAGTACGATCACGATGATATCAGTTATTGCTTAAAGTTAAAGTCATTGTTACTGTTAGATAAATATATGCTGATTTAATATTGTAAGTGATGTTAAAAGACTACTAGTTTGAAGATTGAAAAACAGGAATCTTTAAACTCTCTTTGAGCTTTATAACAAAATTTGGTAAAGGTAAAGATGTGCCACCCCCCATGCATTTCTCGGTTAATTGTATTTTTCCGTTTTTGCCTTTCTTACCATACATAAAGCTGTATTTTAGGAACATTTTTAGCTAATTACCTTTTTGGAATACTAACCCTAACCCTAACCCTACCCCTAAACCTAACCCTACTCCCCACTATGTACTGCAGTACACCGCGATTTGTCACAGTTGTGGTTCGTTGCGTTTTTCCGTCTTATACGGTGGGGGGTAGGGTTAGGGTTAGGGCTAGGGTTAGGGTTAGTATTCCAAAAAGGTTATTAGCTAAAAATGTTCCTAAAATACAGCTTTATGTATGGTAAGAAAGGCAATAACGGAAAAATACAATTAACCGAGATAGGTAGGGGGGGTGGCACATCTTGACCTTTACCCAAAATTTAAAAAAAGGAACATAAAAGACTTTTGGGTTTCGATCGTGAACATGTAGTTAGAATATATCATTTTTAATTGATTATGTAGGCTATGGTTTTTCAATGTGTTTGCAAAATTAAGACAAATTTGCTTTTCTATGGGTATGGGTGTGTGTTGGAAGTGTGCCGCCTGACTTTGAAGTGACAAATTCCCTCTCAAATAGAACTTAGAAAAGTCCATTACTTTTTAAACAGGATAGGTCATAGGGCCTCTCCCTCCATCTACCTCCATTGCTGTTGTGTGTCCGTTTTTGCCTTGTATTATATTATATTACTTTGTACCGTATTTTTCGGACTATAAGGCGCACCTTTGTATAAGACGCACCCCCTAAATTTTACCCAAATTTCAGATTCTGTTATTATAGTTTCTTACTATTTTATCAGTCACATTATAAGGCGCAGGGGTCTGAGTCTTGGAAAAAAGTATCGCCTTATAGTCCGAAAAATACGGTATATTATATTTTTTGTCACTATTGTTGCCAGTTGGGTTTTTTCTCGGGTTTTTTCTGTTCATCATTTTTTTCATTACTTGTTGCTTGTGGGCAATGGTGTAAAAAAGCTACCCAGCTTATCTGTTTAACCCTCAATAAAAACATTTGTATTCGTATTCATATGCCTGTCTGACGTGAGCGTTAGTTTCTTTCTCCTCAGTACTACTAGTAGTACTACTAGACAGTACTTACTGGCAAAGATGCAGATCAACACCCCCCTCCTCCATTTCTCGATTCTTTCCATGTTTTTTTTTTAGTCTTGCCTTTCTTACTGCAGATTGAGCACTTAAACCTCTATCATTTTCTATATTTAACATTCATTTTCATCCATTTACACAATTCTTATTCTTCGATCGCTCAGTTTCCTGTCAATTATGAACGCAGATGCATCATGCTGCCGTTATGCGCCTAAGTAAGAAATAATTAGGCCCAGCATGTCCGACTTCGGCTGATTTACACAATTGAAAATAGGCATTCAATAATAGCAGAAGATAAAGGCAAGACAGAAAGAACACAGTGAACCAAGACTGTTACATGGGGTGTTGATCTGCATCTTTACCTACCTACCTTACCCACCAACAATCCCAGGCTCACTTTCTCCTTGTTCTAAAAGAAAGTATAATTCAGTTATGCATGGGGGGTGGAAAAGTAACAGTTAAAGATACACTGACCCAACACGATTAAGTCCCTTGGTTTTATTCTGGGTAGTTGTGACCCATATAATATACAAATGCCCGCAATTTGAAATTGAGGCTGCTCTTTAAAATGATGTATCGTTTTCAGTTTTGGGGCATTTGTATGGGAGTCAAACCTGGTCAAAACAAGATTTCTTACCAGCTATGAGGAAAAACACATGAGACCTGTGATTTTGACACGTGATCTGGTGGGTCTTTAACAAACTGTCATGAAATAGAAAAAACAACAACAATGGGACAGAATGTCCTGGCTTTTGTAGAAATCAGTAACACAAAGTGTGATAGTGTTACATTTTTTTTAATGACTTTTGTTACATGGCAAATGGGAACACAATCATGGGACATGATACAGTGGAATCTCCCTTATAAGACTCCCATATAAGACTCCCTCCCATAATAAAGACCTACTTTTCTGAGACATTGCCCTTCTTTGTGAGTATTAAAATTACCTCCCTTATAATATAAGACCCTTCTCTTATAAATAAGACCTCATTTTGGATGATTTTTTTAAACGAAATGAAACGAAACGAAATTTTATTTATACAGGGTAATGTCTATGAGATAAGTATACATACTTTTTTTTTTACATCCAGCCCTGTGGTAAATGAAAATATCGAATAAACAACAATAGCAAAACATGGAATGAAATAAAATAAAATAAACAACAACCAATAACATGTAAGAAGTGAAAATGTTGAGAGAGAGAGAGAGATGGAGAGACTGAGAGAGATAGATAGAGAGATATGAAGGTCTTATAAGGGAGTTTCCCCTGTACTCCCTTTTAATAGGGCTACATGTATGTCCTATGACCTGGGCGTTGTGACATCGCTGATTCTTGTTAATACTTTGCATTATTATATCGCAGGTGAACACATAAAGAACTGGCGCAAGCGCTATTTCATCCTCTGCAAAGATGGCTCCTTCCTTGGATTCAGGTCAAAACCGGAGGGTGGAGACATGGCAGATCCTCTCAATAACTTCACAGTTAAAGGTCAGAAATGTGTTGAATATAATTATATGTGTCCTTATGTTGTAAATTGCTGTTGCTGCTTACATGTAAAAATTGCTTGCTCAGTTGCTGATGTGATGATCTTTGAAATGCAACTTAGCAGAGGTGATAGACGTCGCATTTCCAGCAAGCTGAAAGGTAAAATGTAAACATTTGAACAGTAAAATTAGTGCAGCATTAATAATAATATTATTTTAAAAATCTGTGATTGATTCAGATTTTACAACTTCTTTAGTTAGATATTTTCTTTCCATATGATTACAATTCTGATAAATGTTTTGCTATCAAACCTTTCTTTTATTGCCTTGGCATGAAGCTGTCAGATCAGTTAACATAAGCTAGAACGCCAAGGCTACATCAAAATGTTGTTATGCTCTGAATGGTTGTGCGGGGATTGTCTTAAGCCATGACAAGCTCCCAGCATAACATCATCAGTCTAAAATCCCCCGAAGACGGAGTGTGGCTGCCCACATGGCAGGGTAATCAAAAACGGTCACACACGTAATGTTCTCATCCCTAGCGGGTGCATTTGTACTGAATTGTTCAAGTGCTCTGGCTGTTGGGATGATCCCTGGAGTCGTTAAGCCAGGGAACGACAACAAC
>CM065684.1:18697477-18722477 GCA_017654935.2 Phymorhynchus buccinoides
AGAGAGAGAGAGAGAGAGAGAGAGAGAGAGAGAGAGAGAGAGAGAGAGAGAGAGAGAGAGAGAGAGAGAGAGAGAGAGAGAGAGAGAGAGAGAGAACGAACGTACGAACGAACGAAATTTTGTTTATTCAGGGTTATAAGATAAGCAAACATTGCTTTTTTACACTCAGCCCTGAGGCAAAACAAAGGTTAACAAAAAATATACAAAAAAAATGAAGCGCTTGCGTAACAAATACTACTACTACAAAGCATTCAAGAAAAGTAAATATTCAAAATAACATAACACAATACTATATACATCATCAATGTACAAGACTAATATAGGAAGAAGGTGATGGGGAGAGGGCTTGGAGGCGGGAAAAGGTACAATCATTGATTAAATGGCACATGGGTAATATTTAGGCCTATGCCACACTGATCTGTATATAATATGGCACACAGCATTCAAATCACCAAGTAAAATAGACAAACCATGCATGATTTGTACTTTTATACCAGGAATAGAGGGGGGAAATAAACTAAACTGATGACATTACAAATGACACTATAGATCACAAATTACACTTGGATTGATGTATCTGTTTCCATTATATTAAATAAAAAGCGTTTGTATGCTGCTTTAAAGGGGTTAATGCTTTTTTTCTCTTTAATATGTGATGGGATAGAATTCCAAAGTGTTCCACCAGAATAAATTAAACTAGTTTTAAACAAATCAATTCTTGGTTTTGTTATGATTATATTGTCATTGTATCTTGATTGATTGATTGGAAATCTTGCTGAAATATTTAAGGGTGCTGACTGATTCATAATTCTAAACATCATTATTGCTTAATAAGAGAGAGAGAGAGAGAGAGAGAGAGAGAGAGAGAGAGAGAGAGAGAGAGAGAGAGAGAGAGAGAGAGAGAGAGAGAGAGAGAGAGAGAGAGAGAGAGAGAGAGAGAGAGAGAGAGAGAGAGAGAGAGAGAGAGAGAGAGAGAGAGAGAGAGAGAGAGAGAGAGAGAGAGAGAGAGAGAGAGAGAGAGAGAGAGAGAGAGAGAGAGAGGACAAACAATCCAACATTTTTTATAGGCATTTGTTACACAAGTGTCCAAACATTTTAAAAATCAAATGTCAAAATATTATTCTTAAGATGTCTTCGAAAAGATGAATAATGTGATATTTATTTCAAATTAGTAGGTAAAGAGTTCCATAAGGAACCTCCGGAATAATGCAGACTGGACTTGAATAACTCCAAGCGGGGTCTATGGAGATAAATCTTGTGCACATGTCTTTTACCAAATGATTTCTTCTTCTAAGTTGTGCATTTATGTTGTAAAAAAAATGGATGTTCTGTAACAATCTGCAACTAAATGCTGAAAAGACAGAGATGATTCTTGTAGCCTCTAACCACACAATTAAAAACTCAGGTTCTCTCAGGTTCTCCCAGGTTCGGTCGATGTTGATGGCATTGAGATCAAGCTATCAACATCTGTCCACAATCTAGGTGTTACTTTGGACCAAACCCTTTCTTTCAAACAGCATGTCCAATGTTTGCAAGTCTTGCTATCTAGAACTTCGAAGAATTAGTTCAATCCGCCGTTTCCTCTCTCAAGATGCCCTGAAGACTCTAGTCTGTGCTTTTGTTCTGTCTCGCCTTGACTACTGTAACTCACTTCTTGCTGGCAGTCCATCAACTCTCATCTATAAGCTCCAACGTGTCCAGAATAATGCTGCTCGTCTCATTTCTCGCTCCCCTTGGTACGATATATCACTCCGGTTCTTCGTTCCCTGCATTGGCTCCAATTTCAATCACGTATTGACTACAAAATTCTCCTCCTTGTTTTCACGGACTTCTATACACTATAGAAGTCCAGTGTTGTCTTCAAGTCACTGAATGACCAGGCTCCCTTATATCTCTCTGATCTTCTTCATCTCTATGTCCCAGCTCGCCAACTACGTTCGTCTTCTGATTCTCGTCTCCTTTCCCTTCCCTCCATCCGTCTCAAATCTGCTGGCCAACGTTCTTTTTCTTGTCAAGCACAATCTCTTTGGAATTCTCTGCCTTCTCCTCTCCGACACTCCAACTCAGTCTCTTCATTCAAAACCTCTCTTAAAACCCATCTTTTTCCTGCTGCACCCTACATATTTGATGAGTTAGGGTGCACGTGAGGGAAGATTGAATAAGAGGTTTGTGCTGTGTGTGTGTGTGTGTGTGTGTGAGCATGCATGTGTGCGTACACGCGTGCGTCTGTATGCATGTGTGTGTGTCTGTCTGCGTGCGTACGTTGTGTGTGTGTATTTGTATATGTATCATCTAATGTTTATGTATGTGGTCAGTCCGTGCAACTCAGTTGCTGGCTTACTCCTTTAAAGTTTGTGTATGTGTGTTGGTGTATGTGGTCAGTCCGTGCAACTCAGTTGCTATGGCTTACTGAATGAAAGATGAATAATGAGTTGGTGTCGATAAATGTGTGCACGCGCGCACGTGTGTGTGTGTGTGTGTGTGTGTGTGTGTGAGAGAGAGAGAGAGAGAGAGAGAGAGAGAGAGAGAGAGAGAGAGAGAGAGAGAGAGAGAGAGAGAGAGAGAGAGAGTTGCTTTGTACATGCGTTGTTGCTGGTTTGTGTCATTCTTAAATACTATTTTTGTTATCTACTTGTTGGTGAATAATTTATTGTAAAGAGCTTTGGGCTCATTTGAGGTAAAGCGCTATATAAATGTACTATTATTATTATCATTTAACGTTCTACTTGATGAATAATTGATTGTAAACGATTTGGGCTCATTTGGGGTAAAGCGCTATATAAATGTACTATTATTATTATTATCATTATCATTTAACGTGAATTTATTTCTTAATCTAGATGGTGCCATTCCGTTCATTATTTTGTGCATAAGTCTTCCTTTATTTAATTTTAGTCAATATTTAATAGGTAGAATATTACGATTCTTAAAATCTTCTGATGTTAAATTAAGGAACTTGATTCCAATAGAACTAGTTTAAAGCCGCGATTATAAGAGCGGACAAGGGGTTTCAATGTCTTGTCACTGGCACAGTCCCAGAGTGTCGAAGCATGTAAACTAGTGATTGGATGTGTGCACTGAAGAAGAGTTTCCTGGCTTCCTGATTTAGAAAATGTTTTACTTTGGATAATTGGAAGACTTTTTGGGGGATGTTTTTTGCTTTAATGAGTGATATGGTCCTGCCAGGATAAATTATCAATGGTTAATCCTAAGACTTTGTGGGATTTTATTTCTTCGATTTCTTTATTATTGGCATATAGTTTTGGAGTAAATACATGTAGGTTTTGACGTTTCTGTCTGGTAGTTATCAGCATATGTTTTGTCTTTCCATTATTTAGTGACATATGGTTAAAATGTGTCCAGGTTGTGAGTTTATCAATGTTTTCTTGTAAGTTTACATACAGGGTGTTTAAATTACGATCAGATGAATGGATCGTGGCATCATCTGCAAAAAGATCACTAAGGGATGAAAGGAAAATGGGCAAATCGTTTACATATAACGAAAAAAAGGATAGGACCAAGGATAGAACCTTGTGGCACACCACGTTTTGAAAAACGAAAGTCTGAAATTTTATTATCAACATTGTTGACGGGAGCTAAGGAATGATGACAGGAGTGCAATAGCGTCGGTTGAAAAATTATACACTGATAGTTTACGAAGAAGAAGAGCATGGTTTATCGTGTCAAAAGCCTTGGCAAAATCAACGAAGACGGCTGCTGTGTATTCATCATTATTAATATTGGAAAGCCATTGGTCAACCAGATTTACAAGAGCTGTATGACAGAGAGAGAGAGAGAGAGAGAGAGTGAGAGAGAGGGGGGTAGCATTACCAATCTTATTAAGATCACAGGCGTTAAAAAAGAAGCATGTACATGCACACACACACACATATATATACGCACACATATCAATCATCAACAGATTTATTGCTTCAGATTAAAACAATTTTTATCTTTTAGCTCAATTCTGTAATTGAAAGACAAAATAAGGAAAGGCAATACAAAACATGAAATAGGGAAACAAACAATGCAGCAACAATATTGACAGAAATGCAAGTACAGTAACAGGTCTTTTGCCCGTATTCCCTACCCGCAGTTAAACATCAAGGTCCACAGGGCCAGGGACACATCAGCTTCGGGTGAATACACCACTGAACGAGATTTGAAGTGATTCTATGCAGCGGTTCAAGAACACAAAGAAACAAACAGATATGCTATAAAACAAACACATACCCTCCCCCCCCACATACTCGGACTAATATTACATGATACACTATAATATGCTTAAACATTCATTTACGCATTCATTTACATGCACACGCATACAGAGAGAGAAGAATAGGGATGAGAAAACAGAGAGAGAGAGAGAGAGAGAGAGAGAGAGAGAGAGAGAGAGAGAGAGAGAGAGAGAGAGAGAGAGAGAGAGAGAGAGAGAGGGGGGGGGGGGCATGAAATGTTTTATTCTATAAAGTCACTCCATTAGGGGAAAAAAAGGGAGGGGGTGGTGTGTTACACAACAACATATGAACATTGAATCAGTAAATAACATATTATGCATAAAGGGGATATTCATAAAGCAATCTTACAAAGGGAAGGTGATAAATACAGAGAGAGAGAGAGAGAGAGAGAGAGAGAGAGAGAGAGAGAGAGAGAGAGAGAGAGAGAGAGAGAGAGAGAGAGAGAGAGAGAGAGAGAGAGAGAGAGAGAGAGAGAGAGAGAGAGAGAGAGAGAGAGAGAGAGAGAGAGAGAGAGAGAGAGAGAGAGAGAGAGAGAGAGAGAGAGAGAGAGAGAGAAGAAAAAGAGAGAGAGAGAGAGAGAGAGAGAGAGAGAGAGAGAGAGAGAGAGAGAGAGAGAGAGAGAGAGAGAGAGAGAGAGAGAGAGAGAGAAAAGAGAGAGAAAAGAGAGAGAGAGAGAGAGAGAGAGAGAGAGAGAGAGAGAGAGAGAGAGAGAGAGAGAGAGAGAGAGAGAGTGAGTATATAAAAAAACAGAAATTAGGATACAAATAATTTGAATAGTGACAACAATTTGATATCGATTTGCAACATAAAATATGTTGCAAGTGCACAAACTACATGGGGGTGATCTATAATTAAAAAGAGAGACACTCTAAGAATTGAAGATGCCTACTCTTATACATATATAATAGCACAACATACATGGTTGTCGTACAACTGGATGCAATTCATCGTTATAAATAAAAACAAACAACAAATGACCCAAAACAAAAAAGCTAGAATACTTTTAAGTATCCTGTTCCACTACATTGTATATCACAGATTTTGCAACGCTTCAAATCAGGTTAATTTAAAAAAAATGCAAGCATTATTCAGCAACCAGTACATGTAATTGATCAATACATTACCTAATGCAGTCAGTCTGTTTTGCCTTTCCAAACAATACACAGACGATGTAATACAAAAATAAATAACTGCAGGATTTCACGAAGTCTCAGGAAAATTTGAAAATAAAGTGGTGGGTTGGGGAAATCCAAAACACTAAACAACAAAAATAAAAACAAAACCGACGTTTCCGAGCATAACTCCTTCGTCTGGGTACACACACACACACAAAGGAATGAAACTAAATGTAAGCAAATCTAGAATTTGACGTAATTCAAACGCAATATTAGAAATATTTGTGTGTGTGTATGTACCCAGACGAAGGAGTTATGCTCGGAAACGTCGGTTTGTTTTTTATTTTTGTTGTTGTTTAGTGTTTGGGATTTCCCCAACCAGTCACATTAGTTTTAAATACAAAGACGTGTAATCCATTTTTTCTCTCTCCATAATGTCATTAATAAAAATCATATTGTGTTATTACTTGCTCTGTCCCTTAAGGCACTTCTTCTTCGTTCGCTCAGACAGTTTCCTGTCATATGAGCGTAGATGCGTCATGCTGCTGTTATGCGCCTAACTAAGAAATAGTTAGGCCCAGCATGTCCGACTTCGGCTGAAGAAATCTTTGTAAGAATTTATAGAAAAAAAGGCAGGAGGAGAATGGACCAGTAAGATAGAAAGATAGCAGATGACAGTAAGCAAAGGGAAAAGGCAGAGTCAAAGAGAGTGACAGAATTAGAGGAAGTTACAAGCACAGAACTTCCAGAAGGTGGGGGAACTATTTGTACAAAAGACATAGGGTATCCCCACAGGGGGAAGGGACAAAAATGGTGGAATGGGGAAAAACTCACCAGTGTTTTGGTTTGGGGATCAAGGTAGAAAATAGAAGAAGCAAGCTTTCCGCTCTGTCCCTTACATTTTGAAACTAACAATGCTGAATGCCAGTTTGTAATAAATTCAATTAATATACAGTGGAACCTCCCTTATAAGACCTCCCAATTACAAGACTCCCTCCCACATAAGAGACATTGCCCTTCTTTGCAAGATTAAAATTACCTCCCTTATAAGACCCCTCCCATTTTGGATGAGTTTTGAAGGTCTTATAAGGGAGGTCCCACTGCATTTGTTTCTAAATACAAAATCATTTCAAACTCAGCCGATGTATACAGATGCATAATTTTTAACTTTTTTCTTCCCATTCCCCCCACCCCCTGCGCAAACACACACACACACACACTCCCTCCTTCCACCCTCAATGTATGTTCTTGGAGTTGTGCTTCGATTTATGAATGGCTAAACAAAAAGAATGGCTGGGAGAGTTGTACCTTATATGAATTAAAAAAGAGATTCCTGAGACTCAAACCTGAGGTCAGTACCAAAAGCTGAATACAGTCAAAGATATTCTAAAGGGGAAGATAAGCATCCGGTCTCTTTTCCCTATATGAGTAGTGAGGACAGAAACACTGGTTATGTCCCTTTTAAACAGGACACATTCTACACAGCGATAGGCCAGTTGAATTATCTGTTCAAATTCCAGTCCGAGTTTTTGGATAGCCTCCACTGTGAATAGTGTACACGTCCGCACTAACGATAACTCTATCAGCCCGGTTCGCCGAGCTCTTAAGTAATCCATCTTACCCTTTTAGAATATCTTTGATACAGTGCAAAATGATAATAAAACAACTTCAAACCTGCCATTTTATCATCACAGGCAAATGATGCTAAGAACAATAAAAATGCATGTTAATGAAGAATGAACTCTTGGTTAAAAAATAAGTCATTAATAACAAGGCGTCTTCATTCCCTTGATTGGGTGTTCTATCACTTTGATTCCCCCCAAAAAATATATATGAATGAACTTTCATAGATGTGTCCTTTTATTTCAAAAGCCCCCCCCCCCCCTTTTTTTTTCTTTAACAAAAATTTAATTCAAAGAAAACAATTGCACACACACAATTATATATTCGGCAACAATGAAGATAAAGAGTACCTCCAGGATCGTCCCACTATCTTTATAGTTATTAATGTCCCATATGTGCCTGTTCCAGGCCGGAGGACATATTAGACGAACTTTCATTCTTAAGACAATTGGCATCTGAAACATCTGTATATGCTGTTATTTTCTTGTTAAAACATTTAGAGGGGGGGGGGGGCGGGGGACCCATAAACGTTTCCCTTAAGTGACATACTCCAATGAAGACTAAATGAAAACAAAATGATGAAATCTTTTTTTTTTTTAAATGGACAAAAACTTTGCGAATAAAAATCTTGCCTCTACAAGATATATGGTCTTATATACAGGACAATGCATTCAGTAATTAATACTGTCAAAGCTTCTCCTTTACTTTTGAATTCCAAGCTTTCAATTTGACCATTAAGCGTACATCATGTTATTCTTTTGTTCGCTTTTTTTCAAAAATCAATTCAGCACAAAATACCATGATCTTAAAGACCCACCACGTCATGTGTATTTTCCCTCTTTGCTTGGACGATTTCTTAAGATTTCTTACCACTACCAGCGATAAGAGGGGAAATTGCTGAAAATTGGGAGCGCTGATATAATGCTGCCATCTGGCGTTAACTTCCAACTGGTTTTTGGGGGGTTGTATTTGGTATATTCTAGTCACAGAGACTTATCTCAACTTATGAAAGTTGCCACAAGTGTAGCGCCTACCCAATGGGAGACTTAGTGGGATTTGTTTCACGCCAGATGGCGTGACACTCGAGTGGGGCTAATCCCCTCTATATTCTTAGTTGGGGATAAAGAGAGAGCGAGACATAGAGAGGAGTCCAAGAATATAGCGTGATAAGCCCCTCTCGAGTGTCACGACACCTGGCGTGAAAAAAATCCCACTAAGTCTCCCACTAAAAACTTTTTTTTCAGGGGGGGGGCACAGGGTGAGGAGGGGGTGTGGACACACTTGGAAAACCTAGCTATCAATTTGGCCATACCAGGCAGCGGGATTTCTTCCTGCTCTTACCAACTTTCAACTGCCATGGAATTTTACGTGCGTAAAGCGCACGGGTCAGACTAGCTCTAAGATCCGAAGGACTGGACGTTCAGTTCGATTTTCCTGTCAAACTAGAAAGAAAGGGCGAGGAGGCCGGGATTCGAACCCGGGTCGCTCACGCTGCAGCAGCAGTCACGCATTGAATTTGGCAGGCGAACGTCTTCAACCACTCTTCCATCTTTCTCCCTAACTGACACGCCTAAAACAATTCCCCAGTGGTGTGGGCGCTGGCAGACAGGTACCCTACGCCGTACGACCGGCCCGACCCGTGGTAGGAGAACTTCTCAAAGTAGGGCAGCTCGGGGTCGTCCTGGAGGGGGTTGAGGAGGTGGTGGGCGCCCCGGGGGTTGGGGGTCATCTGCGTGGACTCCTGGGCAAACTCGTCAGGGATGTACTTGGTGTCCCATGGGCTCTCCACGTCAGGCTTCCACGGAGGGGGCACCTGAAAGTTCGACAGAACGCAAATCGATAAAATACTGCTAGCTAGGTGAAAGGGAGTAGAAGGTAAGAGAATGAGGCACCTGAAAGTTCGACAGAACGCAAATCTGAATGAAAATCCGTTTAACGTCCTCAAGTCTGAAACAGGGACATTATTAGGCATAAAGATGGTGGGAACGATCCTGGAGGCAGTGCAACTCCAGGAAAGTCCCGAATTTTTAACGATACAGATGTATATATAAATATTGTCTGATTATTAGACGCAAATCTATAAAATATACAGGTGAAAAATGAATCAGCAGTAAGAGAATGAATGTTGAACAGACGCAAATCTGTAAAATTGCTCTGATTATTAGAACCGCAAATCTATAAAATACTGTTAGCCAGGTGAAAAAGGGTGGAATCAGCAGTATGAGAATGGGGGGTTGAATGTTGAACAGACGCAAATCTGTAAAATACTGCTAGCCAGGTGAAAAGGAGTAGAAGGTAAGAGAATGGGGACCTGAAAGTTCGACAGACCGCAAATCGGTAAAGACGTTTTTGACTGCGATAAACTGCGAAGAGAAATATGAACATGAGTGCTCATGGGAAATTTCAAAAATCCTGCAAGGCAGGGGTCCAGGGGCCACCCAGGCCCCGGCGGAGTGCAGGGGCAGCACCCCTCCTGGGGGTTCCGGGGGGCAATGCCCCCTGGAAGCTGAAGGGAAACAACAGTTTCCAATGTATCTGACAGGCTCTCGTTGCACTTTAACGTCTGGTTAAACTTCATGACCTCTATAACCAGCAAAATGCATCTTCTCAAATTCTTATAATCCGGCGATGAAGGCTCCAGGCAATCAAAAAAATCCTGATCTTCAGAACATCCTGAAAGCAGAAGCAGCCATGTGTGTACACTGAGAATAATGCGAAAAGTGGGTAGAAAATTGAACAGACATAGCCTCCACAACTGTCCTTCCTTTTTGCACACATTCCCACTTACATCTTTCTCCCCCCGTTTCACGTGTTAATAAAACTTACATAAGATTTGTAACACAGATTAAAAAAATTATTAAAATAAAAAACAATAATAATAATAATAAACGGACACTTAAATAGCACTTTTTATCGAGCAAAAAGCGCTTTACAATCAGCATTGAAACACTCACAGTCACAGACATACACACACACACACACAAACAGACACACACGCATGCGAGTGAACGCGCTCTTGCACAGACATACACACACAACAGACACACACGCACATACGTGCACGCACGCGAGTGAACGCGCTCTTGCACAGACATACACACACAGACCCACACACATTTCATCAAACACACAGAAAACACATTCTCACTGAAACGCACACACACTTACACAAACATACACTTGTAAAAACACGCGCGCACGCACACGCACACACACACGCGCGCTCACATACACAAACACACACGTGCACTCACAGACACATACTCGTATCATTAAACAAACCCACCTCCCACACAAATACACATTCTTTCACCCACTTTCATAATACTTTAAGCTGACCAAGAAAATGTCAATAGGTTTTGACATCTTCAAAGTCATTTTCAATGCCATATAAAAAAGATCAGATCTGATCTTCATCCACACTTCGAAACTTCCAAACGACACCTTTTTATTATAAATAAGTTTTTATTCGATTTATGTTCCAAATGTACGCGTGTGCGTGTGTGTGCATGCACGCATATATGTGCTTGTTGAGATTGTGCAAATAAGACAGCAACTATCAAATGTCTGCATTTATAATCAGAAGGAGCGGAAAGATTGAAGAGCAGTTTATTTGTTTGTTTTTAAGAGACCAAGGCACCATTCAATAAAAAAGAAACATGCACGTTTCAATCTCACCAAGAGAGTAACAACACAATTATCTCCTTTCCAGAAACACTTTTATTCGATAGGCTGTCATATAAAACATTTAAACATGTGTATATAGATATATATCCAAAAGGTGCAACTAATCTCAATAAATCCAAGAATGAAAAGCGTCACTCTTATGACAATATTTTACCCATGATTTTTTATTTGATTTTTTACATGGAACATAATGTATCATTATTCAATTCATTCCAGAAAAGAAAAGAAAAAGATCCTTGTTTCTAGATTAGAGCAAAGTCAAAGACAACATCAAGCAAGCGCATCATCACATCAGTAGAACTTTACAAACATCTCTTTACTCAAAATCTTTGAATCCCTTTCTCAGTTCCAAACTTATTGGCTGGCAAGATAACATTGTCTTTTGTTACTCCCATAAGCTTCTCCAATTATAAACAACATAAAAGTTTATAAACATGTATTGATATAATAAACATACCGACGTGACCAGCACTGAACAAAATACACGGGCAATGTACATCGTCCAAAGCAGTCAAATGAAAGTTGTGAAAAAAAAATTAATTTTTAAAATCAGATCAATGCGGTAAAACCTCTATGTTACAAAACCTATTGCGTTTCAAGGCTTTTAAAAGAACAATTTCGTGTTTATCTATACAAAAATACATATAACATCCAAACAATCACTCTTTCAGGTCCCTTGTTCAGAAGGGTGTTTACACTAGTTTTAAGCTATCATACTTTTACAGCATATTGGCCATAGATCCAGTGAAAGGCTTCAATCATAAGGACATAATTATTTCAATACAGCAAGCTTTTACCACTAAGTTTATTTTTGAACCACAGCCTTTCACTAGTAGTATCAGTACACACTAACTGTAGTAAAAGATTGATCTCTCTCTCTCTTCTCATCTATAGTACATCCACTAAAATTTGACAATATCACAGACTCTGGTTGGCAAGAACAAAGCACAACAGACAATAAACGATTTTCGTGAAAAAACTAGGGGAGAGAACTTCATGAAAATTAGAGTTGCTTACCTCAACCAGAGAGCGACAAAACCATATCAACCAAGGCGTCGAAGAGATAAACCAGGATGTGAGTGAGCAACTTGCAAACCTTTTTTTTTTTTTTAAAGAGAAATGAGGGGTGATTACAACTGGCCATAAACTGATCGAACTTTGCAAAAATGTGACATAAATATAAATGACGACAACTTTAGAATGACGCATTGTGTTCTTTGTGATGTCTGTCTACTCAAACACAAGAGGCGATGGCTAATTAAGCCAATGCAACTTCCTGTTTGTCCCCACTCGGTTAGGCGGGATCATTCACACACACCTTGAAATTACTCCCCTTCATTATTTCCGAACCATTCCTATTGCAACAGGTTGAAGTTGAGAGCAACGTTTTTCTCGTGAGCATTTGGAGAATGATTATAGCACCGTAGATTATAGGCGCACACGCAACTCTTAGCTTACATAAGTAGTTATGTAACTGGCTCTGTAGATACACGCGCTGCTTCTCAATTTCAACACCCAAGATGTTACACGTTTATTTCGTGCTGTGATCTTCACAGCGTCTATACAACCTTGATGCAATCATTCTTTGTACATGTATGTCCATCAAAAGCAATAAAAACAGAAAAAAACACCCCACTGAAGCATACATCATAAGCATACCCTATGAATCCATTTGTTAGCCAAAGTACAGAACTATGGACTGCCTAGCTAGGTATCTGCAACATCTAGTAAGTTCAGCGCAACAAACCAGAAAAGAACTCGGGGCACGCATGCAACATCCACACTCAAAAAGGATAATTTCAGTGAACTCATTCACAAATCATTTTAATGCAAAAAACAATTTGACATGGGCGGAAGAAACTAACACTTAGTACCAGTGTCTCTATTCTCTTCTGTTGTGATACTATAGATAACGTATCATCGGTGGGCACTTCAAGGTTATTTTGTGTTTAATTATGATTTATTATAACAATGTACAAAGTAATCAAAGAATGATATTAAAATCTGCTATCTACAGGCATATCAAAGTTTTTTTCCATCATTTTACTACATATATTGCTAAATGATTGCACTGAAGTAAGAACATTAACAAACCTTTCTGTGTCATTTTCTTTTAGTATCAAGACAGTTGTAGCACACACACACACACCATTAGTCAGATGCAGGCCTATTGAATGCAAAGCTAAGGCAAGGACAAAGAATAGCAGAGATGGACGAGACAAAACAGCGGTGTACTTAAAGGGGCACCCTGACAGATGAGTTTTTGCAAGAAACACGTCGAGATCACCAGGAAAACACCCTTTACAGAGATCGCAACACTCACTTCGCTCTGGTTTCCTAGAAATCAAACTGTCGATTCCTCCTTGGCGGAGGTGCTGGAAGTCAGATTCTTTCAGTCAAAACGTGCCTTCTCTTTTCTAATGGTTGCCTGAGTCGCTTAGACCAAATCACGACATTTTCACAATACAACCCTTTTTATTTACAGTTTACACAAAGAAGTTTCACTCTCAACAAAGGAAATAGCTCCAATTTGTTTTTACTGCACTACAAAGAAGAAAAAGCTCCACCTACCCCATCCAAAATGGATTCTCTCTCCGGCAACTCCGCCAAGGAGGAATCGCCATTTTGACGGTTTGATTTCTAGGAAACCAGAGCAAAGTGAGTGTTCCGATCCTTGAAAAGGCTGTCTTCCTGGTGATCTCGACATGTTTCTTGCAAAATCTCATCCATCAGGGTGCCCCTTTAAAGACTTCCAGTTACCATATTTTTCGGGGTATAAGACGCACTCCCAAAATTATACACAAAACCTTTGTTATTAAACGTTCTTACTATATTATCAATCATATCATAAGGTGCAGATTTCTCAGTCTGGGGAAAAAACCCCGTATCGCCATATAGTCCGCAAAATACGGTAGTGGTGGGAACTTTTACATTAAAATGTTTATCAACAGACCAACATTGACAACACTACCAACACATCTACATAATAATCCCCATCGTCTTAAAACTATTAGACCTCTAATTCATACACACATATAAATACAGACTTGAGGTATAATGTTTTATCGAATGCTGTTTCGTCCAAAAACTAAAATTTTAACAAACAAAAAATTGCTCTCTCTAATGCTTCTTCATCCAAACACAAAAAGAGTAACCGAAAAGCAATCAAGTTTAACGCACTCATCCAGTTCATCGATTCGTTGGTACTAAGTTCCCCACAACACAAAAAGGTACTATTTGACTCTCTCAGTTTTGATTTCCAAATCCAGTCAAAGCCCTTGGTGCGTTTGAGTCAAAGTCATGGGGATCAGTATGTTCTGGGGAGCTGTCGGTGGACGATCGTAGTGTCGCCCTCGGAGGAGGACCTCACTCACGCTGGCTCCGCGACTAAGACATTATTGTCGTCAGTAGGGGGTTTAGTAGGTGGTGTATCGCGTATGTTAGCTCAGAACAAGCTCCACTGAACTCCACCAAGGTGACTCAGCAGCAGTGCAGTGTCTCCTCGGTTGGCTGCCTCCTGATGGCCTAACATAGATCCGCTCCCTTGGATCGCTGGTCTCGGATTTTGTGACCTGACAATCCAGGGTGTGGCTGCGAGTTGGGATTAGGAATGAGCGGCACGGGAGCAATGCCACTGTAGAGTCCAGAAGATGGGACAGAAAAAAAATTATGGTTAAAAAAAAAGCTTATTACTTTGATGAGCTGGTGTAACAGCGCCTTTTATCGTAAATACATGTTATTGTGATGTTCATTTATATGCTGTTTGTACAGTGGAACCTCCCATATAAGACCTTCACAAATCAAGGGAGGGGTCTTAGAGGGAGGTAATGTTAATACTTACAAAAGAAGGGCAATGTCTCAGAGAAGCAGGTCTTATGTGGGAGGGAGTCTTATAATGGGGGGTCTTGAAGGGAGGTAATGTTAATACTTACAAAAGAAGCGCAATGTCTCAGAGAAGCAGGTCTTATGTGGGAGGGAGTCTTATAATGGGGGGTCTTATAAGGGAGGTAATGTTAATACTTACAAAAGGGCAATGTTTCAGAGAAGCAGGTCTTATGTGGGAGGGAGTCTTATAATGGGGGGGTCTTATAAGGGAGGTAATGTTAATACTTACAAAAGAAGGGCAATGTCTCAGAGAAGCAGGTCTTATGTGGGAGGGAGTCTTATAATGGGGGGTCTTATAAGGGAGGTAATGTTAATACTTACAAAAGAAGGGCAATGTCTCAGAGAAGCAGGTCTTATGTGGGAGGGAGTCTTATAATGGGGGGTCTTATAAGGGAGGTAATGTTAATACTTACAAAAGAAGCGCAATGTCTCAGAGAAGCAGGTCTTATGTGGGAGGGAGTCTTATAATGGGGGGTCTTATAAGGGAGGTAATGTTAATACTTACAAAGAAGGGCAATGTTTCAGAGAAGCAGGTCTTATGTGGGAGGGAGTCTTATAATGGGGGGGGGGGGGTCTTATAAGGGAGGTAATGTTAATACTTACAAAAGGGCAATGTCTCAGAGAAGTAGGTCTTATGTGGGAGGGAGTCTTATAATGGGGGGGTCTTATAAGGGAGGTAATGTTAATACTTACAAAAGAAGGGCAATGTCTCAGAGAAGCAGGTCTTATGTGGGAGGGAGTCTTATAATGGGGGGTCTTATAAAGGAGGCTCCACTGTACTGCATTCACCATGAAATATCTGACAGCACCCTGTAACGATGAACGACGAAACATTTCACACCTAACAAAAAAACACGAAGAAGGCTTCAGATAAAGAACGACGCGAATGCTCATTATCCTTTACTATTTGACAAAGGCACAAACATCGTTATCTTTCACTTTTTTTAAAACTTTCCTTTCACGTATCACAATATGGAAAGCAGTTAGTTTCGCTTACCGAATTCCGCTCTCGTTAACAAATGTGAGAGCACGGAATACGAAAACTACTGGACCCTCCCTCTCGTCTCCCGAACAAAGTACTGGTATCTCCCCCTTTCTCTCTCTTTAGAAACAATGCAAAACAGTGCAAAGTACACACACACATCGTTTTTTACCATTTTCTTTTCATTATTATGGCAATGCAAACACATTCCCTCCCAATCTCTTATCAACAAAAACACACTACTGCACACAAACCTATCCTTCCTATTATAACAATAATTGACAATAATATTAATAATCAAACCTAACATATAAACAATAATTTAACACATTATTCAAACTTTTTTTCTTAACTCCAAACACACACTGGCATCAGGGGCGGCAACAAACCATTGCAGGATTTGACTAATTCAGATATATATATGACATTATTATTTTTGTTATTTTACATAAGATTTTTACCTTTTCTGTTCAATTAAGTGCTGGTTTGCTTTTATTGTGGACTTTCAATCTGGTGCTAAGAGGACAACCTTTCTCCTGTAGAAAGTCTTCTGGCTCAGCTTGAACATTCACTGTGGACAACTTTGCAGGCCGAGATGCAGACTGAAGAGTCTTTCACGAAGACGAAACAGCTGTCTTTGCATAGGCATTGTCTATCTCCCCCATTGGGAGAAAAAGTAAATCAGCACATTTTCTTTCCTTCTTTTCAGAACACAAATCATAAAGTTAAAGTAATTGAGTTTGTTTCTTAGGTTTACAAAACATACATTGGATACCAAATTATTCTTATCAAAGCAAAATATATATAAGAGGAAATTTAATGGTGTGTTTGTTTTCCCATACAAAGCTGAAAGGATAAAAGTTTCAGGTGAATTGCGATGGTCAACTTAGGACGCTCATTTCGCCACCAGGGGGCAATCAAACCAGTAGGGTCTAAGCGCGTGATATTCTTAGTCGGGGGTAGTGCGTCCTAAGCTGCTCATTCACGCGAGTTAGTCTTTATAGCTCAAGTGATCTCCAAGGCCACATCAGGGCTAGAAGCTGGCTTAAAAATAGTACCCGATACTATAAAATTAAATTCTAAAAGTCTCTCTCTCTATATATATATATACAAGTAACAATATTTTAAGAACTGTAAACCATCGACATAAAATTAAAAGATGCGATTGAAAATGACACAATATATGCATGAGCCATGTCTAAGATCAAAAAGAAGGAAAAATAACAATTAAATGGAACAACTCAAAAGCATGATCTTGATGAAAATCCAAGGTGAACTATTTGTCTCGGATCATCAACAACACTAACATTTGATTAAAAAACAACCGAAAAACACAACAGCAACCTATCTAACACTAGGTGATCATTGCACAATATGCACTCTGGCATCTTATTTTTCTATGAACGAATGAACAATATAGGTTGCAGATAGTTTCTTTTATTGACATTTCAAATTTAAAAAAAAAAAATATTATGTTTTTTGACATTGAAATATGAGCCCTAAAACATTCAAGTTTCAACTCACTACCATCAGTTTCACAAGCTGTAGTGAACATAGGACTACTTAGGAATTACAACAAACAAACAACTACACGACAAGTGTAAAGTGACATTATTTTACTCACAAGAAACAAAACAAAACTACTGGATATTTCGGCGAATGCGCCTTTATCAACACAGACAAACAATAAAAAACAGCAAATATAGCAAAAGGAGCAAATAGCAGGCAACAAAAGGGGCAAAAAAATCAACAAGATCAAAAAACAATACTTCCCCTCTACAGTCCAAGGCATAAATGATACAGCCAAGTTGAAACCAAAGAGCAAGGTATGCGTTTGTGAACACATATCAGGGGGAGAAAAAAAAAAAAAAAAAAAAAAAAAATTGAGATGAGAG
Organism: Phymorhynchus buccinoides; assembly: GCA_017654935.2. Taxonomy (NCBI): domain Eukaryota; kingdom Metazoa; phylum Mollusca; class Gastropoda; order Neogastropoda; family Raphitomidae; genus Phymorhynchus; species Phymorhynchus buccinoides. Next base: position 18,714,903 of record CM065684.1, read on the forward strand.
GTTGGGGACAGTGAGTACGCAATCATAAATAGCAGAAGTTGGAAACAAGGGTCAGTTGGGTGGGGAGTAGGGGGGGTGGGGAGTAGGGGGTGGGGAGAGGGGGAAAAAAGGGTTTAGATTGTTGGGTGAAGAGAACAAATCTCGTGCTAAAGTGGACACATGTAGCAGAAGCCGACATTACAATACAATTAAAAAATGAAAATGTTATAAAAAACTAAAAATTATTTTAATAAATTATCACTTTGTCATGCCTTGATCATTATAAGATACAGAGCAGGGGGTAGGAGAAGAAAAAAGAAGAAAAAAATACCATAATGATCATAAATCTACAGTCGGTACTCCAAACGACTAAAAGGGTGGATAATACAGATAGTGGCTAACAAGCAGAAAGAAGAAGAAAATACCATAATGATCATAAATCTACAGTCGGTACTCCAAACGACTAAAAGGGTGGATAATACAGATAGTGGCTAACAAGCAGAAAGCGGAGAGAGACAAATGGAAGGACAACAAAACAAATAACGGAAGAACATTCTGATTCAAAGGAGAATCATATTAATCAAAGTACCAATTATATTCATGTACATGGGTGCAACTACACAACATGAAAAAAACCCCTGAAAGGCTGGGGTCCAGGGGCAATGTCCCCCTGCAGCTGAAGAAACAAACGATTTATGAAAGTATGTTAGTTTTTTTTCCCCCCACAATTTATACAAATGCTTATTTTAAAGTGTTTGAAAAATACACTAGACACGCAAAGATCTTGTTTGACAAATTAAAAAAAAAGGAACTTCCTTTTCGAGTAAAATTTAGCCCTTTCACCGCCAATGTCGCATTTATGCACCACAATGGTTTAACACCCATGTCACTAAAAGGCATCAAATCAGGACCTGTTATCCAAAGACCCTATTTTCTTAATTTTGGGAGGTAATGATAGGCCTAATGTTATACATGTCACAAAGGAATTCCTAATATTGCAGATCATTTTTTTTCTCTACCTGGTTAAGTTTAATGGTATTATTTGGCTGAAAATGGCTGGCGGCGAAAGGGTTAAGAACAACAGGAAATCCGTGTATACCAGGAAAAGTTGCACCCATGCCTGTAGATCATTTCTGGACTATACAGCACACCTGATATGTATACGGTGCGCTGTTACTATATTCTCTTACTACAGTGTTTCATTTAGTCAATCACAAGGCGCAGGGGTCTTCGAGGTATCGCCTTTTAGTCCGAAAATATGGTATGGCTCCAACCCACCTGCCTGCGCATCTCGACCATTCCAACGGAAGTGTCGCCATCTTAGTCCTTATTTGTGTGTAAACAAAGTGAAAATGTTATCTAAATGTGTAAAGAAAACATCCAGATGTTATAAATACAGTTTAGATAAGTCTCGAATTGGAACAGCCAAATACGCAGCATCGATCTGGCATTTTTCAATAAAAGGTAAGGACTAAGATGGCGGTCTCCCATAATATGGCGCTCCTTGTGGCCGGATATGACGACACGTGGGTACCAGCCATATGCAGCGTTCTTAAAGCCAACGCGGTACTATATAAGCAAGCAATAAGCTAAAAATGTCAGTTTCTGCTTGGCGCTCGCAGCGAAAGCATCCTTTTTCAAACGAGAAAGAAGGGGAAAACTAAGCTGGCGCAGGCAAAAGCCCGCAGCTAGGAGAGTCGCTGGCTTGTCTCTCTCTCTCTCTCTCTCTCTTTCCCACTCACAACTGACTACCCGGTTCTTGGGATCGGCTCTTTTATAGCCCAGTGGTGCCTTTAAAGCACAACATAAAGCACTAGTACAGTAGTAAACGCTGTCTGCGAGCTGTTTAGATAATACATGACTCACCTAACCATAAATCAACTGTGCCACAAAACTATCCTATCAAGAGAAAGCTGTCATGTTCAGTTACTCTGTGTGTGTGTGTGTGTGTGTAAGTGTGTGTGTGTGTGTGTGTGTGTGTGTGTGTGTGTGTGTGTGTGTGTGTGAGTTGCGTGTGTGTATGTGTGAGTTGTGTGTGTGTAAGTGTGTGTGTGTGAGTTGTGTGTGTGTAAGTGTGTGTGAGTTGCGTGTGTGTATGTGTGAGTTGCGTGTGTGTAAGTGTGTGTGTGTGAGTTGTGTGTGTAAGTGTGTGTGTGTGAGTTGCGTGTGTGTATGTGTGTGTGTGTGAGTTGCGTGTGTGTAAGTGTGTGTGTGAGTGTGTGTGTGTAAGTGTGTGTGTGTGTAGTTGTGTGTGTGTGTGAGTGTGTGTGTGTGTGTGTGTGTGAGTTGCGTGTGTGTATGTGTGTGTGAGTGTGTGTGTGTGTGTGTGAGTGAGTGTGTGTGTGTGTGTGTGTGTGAGTGCGTGTGTGTATGTGTGTGTGTGTGAGTTGCGTGTGTGTATGTGTGAGTTGTGTGTGTGTAAGTGTGTGTGTGTGAGTTGCGTGTGTGTAAGTGTGTGTGTGTGAGTTGTGTGTGTGTAAGTGTGTGTGAGTTGCGTGTGTGTATGTGTGAGTTGCGTGTGTGTAAGTGTGTATGTGTGAGTTGTGTGAGTTGCGTGTGTGTAAGTGTGTATGTGTGAGTTGTGTGTGTGTAAGTGTGTGTGTGTGTGAGTTGTGTGTGTGTATGTGTGAGTTGCGTGTGTGTAAGTGTGTGTGTGTGTGAGTTGCGTGTGTATAGTGTGTGTGTGTGAGTTGTGTGTGTGTGTAAATGTGTGTGTGTGTGTGAGTTGCGTGTGTGTAAGTGTGTATGTGTGAGTTGCGTGTGTGTAAGTGTGTGTGTGTGAGTTGTGTGTGTGTAAGTGTGTGTGTGTGAGTTGCGTGTGTGTATGTGTGAGTTGTGTGTGTGTGAGTGTGTGTGTGTGTGTGTGTGTGTGTGTGTGTGTGTGTGTGTGTGTGAGTTGTGTGTGTGTAAGAGTTGTGTGCGTGTATGTGTGAGTTGTGTGTGTGTAAGTGTGCATGTTTGTGTGTGAGTTGTGTCTGTATGTGCGTGTGTTCATAATAATAACAACAATAATGGGAATCGAGAATTCTGATCGCTTCTCGGCCTTTTGGCTAAGACAGTGATTCAGGAACATAATTTTTTTGTATATACCATGGTTGGTTTGTTCAGCCCGTCGTACATGGCGAAAGCCGATACGCGACGTTAAACTGAACTTCCATCCAAGTGTGCGTGTGTGTGTCTCCACATGCGAGCATGCAACATAAACATATTATTTAGAACCTTTCACCTTTCTGTCATAAATACTTTGGCAAAACAGAATTTCTACCTGATACAGCCTGATTTAAAACTATCTTTAACAGCCTTCTTCCTGTGAGCTAAGGCTTTACAGCAACACACTATGCACTACAGGAATCAGCAGCAGCAGTCTCTTGGACAGTAGAAAGCACTTCAGGCCTTCTTTTCCTATCTTTCATTCACTCCTGAATTCTCGGTACTTGTCTACTCTTAAGGTGTAGAGTGGCACAGAGGTAACGCGCTCGCCTCGGGCAAAATGAACCCGAGTTCGAACCTGGGTACAGGTGATTTTCCCTCTCACTCTGCACTAGGCCTTATGAACGTCTGAACGTGGAGTCTTTCGGATGAGACGATAAACCGAGGTCCCGAGTGGCCATACACTTAGCACACGTTAAACCCAGTGGCAACGAAAAAGTTGTCATTTGGTCAAAATTTACCCACCCACCTCCCTCCCTTCCTTCAGTCACACAAAAGTTGCATGCAAAAAAAAAGAAAGAAAAAAAGGATGGCGACGCGCTCTCCAGGTGAGAGCAACCCGCATTTCACAGACGCCTCTGTAACCATAAACTACCAAATACCCATACCAAATAAGATTAGCACGCATCAGATAAATTAAACTGAAACATATCAGCACAAAGGGGTGTCATTCATGAGTAGTGAGGTAGCCAATTAATTTAGCACAGGATGAAAGGAGGAGGAGGTTGGAAAGAGTAAACAGCAAAATGATTGATTGCACATTAATCAGTTCAGCGTAAGATATCCCTGCATCTGAATACTGGTCCAAGTAATACAAAAGCTCAGGTACCGCAATCATGTGTGTCCTTAACCCCTTGACTGCCACCAACGTATTAGGTACGTACCTGATGACATCACTGATGATGTCATCAGATGAAGAGGAATAACCCTGATAAGTGATATGCTGGCTTTTGCTCTAACACAGTCAAGAGGTCCATATCCCCAGACCATTTTTCCAGATTGTCTCTATCAGTTGTCTTTTTCATGGCATGGTTTGCCCAATGATTTTTTCTTTAATTTTCTTTGGCAGTCAAGGGGTTAACAGTTAACTACGTGGGTTTTTTTGGGGGGTGGGTGGGTGGGATTTTTGTTTTCGTTTCTCAGGATCTAATAAAGATATCTACATGAAATTTGGCACACTGATAGAGAACATGACCCTGGACAACTTTATTTGACAAGGATAAAGATTTTAGGTGATGCCTATTCTTACAATATGTCCTTGGATCAAGAAATACAATTAAAAATTGACTAGCTACGTGAAAAAAAAGTCACTATAAACAAGAAACGCATTTGAAAACACAAACGTCTACACCTGCTCTCTCTCTCTCTTCTCTGTCTCTCTCTCATACAATACATAGAGTTACAAAATGTTGTTTTTTTAAGCCCTGACCATTCATGCCAAACTTGAAGACTGTGAAGGCACTATGAAAGTATGGAGGCCACCAAAAAAAATTCACAAGAATTCTTAGCCCCTCAACAGCGCTGGATTCAAGTACTGCATGGTGATGCTGATCTGACCATTTGCCCACTTTCCTAAGACATCAAAGAGTGCAACAAAACATAAAAGTAGCATGTCAGAGTTGTTAATTCGCGTTCTTTGTCTCTAGCGAGATACTGGGAATTTTTTTTACTATTGTTTCCTGAGACAAAGTACGTGAGTTAACAACGCAGACATGCTAATGTTATGCTTATTGCACTCTTGTCTTAGGAAAGTGGATAAAATGATCAGCATCACCATACAGTAATCGAATCGAGCGCTGTTGAGGGGCTAAGATTTTGTGTGAAATCGTTTTAGGTGGACTCCATACTTTCATAGTGCCTTCACACACAGTCTTCAAATTTGGCATGAATGGTCAGGGTAATGTACTGTATCAGTGTGCAAAATACTTAAATAGATATGTGCATTAGATCCTGAGAAACAAAAATGAACAAAAATTGCCCCCCCCCCCCCCCCCCCCCCCCAAACAAAAAACAACCCACATAGTGCGTCACGGGTAATAGTACCATATTTTACGGACTATAAGGCGCACCTGATTATAAGGCGCACCCCCCAAATTTGACCCAAAAATCAGATTTTGTTACTCTATTTCCTTACTATATTATCAGTCACATTGCATGGATGCTCCTGCTTTCAGGATGTCCTGAAATGCAGGATTTTTGTTGTTGCCTGGAGCCGGAGTCGCCGGGTTTATGAGAATTTGAGAAGCAGCGGATTTCCTATTTATATAAACGTTTTGTTAGTTTCTCTCATGTGTAGAATATAAAAGAAAATAATACAGATAAATATTTACATGCCTTTACCAGGAACTTTATATTTTTAGGATTGTTTAAGTCAAATTGTGAACTGGGCGGCCCCTAGACCCCTCCCTGCCTTGCAGGAATTTTGAAATTTCCCAGGAAGGCGCAGGGATCTCAGTCTGGGAAAAAAGTATCGCTTTATAGTCCGTAAAATACGCTATGTAAATTAGACTAAACTGCCAGTCGTCTTGGGAGTATAGTCTAATTTACATACTACTACTACTCGTGTTAACTGCTCAAGAAGCACTCATGAACACGGTGCCAGATGACAAGAGCCACTGCAACGGAGGTAGGTGCAATCTCCCAAACCATGAGGTATGTTCGCGCTTCGGCAAAGCAGAAATGGAATGAGTGAGGGTTCCATTGATAAACCTTGCTAAGTTATATAAACACACGCATGAAATGTGTGGTCAGCATTGTGCTCGTGAGATAGTTGGAACTCTTGAAATGTCTGGAATGATTCTATACAGGTTTTGTTTTTTATTAGTATTAATAGCCATGACAGAAAACCTAGAAAAGCTATACTTTTAAAAAAGAATTAATAATAATATTAATAATGTTTACAAAGCTTACAAATTAGGTTGGATTTTTCTCAGTGAGAAATAAGAAGAAACCTGCAATTATTATTAAGTTGCCAAATCTATAATAATAATAATAATAATAATAATAATAATAGCATATAGCAAAAACAAAAGTGTATGTGTGCAAGCATGCATGAAAAACGCATGTATAACACAATTTAGAAATAGAATGTTCCATAATGTTTAACAGTTCTGACTTTGGCACCAAGCTCAGCACAGCACACGGGCAAACGAAAAGTTGACATTATTTTAGGCACAGACAAAGCAAAATAAGTGACACATCAAATTTAGAGACAATCATAAAACATCAACATTAAATATCAAGGGCACCAATGATTTATTGTCATTTAGGTCCTGAAAAGAATGGGGACGGGGGTGGGGGTGGGGGATGCAAATATATACAAAAGAATAAAAAATGTAAAAATACAACTACCAGTCTGTGTAATAAAGTGTTCACAATCCAAACAAACACACACACACAATTTCACATTCACATGTTTTTGCACACATGCAAGTATTGTTGGCTAAATTGTTTACCCTAAAGAGAAACCGCCGTCTGCAATTTTGGTTATACTAGCAAAAAGGCATTGACAAATTTCAACAGCGCTGATAACTTAAGACCAACTTGACACTTGATTTCATCAAGTGAGCTCAACAGTAGTGGTAAATGAAGGGTGGGAGCTGTGCCAGTCGGGGTTTGCTTCACCAAAGAAGACTGTCAATAATTTGAATAAGTGAATATTCAAGAACTAGGACAAGGAAGAGCTGAACGTAGATCTGCAGGCTCCTGAAGTATTTTTATTTTGTTTTGTTTTTGCTCCCTGATTCTTTCTTTCTTCTCCTTTGGTCACATCCCTAAGTGCGTACAATTACTTCTGTAAATAGAGAAGTTGGCAGCCACCACAGAAGAAGAAGAAGAAGAACTCAAAAATGGGGTCACCCTGAACAAACCACCAGACCGTGTTAAAAGAGTGATATTCCGATTTATTATAAAATCTTTGTCGAGCTAAAACGTTGGCCAACTGAATGTTTGAAGCAACGATTCATCCCATGTCATCCAAAAACAAAAATAAAATAAGTGATTAAAGCTCGTAGTTGAGGAAATATTAATGAAAAACACTAAGCGCAAGCAGAATCTCAAGCCTGTTAGGCGATGATCACAACAACAACAATCCATCAACAAGATGATGGCGGTTGTTCTATGAAAGAAGAAGAAGAACAAACAAAACTGTTTGTAAAGATATCATATGCCTGCGATAGATTACATGTCATGATGTGTTCTGATCCATCCATGCTTCTAGATCATTTATCCATCTCAATTTGCAAATCTTTCAACAAATTGTACTATAACTATAACAAGTAAAACATGAACAGTTAACCGGATACTCAAATGCTTGATTGTTTTCGTATTGCATTGCAATCTATAATCATTTTGACTCAAGCCAGCTGCTAACTATCTATCGTAAAC
>CM065684.1:18722977-18752977 GCA_017654935.2 Phymorhynchus buccinoides
GTCCTTCGGATGGGGACTCAAAGCTAGTCTGACCCGTACGATTTACGCACATAAAAATCTTACAGCAGTAAAAAGTTGGTAAGAGCAGGGAGAAATCCCGCTGCCTGGCACAGTATGACCAAATTGATAGCTAGTTTTCCCAAGTCTGCCCCCACCCCCTCCACCCAAAAATATGGTACGCGCTGCACTTGCGGCGACACACTCTCTAGGGGAGAGCAGCCCGAATTTCACAGAGATAAATCTTTGTGACTAAAATATACCAAATACCTAATGTTTACTACATGGCCAGCTACTGACCTTGTTCGCTGTCTCTGGAGTCCACGCTGCTCCTGACCAGGGCAGACTTGAGTGGACGGCGACTGTGTGAGGGGGGCAGCCCTGAGCTGACCGGCTGGTACTGCTGCTGATTCCTCCGCGACCCTGGACCCACAAACAACACACCGTCACCATCCTGTCATCTTAATAATAATATACAGCATCTATAAAGCGCATTGAGTTGCGTAGCAAGAATAAAGTGTTTTATCAGGCTTACATTGTTTCATAGTGGCATACCAGTTGTTAAGGTCTTTTTTCTATCCATAACCACAATCGATGAAAAGAATATTTGCCACTTTTAAAGGGAATAACTTGAAACAAAATAGCTCACTGTGAAAAACTTAAAAGGAGCCAGAATGAGGGGAATTCATGTACTGTGTGGTCTTTACCATGCCTGTCGAGGGGAGAGTGGCGGGTTAGGTTAACAAGGGGCTTCACTCATACTACGACTGTGAGAAGTGAAAGCGGTCAGGCTCTTCTTCTTCTTCGATCGATCAGACAGTTTCCTGTCAATTATGAGCGTAGATGCATCATGCTGCCGTTATGCGCCTAACTAGGCTCAGCAAGTCCGACTTCGGCTGGAGGAAATGTTTTTGAAAGTGTTTCTTGAAAAAAGGCACGAGAATGGAACGGTAAGGCAGAAAGATAGTAGATGACAGTAAGCAAAGGGAAAAGGCAGAGTCAAAGAGTGACAGATTAGAGGAAGTTACAAGCACAGAACTTCCAGAAGGTGGGAGAACTATTTATACAAAAGCCCCCCCGGTATCCCTACGGGGGAAGGTCAGGTAGTGATCAGCCTTTGCGTGAGCTAAGTGTTTGGGGGGGGGTGACCGATGACCTGACCTGGTGGTGTTCTGGGGGCGCCGGATGACCGCTGGGGGCCAGGACTGGACGACCTTGCCCTGCCATTGGCCCTCGCCTCCCCTTGACCTTCCGACCTTGACCCTGTCACCAGCACACAGCTTTTCTTAGTTACCTCGTAAAACCATTAGAGAGACCAACTGACCATTTTCTCAATGATATGCAGCTTTCGAAAACCAATATCATCCAGCTTTTTGGTTTAACCCTTTCACCGCCAAAGTTGCATTTTAGCACCACAGTGATTTAACGCCCATGTCACTACAATGCATCAAATTGGGGTCTATTATCCAAAGACCCTATTGTCTTAGCTTTGGGAAGTAAGGGTAGACCATATTTTATATGCCACAGAAGAATCCCCAAATACTGAAGATGGATTTTGTTCTCTACCCAGGTAAATTTGATGGAATTTTTTGGCTGAAATATGGCTGGCAGTGAAAGGGTTAAACGATTTTTATTTACCAAAATGCACATTACATAAACATTAAGCAAAAATAACAAGACATCCAGCTTTTTCAGTCCACATTTTCAGTCATTGCATTTTGAATGAAATATTTTATACAATTTCTAAACCCCCTTTTTTTTAATATTATTTTCTTAAAAACAAGTTTCTTTAAAAAAAAATATACTGTATACTAAATACGGCTGAGTTTTGCCCGCACAAATTGTCCATCTCGAAAAGAACAAAGAAAGCAGAAGGCTAAGCATTTGTTACACTTACAGGCAATCCTGGAATGTAAGAAATGTTATTGTTGTTTTTTACGGAATATAAGGCATCTTATCCCTGAAATCTTATAATGTGACTAATAACACAGTAAGAAACTGTTAACTCAAAATCAGAATTTGAGGTAAAATGTTTGGGGATGTGCCTTACCTACAAGCTATGATATGATGCGAGTTATACTATAACTATAACTATATACAAGTATCAAGTAGCCTCAAACTTCTTTGTACACCTGTCACCAAATACAAAACAGTTGGAAACAGAGCTTTCCGTTTCCAAGCACCACACATCTGGAACAACCTCCCTTCCTCTCTCCGCAGCTCTCCATCTTTGTCTTCTTTCAAAACTGGCCTGAAAACTGTTCTCTTCAAAAAATACCTCTGTTGATCTCCTGTGTCTTCTCCCCTTCAGTTCACCCTCTGTGAGTTTTTGCTGAGTTGGACTATGTGTGAGTGCAGTGCGATAATGGGCTAATTGTTTTTTTCATGGATTTTTGTATGGTTGTGTTTCCACTTTTGTATAATTATGGTGGTTTTTTTCATGATTATTGTATGTATGTTTTTTGTAAAGCGCTGTGAGTCCTGCTGCGCCAGGAGAACGGCGCTATATAAGAGTTATTATTATTATTATTATTATATAACTTATTATATGACTATACCTTATAGTCAGTAAAATATGGTCCAAAGTTTGGGAAGTGCAACTGCAAGAAAGAGAAAAAAAGGGGGCATAAACTGATAAAGATATTTAGGCAAATGTTCAGAATAGCTCCCTCCTCTGCCCCTTCCATTCATTTAAGATGGTTTCAGTTAGGGTAAGGGTTTGGGATTGGTTTAGGGTCAGCTAAGTGTCAATTTCATAACATATCATAATTGTTTTTTAAAATTGTGGATTAGACGGTTTCAGGTTAGGGTTAGGATTAGGAACAGGGTTTGGGATAGGGATAGGTTTAAAGACCCACCAGATCACGTGTCAAAATCATGGGTTTCACGTGTTTTCCCTCTTATAGCTGGTAAGAAATCTTGTTTTGACCAGGTTTGACTCCCATGCAAATGTCCCCAAATTGAAAACGAAACATTTCAAAGAGCAGCCTCAATTTGAAGTTGGGGACATTTGCATGTGGGTCACAGCTACCCAGAAAAAAACCAAGGGACTTAATTGTGGTGAGTCAGTGTGTCTTTAAGGTCAGTTTAGTGTCAAATACGCAAACAAATAGAAGTTGATGACTAAGCTGACCCTAAACCTATCCCAAACCCTAACCTGAAACCCGTCTGAAATGAATGGCAGGGGCAGAGGAGGGAGCTATTCCTAACATTTGCCCACATTTCTTCCATTGAAATGTAAGAAACTAGTCGAACAAAATCCACTCACTGCTGTCTCTGTCCTGCTGTGGAGGAGGAGGAGGAGGAGGAGGAGGAGGGGGGGTGAAGGTCCTTTGGGGGTCACCACAGTGACACACTCCCCATGCTGGGGGTACAGCTGACCCTCGCTCACCTCCCCCACGCTCTTCCTCGTCATCATCATCGCCCCACCACCACCACGACCCACTGGCACACCACCGCCTCTCCCCAACACCTCCCCTTCACTCTGGTTGGTGGAGCTCAGCACCTGCACAGATCATACACCCTTTTCGTGTTTTTTTCAAAAAGCAAATTTGAAAGTTTGTTAAAGATCACAAACACCGAGTTGTAAAGATTTTTTTCAAGATACACTTGGCTTTGATTGTGTTGCTTAGATGAACATGAATGAATGCAGTAAAAGTGCACATTTTCTGGATTTTCATTTTGATTTTGAATTAAAACTATGCTCAGAAATTGAAAAAAAAACGCTGCTCAAGTTAAAAAACTGAACTCCAACAATCACAAAAACTACTATAGGGGTGCCCCAAATCAGTGTTCAAACTAGTTCTTCAGTTGATGTCAGAGTTTTTGTCTTCTACGTCACAAGTCTAAGATTTTCTACAACACATTCCGAATTGAGCGAAGCACATCAAACCCCACTCTTCAAATACAAAATTCTTTCAATTGCGGCTTCAGGTGATTTGGAGCCCAAAAAGATTTAGCCCCAAAAGGTGAGAGAACCACATTCTTAAACACACTTCAGTAGTCAACAAAAGCATATTTTTCCAGCAACAATGATACCTTTAAAGGACTTGATCTACTCTTTCAGTTAAAACAACTAAAGATCACGTGCATGTGCATAAAAAAAATAAAACCAAACACCAAGAATGACACGAACATAAGAAAGAATCTTTGCTAAAAAAATAAAAATAAAAGTACTGTTTCTTTTTAAATCCTTGGCAAAATGGATCTTTTTAAGAACCTAAAAAACCACAATAGCACTTTCAGACTCTTTCAAGCTTTTGAAAATTTCTGAAGACTGTTTGCTCCCCTGTCCCAATGGACTACCATATGACCCCCTGACCTGATGGACTACTGTTTGACTGCCTGATCCGGTGGACTGTTTGACCCAATGAGCCAATGGACTACCATACGACCTCCCCCTGACCTGGTGGACTCTGCTGGGCGGCAGGTCCATCTGGCTGAAGCTTGGCAGGAGGCCCTGGTGGGGTTGGGGGTCGTGGTGCATCTGCTGCAGGAGGAGGGCCAGCACGGGGTCCGTCTCCGGGTTGAGCACGTCCCCCTTGTGCAGGAACTCCCCCTCGCTGCGGGACACGTCGGTGTCGTCCATCTCTAGGTCCTCCGTGTCCCTCAGGGTGCTGGCCGAGCTGGTGTCCACCTTCCTCACCGCGGCCACCGCCTGGCGGTGTATGTCTGAAAATCACCCAGAAACACTCATGAAATGTGTGAAGGTGTATGTCTGAAAACCACTGAGAAACAAGCACGAAATGTATGACAATGTACATCTGAAAACCACCCAGAAACAAGCACGAAATGTATGACAATGTACATCTGAAAACCACCGAGAAACAAGCACGAAATGCATGTCTCAAAATCACAGAGAAACAAGCACGAAATGCACGTCTCAAAATCACTGAGAAACAAGCACGAAATGTTTGATGGCGTACGTCTGAAAATCACTGAGAAACACTCATGAAAACGTATGATGATGTACGTCTGCAATACCCTGCAGGTGCACGTCTGAAAATCACTGAGCAACACTAATGAAATGTATGATGGTGTACGTCTGCAATAGCCTGATGGTGCACATCTGAAAATCACGAACAATCACAAAATGTATGGTGGTGTACGTCTGAAAATCACCGAGAAACAAGCACGAAATGCACATCTAAAAATCACTGAGCAACACTCATGAAATGTATGATGGTGTACGTCTGCTATAGCCTGATGGTGCACATCTGAAAATCACGAACAATCACAAAATGTATGGTGGTGTACGTCTGAAAATCACCGAGAAACAAGCACGAAATGCACATCTAAAAATCACTGAGCAACACTCATGAAATGTATGATGGTGTACGTCTGCTATAGCCTGCATGTGCACGTCTGAAAATCACATGAAATGTTCGATGGTGTACGTCTGCAATAGCCTGACGGTGCACGTCTGAAAATCACAGAGCAACACTCTGTAATAGTCCTAGAGCCAGGCAGTTTGGTTTCTTTGTACCAAAAGAGTGGCCATTTCTAATGCTGATTTTTCTATTTAATGCAAATATTTAACAGACTTAACAGGCATATTCTTCTTTCTCTTTCATCTCCAAACTCAAAAGGAATGCCAGCCGCCTGCCCCTTGCTGCGACTGATGAACCACAGACCCTCAGATTCTTTTTCTTTATCTCCTAACTCACCATTGTCAAAAGGAATGCCAGCCACCAGCCCCTCAATCAATCAATCAATCAATATTTTTATTGTCCATTTTGCAGGAAATTCTTTTTGCAGCGATAAAACAATCAACAAAACAACACAATAAAGACAGAGAAATAGTATGTAAAAAAGCCAACAAATAAACTATGCGACTATTTTAAACACTGTGCGCACACACAATTCTTCGCTTCGACTGATGAACCACAGACCCTCAGATTCTTTTTCTTTATTTTCTAACTCACCATTGTCAAAAGGAATGCCAGCCACCAGCCCCTCGCTGCGACTGATGAGCCACATACCCTCCCACAGACCCTCAATCCTTTTTCTCCTTCTCCTCCTAACTCACCATTGTCAAAAGGAATGCCAGCCGCCTGCCCCTCGCTGCGACTGATAAGCCACATACCGTCCCACAGACCCTTGGATCCTTTTTCTCATGCTCCTCCTAACTCACCATTGTCAAAAGGAATGCCGGACACCAGCCCATCGCTGCGACTGATAAGCCACATACCCTCCCACAGACCCTTGGATCCTTTTTCTCATTCTCCTCCTAACTCACCATTGTCAAAAGGAATGCCGGACACCAGCCCATCGCTGCGACTGATAAGCCACATACCCTCCCACAGACCCTTGGATCCTTTTTCTCATTCTCCTCCTAACTCACCATTGTCAAAAGGAATGCCGGACACCAGCCCATCGCTGCGACTGATAAGCCACATACCCTCCCACAGACCCTTGGATCCTTTTTCTCCTTCTCCTCCTAACTCACCATTGTCAAAAGGAATGCCAGCCACCTGCCCCTCGCTTCTACTGATGATCCATACACCCTCAGATTCTTCTTTCTCTTTTCTCTCCTTCATCTCCTAACTCACCATTGTCAAAAGGAATGCCAGCCACCTGCCCCTCGCTTCTACTGATGATCCATACACCCTCAGATTCTTCTTTCTCTTTTCTCTCCTTCATCTCCTAACTCACCATTGTCAAAAGGAATGCCAGCCACCTGCCCCTCGCTGCGGCTGATGAGCCACAGACCCTCAGATTCTTCTTTCTCTTTTCTCTCCTTCATCTCCCAACTCACCATTGTCAAAAGGAATGCCAGCCACCTGCCCCTCGCTGCGGCTGATGAGCCACTGGCCCTCGGACAGGATCTCGTTGAAGGTGTCCGTGGCGGAGGAGGGGGAGGACAGGCTGTCCAGCTCCGAGGGGTCCTCCACGCGCTGTGCTGGACGCCGCTGTGGGCTGGGGCTGCGGCGCTGCTCCGGCGCCATCTCCGTACCAACCGCCACAGACATCATCCTGAAGTTAAAAAAACATTTTTTTTGAAGGGAAACGCCTTGGCATCATATCAATACCTTCCCCTGTGGGGAGATACCAGGGGATATTTTGTACAAATACCCCCCCCCCCTTCCACCTTCTGTGTTTGTAACTTCCTTCAATCTGTCACTCTTTTTGACTTGTGCCTTTTCCCTTTGCTTACTGTTATCTACTATCTTTCTGCCGAGGGGGGGGGCTTTCCTTCTAGTACGGAGGGAAAATCAAACTGAACGTGGATGTGGACTTGCAAGTCTGACCAGTGCGCTTTACACACGTTAAAAATCCCACGCCAGTTACAAAGTCGGTAAGAGTAGGGAGAAATCCTGCTGCCTGGTATGACATAAATTTATAGCTAGGTTTCCCAAATTCATTAAAAAAAAAAGGGGTGGGGGGGTGGCGTTGACAACACGCTCTCCAGCCGGGAGCAGCCTGAATTTCACACAGACAAGTCTTTGTGACTAGAATACATTAAAATACAAACACATGGGTGCAACTGCACAAAATGAAAAACCCCTGAAAGGCCCCCTGCAGCTGAAGAAAAAAATGATGTATGAAGGTATTTTAGTTTGCTTTTTCCACAATTTATACACATGCTTATTTTAAAGAGTTTGAAAAACACAAGTAGACACACAAAGACCTTGTTTGAAAAAAAAGAAAGAAAAAAAAGGAAATTCCTTTTCTGGTATAATTCAAAAACAGGAAATCCTTGTAAACCAGGAAAAGTTGCACCCATGCAAATACAGTGGAACCTTCCTTATAAGACCTCCAAAAATCATCCAAAATGAAGTCTTATAAGGGAGGGGTCTGATAAGGGAGGTAATTTTAATACTTACAAAGGGCAATGTCTCAGAGAAGTAGGTCTTATGTGGGAGGGGGTCTTATAACGGGAGGTCTTATAAGGGAGGTTCCACTGTACCAAAACAAAGATGGAAGAAATCATGTTTTACGCCCTCTTTGGCCTTTCGGCCATGTGTGGCATAAAACAAAGATGTGGCCAGAACCTATATATATACCCCCACGCTGCACTCACAAGGGTTTAGGCAGGGCCTGGACCCGGTGGGCAGGGTCGACAAAGTCGGGGTTGAGCTCCTCGGGGCCCGGGGAATCAGGGTCGCCCCAGGGCTGGGGGCTCCTCCGGGACTCCCTCTCCTTGGGCACCGCCAGTTCCTCAGCAACCTTCACCGCCTGCGCAGAAGGTGGGGTGACAGGACGGAGGGGCGGGGAAGGGGGTGGTGTGGTGGTGGTGGCAGGCAGGTGGGTGGATGGAGGGAGAGGGGGGGTGGGAGGCGGGGTGGGGGTAGGGGTGCGGACGTCGCGCTGAGACAGCCCCGAAATCGGCACGGCTTGTTGGATGTCCTTCAGTTTGTCTGTAAGACAATGGTAGATTTTATTTATATTAATCTTACTATCTATTCTAACTAAATATTTACGAACAGCATATTCACTCCCAATCTGGAACCCATACTATAGCATATAGTAAAAACGAAAGTAGCCAAGGGCCTCTACTCTCTTATCCGGAAGTAGGCAGTTATCCCCCTTACTTCCGGTCACGCGGTCATTGACCTGTCAAAGTGGATAAGAACGAACAAACAAAATTTTAATTATACAGGGTAATGAGATAAGTATAAATACTTTTTTTTACACTCAGCCCTGTTACAAAAGAAAATATTGACTAAAAAAACCAAACATCTAAATATCTGTAATGAAATAAATAAACAAACAATGAAATATAAAAAACCGCCAAAACAACATCAATTCAGATTAAGCAAGTCATTATTATGCATAATAATGAAAAAAAGAGTGAGATATGAATTGAGGAAGACAGACAAGAACATAGAGTATAGAAGGACGTTGAGTGAGAGACAGAGACAGAGACAGAGAGAGAGATAAGTCAGTCAGATAGACAGATTTTTTATTTTTACAGATGACAAACAATTAGACAGTTTTACTTTTACAGGCAGTTTTAAGATACAGTCGCATGCAGTGTTATACAGAGATGCTTTGTTATTGGCCACTGCAGCCTGGGTTAAGCCCTTGCTGGTCAGTATCCAAAAGGGCATTTACTCTCATTCATTCATTCAAGGTGGTAGAGTGGTAAGACGCTTGCCTGCCAAATGTAATGCGTGACTGCAACGTGAGTGACACTGGTTCGAATCCCGGCCTCACCCTTTCTTCCTAATCTGACAGGAAAATCAAACTGAATGTCGAGTCCTTCGGATGGGGACTTAAAGCTAGTCTGACCCGTGCGCTTTACACACATAAAAATCCCACGGCAGTTGAAAGTCGGGAAGAACAGGGAGAAATCCCGCTGCCTGGTATGGCCAAATTGATAGCTAGGTTTTCCAAGTGTGTCCACACCCCCTCCTCACCCTGTGCCCCCCACCAAAAAAACCCAACAACCCCAAAACAACAACAAAATTGGGTATGCGCTGCACTTGCGGCGACGCGCTCTCCGGGGGAGAGCAGCCCAAATTTCACAGAGATAAGTCTCTGTGACCAGAATCATGGGTGCAACTGCACAAAATGAAAAAACCCTGAAAGGCTGGGGTCTAGGGGTAATGTCCCCCTGCAGCTGAAGAAAAAATTGATTTATGAAAGTATTTTAGTTTGCTTTCTCCACAATTTATACAAATGCTTATTTTAAATAAATGATCATGCTGCCCCAGTATCTCTCTAATCTTCTTCATCTCTATGTCCCAGCTCGCCAACTACGTTCGTCTTCTGATTCTCGTCTCCTTTCCATTCCCTCCATCCGTCTCAAATCTGCTGGCCAACGTTCTTTTTCTTGTCAAGCACCATCTCTGTGGAATTCTCTGCCTTCTCCTCTCCGACACTCCAACTCAGTCTCCTCATTCAAAACCTCTCTTAAAACCCATCTTTTTCCTGCTGCGCCCTAAATATTTGATCAGTTGTCTATCGGTGTGTGCACGTGAGGGAAGATTGATTTAAGAGGTTTGTGCTGTGTTTTGTGGTGCGTGTGTGTGTGTGTGTGTGTGTGTGTGTGTGTGTGTGTGTGTGTGTGTGTGTGTGTGTGTGTGTGTGTGTGTGTGTGTGTGAGTGTGGTTGTGTGTGTGTGTGTGTGAGCATGAATGTGTGCTTGTGTGTATTTTGGTTTTGTGGGTTGTGTGTGCACGCATGCGTGTGTTTGTGTGTGTGCGTGTCTGTGTGTCTGTCTGCGTGCGTACGTTGTGTGTGAGGGTGTTTGTGTATGCGTGCTGGTGTATGTGGTCAGTCCATGCGGCTCAGTTGCTGTGACTTACCGAATGGGGTATGAACGAGTTGGCGTCAATAATTGTGTGTTTATGTGTGTGTGTTTGTGTGTGTGTGCGTGCGTGTGTGTGTGTGTGTGTGTGTGTGCGTGTGCGTGTGCGTGTGTGCGTGTGCGTGTGTGTTAGAGAGAGAGAGAGAGTTGCTTTGCATATGCACTGTTGGTGGTTGGTGTCACTCTTGAATGTTGTTTTTTGTTATCTGTTGATGAATAATTGATTGTAAAGCGCTTTGGGCTCATCTGAGGTAAAGCGCTATATAAATGTACTGTTATTATTATTATTATTATTATTAAAGTGTTTGAAAAATACAAAGATCCTGTTTGAAAAATAAAATAAAAACGGAAATTCCTTTTCTGGTAAAATTCACAAACAGGAAATCCTTGTGTACCAGGAAAAGTTGCACCCATGTAGAATATACCAAAGACCAAATAACAGCAGCATGACGCATCTGCGCTCATAATTAACAGGAAACTGTCTGAGTGATCGAAGAAGAAGAAGACGAAGAAGAAGAAGAAGAAGAAGAAGAAGACGACAACGACGAAGAAGAAGAAGATGACGACGATGAAGAAAAAAGAAGATTATTCTCTTACTGTCCAGCACTCGCAGCTCCTCAGAAATGTCCAGGGAGGCAGACGCCTCGGTCTCTGACTCGTCAGCAGGCTGGGCAGGGTGCGGCGGAGCAGCCTCCACCTGAGGCGTTATGGAGGTGGCGGCGGAGATCATCACCGCAGCCGGCGCCGAGCTCTCCGAAGACAGGTCCTTGACCGGCGACCTTTCCCGGGGAGGGATGGGGGGAGGTGGAGGGGTGAGGGGTGGGGTGGCTGGGGCATGTTGGTGGGAGGTGAAGCCGGGTACGGGGCTTGTGCTCGGTGGGGTGGGCTGCGGGGTGGGCACCCGCTCCGAGGACCTGCTGGGCTGTTTGGGCAACATGCACGTACGTAAATGTGAATCTTAGTTTGAACACACACACACACAAAAACATGGACATTGGGATATCATCCATTTAACCCTTTCAACACTAGCCATTCCTCAGCCAGTTTTGGCAACACGCACGCATGTAAATGTGAATTTTAGTTTGAACACACAAAAAAACATGGACATGGGGATATCATCCATTTAACCCTTTCAACGCTAGCCATTCCTCAACCAGTTTTGGCAACACGCACGCATGTAAATGTGAATTTTAGTTTGAACACACAAAAAAACATGGACATGGGGATATCATCCATTTAACCCTTTCAACGCTAGCCATTCCTCAGCCAAAATTTACCATTAAACTTACCCGGGTAGAGAAAAGATTTCGTCTGGAATACTGGAGATTCCTCTGTGACATGCATAAAATAGGGTCTATCCTTACCTCCCAAAATTAAGAACGTAAGGTCACTGGATACCAGACCCTCATTTGATGCCTTTCAGTGACATGGGTGTTAAATCATTGTGGTGCCAAGAGGCGACAGTGGCGATGAAAGGGTTTTAAATCCATCCACCTCTTAAACTCATGATCCTTTTGAAAGTCTGCTAGTGTTGAAAGATTCTACCTTAATCCTTATGTTGTATGTATCTATGTGACCTGTGTAATCTTAAATAAAATATGTATTTGATACTCATGCATGCCAATATCCCTATGCATTTTGTTCATCTTTGTAATACTCACAGACCTGTTTACCCTTATAATGAAAAACCCGGAATTTGCCACACAAAAAAACGGAATTTGAGAACAAAAACCGGAATTCACATGATCTGTACACGACTCGCGATAAAGCGGTTTCTTCTTCTTCTCCTTTCCGCGAACATCGGCGTCGATTTTCAATATTGTGATGATTTCTTGGCTCAATTTTGCCAGAAAAGTTTTATTAGTAAATTCAGTCACTAATTCTTAGTCAATTTTAGTATAAAACAAGCTGGAAAAAGCAAAATACCTGGAAATGTCCACGATCGGACAGAGAAAAATCACTCGGCCGCAGATCGGCGGATGCCAAGTTGCAACTCGGCGCCATCGCGATCAATTTTCACTTCATTTTCCGTTGAAAACTTCAAAATTCTCACATCATCGTATTTTCCAGTGATAATATAATCTAAATTGACTCATTTCAAGCCCTAATTACAATCTCTACCATTAAAAAACTGCCTGGAAAGCTCTTCGAATCGACAGTAAAAGTCTGGCCGCCATTTGCTCAGTCCCGAAATAGATCGACCAAAATAAAAACATTATTTCACCCCTTAAACCAATGAAAATGCAGCATTTAATGCATGTGACGTCAAGCACAACCCCTTTTCTGATGACGTAGTGTGTTAGGTACACGTTTCGGTCAACCCTTGCGTCTTTTCCTACGAACGGAAACAAATAATAGACGGTTTTTCGAAATCCCGGAATTTTCAGCGTTCACCCGGAATTTACTATTTTACCCAGAATTTTAGCAAATTTCCGGAATAATTCTGGCAAAACCGGAATGGTAAACAGGTCTGTACTCATTCATCTCTGTAATTCTTATGTGACTTGTCATCCAAAATGGTGCTTATATGTATGCATGCTGAATGTCAATGTTTCTGTTGTACGGCGCCTGGACGAAACTTCTCCTTGAGAGATAATAAAGTGATTTTGAGTTTGAATTAAATATGAATCATACTTTGAAAAAAAGAAAGGATTATATTACTCACCTGAATATGAATCATAAAATGAACAAAAATATGGACATTGGGATGAATAAAAACAAACAAAAAAACCCCAAAATTTGTTTTCTTAAAAAATCTGCCACACTTTATGGATTGTGAGATGATTCTTTTTTCCCCCTGACCGAGACCCTAGTGCCTTATAATGCGACTAACGATTTACAAAGTAACTTACCATTACAAAATCAGATTTTTGTAAAAAAAAAAATGTAGGGCTTAGTCTTATAATAATATAAAGCACCTTATAGTGTGAACATGGCTGCAGTTTCAGGGTCTGTTATCCAGTGACCTTATGTTCTTAATTTTGGGAGGTAAGGACAGGCCCTCATTTTATGCATGTGACAGAGGAATCCCCAACATTGCACATAGAATCCTTTCTCTGACCAGGTAAGTTTGATGGAAAGCTTTAGCTGAAAAATGGCTGGCGTTGAAAGGGTTTTAAAGTTCAAATTTTATAAATATTTTAGTATCTCATAACTAAAAGGGTTAACATAAAAAGGGTTAACATTAAAAGCGAATGTCAAACATCCATCTGCACAGTTCCATACTGTATCTGTATGACTCTACTGAATGTGTGTTGTGTGCTGCCTGTCTGTCGCTTCCGACAATGACTGCCAGATAGCAGAGGGGGCAGATACTATTCTGGCGGGGCTGGGTGAGAATTTGTTTATAGTGGAGATGCCTTGTCCAGGGTGCATCCCCACTCTCTCGGCCAAAGGGATTTTTTGAGGACGAGAGTTGGCGTTGGGTGGAAGGTCCCCAAAGGCCAACCAATCCCCTTGGCTGCAGCACCAGAGCCGGTGCAAGGGCCCCATCGTTCGATGCTGGATGAGTTTGCATATATGGCTAGTGAGGCCAATGCCAGCCAGGAAGGATCTCTGACAGTGAGGACAGGAGAAAGAGTTGGGGGGGGATCTGTCGGGGTTGCAGAGCTGCGACTGTTTAGGCGGATCTTGCGTGCCTCACGCTTTGCCTGCGACCTTAGGACCTTTAAATTACCCTAACTGACTCAGTGACACCACTGTTGAGACAGCTGCACTGGCTCCCTGTTGACGCGAGAGTCGACTATAAAGTGGCCGCTCTTGCCTATCGTTATTTCGAAGACACTCTTCCTGACTACCTCTCTTCTCTCCTCTCTGCTTACATAGCAGAACGCAACCTCAGATCAAGCAACCTAAAACTTCTCTGCAAACCTGCCACCAAGTACAAAACAGTTGGAAACATCTTTTCGTTTCCAAGCACCACACATCTGAAACAATCTCCCTTTCTCTCTCCGCAGCTCTCCATCTCTGTCTTCTTTCAAAACTGGCCTGAAGACGCATCTTTTCAGAAAATATCTCTGTTAATTTCTGTCTGTCCATCCACTGTCAGTCAACCTTATAAATAATTGGTGTTGTATGTAGGTATTTTAAATGTGAGTTGTGCGAGTATTCTTTTCTAAATAATTTTAAGTACATGTATTTTGAATATCTTTTGTGTGCGTGAGGTAAGCTTACTTTTTTTCCCCATGTAAAGCGCGGTGAGTCCTGCTGTGTCAGGAGAATAGCGCTATAGAAGATTTATTTATTATTATTATTATTATTAACCTACAAAACAGCTCACCCTGACAACGTGGGCCTCCTCGGTCACCATTCCATCCATGGAGGAGGCCCCGAAAGCTCCGCCCTGCGCTGTCTGATTTAGGCCTAGCAGACGACCCAGTGTGAATCTAAATGAGTTCACGCATGACAACCTTCCCCGCCCTGGTGGTTGTGGGGTCCGTGGGGTCGGCCTCCCTTCTGCGGCCCATCAGGCTGGCCACCTTCTCCGCGATCACCTCCCGCACCAGGGCGTTGACCAGCTGGTTGTTGACCGGCTGACCCGCATCCACGAACAGCTGCAGCCCTCGCTGGCCGATGGTGTCTCCCACTGTATGGAGAGTGAGAGAGAGAGAGAGAGAGAGAGAGAGAGAGAGAGAGAGAGAGAGAGAGAGAGAGAGAGAGAGAGAGAGAGAGAGAGAAGAGAATAGCGCTATAGAAGATGTAGCGGGCTAGTGACACACTAACACAAACCCTGCATACAGTCCATACAACATTCCATCAATGGCACACTAACACACACCCTGCACACATCAGCATACACACATGCTACAGTCCATACAACATTCCATCAATGACACACTAACACACACCCTGCACACATCACACATACAACATTCCATCAATGACACACAAACACACACCCTGCACACATCACACATACAACATTCCATCAATGACACACTAACACACACCCTGCACACATCACACATACAACATTCCATCAATGGCACACTAACACACACCCTGCACACATCACACATACAACATTCCATCAATGGCACACTAACACACACCCTGCACACATCACACATACAACATTCCATCAATGACACACTAACACACACCCTGCACACATCACACATACAACATTCCATCAATGACACACTAACACACACCCTGCACACATCACACATACAACATTCCATCAATGACACACTAACACACACCCTGCACACATCACACATACAACATTCCATCAATGACACACTAACACACACCCTGCACACATCACACATACAACATTCCATCAATGGCACACTAACACACACCCTGCACACATCACACATACAACATTCCATCAATGACACACTAACACACACCCTGCACACATCACACATACAACATTCCATCAATGACACACTAACACACACCCTGCACACATCACACATACAACATTCCATCAATGACACACTAACACACACCCTGCACACATCACACATACAACATTCCATCAATGACACACTAACACACACCCTGCACACATCACACATACAACATTCCATCAATGACACACTAACACACTCCCTGCACAGACGTGACATCTCAACAGGTTGGGTCAAAGTATAACTACTTCTTCTTTACATAGATGGTTATTATGCTTTTGTGTGGGGACATGCATCTGTTGCATACTTTAAAAAAAACCCACCCTAATAAGTCATTTCAAAGCACACAGAGAATTGTTGGCACTTATGCACACAAAGAATCCGCCCAGGACAACCAAGCGCCCCCCTCACCCAGCAGGGACTCATCATCGGGGAGGCTCTCGCTGTCGTCGGCCACCTCCTCCTCCTGAGCTCCTGCCTGCTGCTGCTGCTGCTGCTCAGACAGCACAGGGTACATCTTCATCAGCAGGCGCGCCATCAGCTCCTGCTCCACCCTACACACAGCATCATGCACACATGTACGCAACATGATTACCATCATTAAAAGACCCGTTTACCCCAATCAATAATCCAAGCTCTGAAATCAGTCATTTCAGGCATCTGTCAGTAATTTTCCAGGCTGAGAAATCCTTCCACCAGGATTTTCCGCTACCGTCGGAACTTCTGTTGAGTGAAAATTAGAAGTCACATTTTTGGGCCACTCCAAAAACTGGAAATCACATTTTCCGGCCACTCCAAAATCTAGAAGCCACATTATGGGCCACCCCAAAACCTGGAAGCCACATTTTGGGCCACTCCAAAAACTGGAAATCACATTTGGGGAGCACTCTAAAAACCAGAATCCACATTTCAGACCACTCCAAAAACTAGCCAGAAGCCACATTTTTGGGCCACTCCAAAAACCAGAAGCCACGCCAAAAACTAGAAGCCACATTTTGGGCCACTATCCAAACCGGAAATCCAGTGTATGCCAGAACAAAACCCAAAACACACCACCACACCCCTAATCTCTAAGCTATTTTCTTTACCAGAGATAAAACTGAACGTGGATACAACCAAAAGGTTCTACTGTACTTGTAATCAACAGACTTGTCCATGAACACTTATCCTTTCCCTTTAATTTTCCCGTTTTCAAACTGCCCAGGAACTGACCAGTGCTTGGCCTTGTTGTGCAGGAGGTCCCTCCTCCTGAGGTCCTCGGCCAGCTCATCGCACCTCTCCTCCCACGCCACGTCCCCTTGCTCCCTCAGCTGGGAGGCCTCCCTGCCAGGGGGCCGGCCTTGCTGTCGCTGGGAGGCCCCGTCAGGGACAGCGGAGGTGAGGTCCCGCGCGGAGGTGGTGGGCTGGTGGTGTCCCGGGAGGGAAAAGCCCGTGCCTTGGTGGTGGTGGTCTTCGTCTTCCTCGGAGGCTGCCTCCGTCAGGGTTCTGTCCCCTTCCTCCTCCTCCTCTTCCTCGCTCTCCTGAGGCAACATGAAACATGGAGAGAGAGATTAGGCGCTCGGTTGAATCTCGCTGTAACGATCACGCAGCAACAGACTGATCAAAATTGTCCGTAAGTGAGAGACGGCCGTAATAAAAGGGAATATTATTAGTAATTAATAAGACTATGTAAAACTGACCTGGTTGTGAGCCTTATAATCAGGTGCGCCTTATAGTCCTTAAAATATGGTACTCTACAGTAAAACATCCCAGGCGAGTTCATGCGAACTCAACCAGCATCCCAGATTTTCACAAGGACGAAGTGTTGAAGCATGGTCATCAACCCTCGGGACGGACAAACCATTACAGTAAAACATACTGATGAACTCACGTGGTAGTGGAAGGTCTGCAGGTATCCAGCGTTCCGGGAGCTGTCCGGGTCCTTGACTTGAATGTCGCTGCCTGGAGGACTGGAGGATGGGGACAGGCTGTCAATGTCCACAGGAGGCAGCACCTGCACAATTTGTCATCATGGGCATGAGAATATGAATCCCAACCCCCCCACCCCCCGGTGGGGATACTGGGGGTGGATGGGGTGTCTTCTGTACAAATAGTTCTCTTACCTTCTGGAAGTTCTGTGCTTGTAACTTCCTTTAATCTTTCTCTCTCTTTGACTCTGCCCTTTCCCTTGCTTTGTGTCATGTACTATGTTTTTGATTTTTGGCCCATTCTCCTGCCTTTTTTCCCAAAACAACGCATTGTGGCCTTATGGTCTGGGAACGCAGAAGAAGAAGAAGAATTCCAAAAGAAACACAGTACAGCTTATTTGACTTTGTGATTTTTTTTCTCCAATTCAAGATCAGCATTGATTGCCACAACAGACACAGACACACGCTCTCTCCCTTTCTCTCTCAATCTCAACTTGAGCCACACCTGTTTTGCCAGTTCGGGCCTTTTCGTGCCCTTATCAAGATCAGCATTAATTGCCACAACAGACACAGACACAGACACGCTCTCTTCCTTTCTCTCTCAATCTTAACTCGAGCCACACCTGTTTTGCCAGTTCGGGCCTTTTCGTGCCCTGATCAAGATCAGCATTGATTGCCACAACAGACACAGACACAGACACACGCTTTCTCCCTTTCTCTCTCAATCTCAACTTGAGCCACACCTGTTTTGCCAGTTCGGGCCCTCTCTCTTTCGGGCCCTGGTCATCAGGGTCAGCGTTGATGGCCACGACGGCCACGTTGGTGGCTGCAGTGACCACCGGCCGCACCGAACTGACTGCTGGGGGTGGCCCAGACACAGCCTGCCACCGGTCATCCGGCGCCAGCGCCAGACCAGAGTCCATGCGAGGCTTGCCCAGAGGTATGGCCATGGGCACCAGCTGGCCCACCACCGGAGCTGTGGGATCAACAATCATTACAGTACAATTCACTATGATGCCATGCAATATCATACAGTGGAACCTCCCTAATAAGACCTCCCATTATAAGACTCCCTCCCACATAAGACCTACTTCTCTGAGACATTGCCCTTCTTTGTAAGTATTAAAATTACCTCCCTTATAAGACCCCTCCCTTATAAGACCTTCAAAAATCATCCAAAATGAGGTCTTATACGGGAGGTTCCACTGTACAATGCAGTGCACACGATATTTTGTATGGGTGAATGCTACTCTATCTCTCTCTATCTCTCTCTATCTCTCTCTATCTCTCTCTTTCTCTCTCTTTCAATGTAGTGCAATAAAATGCAGTGCAATACAATACAACATAAAACAATGCTATCCAATACAATAGGGTTTTTTCTTTCAAGTGCACACTCTAGAAATCATACAGGAAGCATACTATGAAAATGAACTGAGAGGCATCCTGTCCTGTTCAAGGGCCTTATTTACATGACATTTAAAATTTTTTTATATAAGAGACTATAGGCTCTTAGGCAGAAATCCTTCCTCTCTCTCAGAGAGAGTGAGACACTGGATACTTGAAAAATTTATTTGACAAGGATATAGATTTTAGGCGATGCCTATTCTTACAATCTGTCCTTGACAGAGAGAGAGAGAGAGAGAGAGAGAGAGAGAGAAGGATGGAGAAAGTGAAACAGACAGACTGCAGGCAGGCATGCAGTCAGTTGAGACAAAGTGACTGAGAAAGAGGCAGGGAGAGAGAAAGTGAACAAAAGAGGAAACCAACCAAAAAGTACACACTATTACAAAAACCTTCGCATCAACTTGCAGCGCTTCCAGTTAGTAAGGTGCCTAACCTGAAGCTGAGGCCAGGGGCACATAACCCCTGGTGGGACTGAAGCAGTACTGACGGGGTGCTGTCCCTTCCCTTTGCCCCACACCGGGCCTTGCGGCGGGCACTGAGGCAGCGGAGCTGTGGGGCTGCTGTGTCTGGATTCTGGAAGACTTCACGCCGAACGTACCTGTACACGCGCACCACACTCAAACTAGAATCATACATTATTATTATTATTATTATCAGACATTATTATTCTAGGGCGGTCGCTTTGATGAATTGTTCCTTATCACAATAATGGCGATGCAAATGTGCTGAATTGCTTTCCAAAATCAGTTGTGAAAGTTCCCCCATGGGGATACCGGGGGGTGGGTGTCTTTCGTACAAATAGTTCCCCCACCTTCTGGAAGTATTGAGCTTGTAACTTCCTCTAATCTGTCACTCACTTTGACTTTGCCTTTTCCCTTGCTTACTGTCATCTGCTATCTTTCTATCTCACTGGTCCATTCTCCTGCCTTTTTTTCTATACATTCTTAAAAAAATATCTCTTGAGCCGAAGTCGGACATGCTGGGCCTAACTATTTCTTAGTTAGGCGCATAACGGCAGCATGACACATCTACGTTCATATGACAGGAAACTGTCTGAGCGAACGAAGAAGAAGAAGATGATGTTGTGAAAGTTTTTTTTAAAGACTTTCAAACTGAATAGGGGAATTTCAGAACATTTTTTCGGCGAAAATCAACAATTAGCTGCTTTCCTTTCAAAATCAAAAATAATTTGTGTCTGTTTGTTTGTTTGTTTTGAGGGGTGGTGGTGGTGTTCCTTTATAACGCACAAAGCGATAAAGTGAAAATTGTAAGTCATAAGTCATAAGTCATAAGTTTCTTTATTGTCCATTGGCATTGTACAACGCACGTGGAAACTTGTCTTCCACCATGTAAAATCAAAATACTAAATAAAAGTATGAAACACAAATTTACATTAACAAATATGTAACTCTCACACCACACCCAATCATTCATCCGCTCTCCGCTATCTTGCTCACTCATCATGCAACCCACCACCACTTCCGCCTTCATGTTTAACACTTTAGATCCAGAGAATACAACTTTATTGTCATTTTACAACCCAAAGTGCCTAAATTCTATGCTCAACCTTACTTTTTTTTGGTAAAGAAAAAAGGGTACACATTAATATGTTTGAATTAAGCACGGAAAAACATCTTCATGCTATGGGGGGAGGGGAGGGGAGCGATATCACACATCGGTACTTACGTGTGTTTTTTATTCGTCATAATTGCGATCGCACTAACAAAATGGCGCTACGGGTCTGTAAACAGGAAGTGAACCGAGTGGAAGGAACGCTTCAAGGGACATCACTGGCATGGATAGCTTTTTTTTCTTTTTCGTACTCGTTCAGCAGAAATGCAGATTTTTTTGTTGCTGACCATAACAGCGTAATCGGAGGTATCAAAACGTAACAATTACGGACAAATCCGTAAGAAAAAACAGGTTTGCTGGAGGTACTGCAATGCCAGGTCTGATTCAAATGTAAACTGGTGTTTTATGAATGAAAATCTGTTTAATGTCCTCCGGTCTGGAACAGACACATATGGGACACTAGTAGACTAAAAAGATGGTGGGAACGATCCCGGAGGCAATGCCTGGAGGCGGTGCAACACCAGGAAAGTCCCGAATATGTAACAATACAGATGTGTAATGCGGTGAGGCTTAATATGTTTGAGCTCACCTCCCTCCTTTTATACCCCTGGTGTGGCTTTAAAGGTGGACCCGGACGGATGAGTTTTTGCAAGAAACACGTCGAGATCACCAGAAAGACAGCCTTTTCAAGGATTGGAACACTCATTTGCTCTGGTTTCCTATAAATTAAACTGACAAAACGGCGATTCCTCCTTGGCGGAGATGCCGGAGAGAGTAGCCATTTTGGATGGGGTGGGTGAAGGTCACTCATTCATTGTGGTTGAAGCAATTGGAGCTGTTTCCTTTGTTGTGAGCGAAACTCCTTTAGATATTTTCTTATAAAAATTTTTTTTTTAACCAAAAAAAGACTTGTATTGCGAAAATTTCGTGCAAACGATTTGGTCTAAACGCAGGCAGCCATTAGAAAAGAGACGGCACACGCCTTCTCTTTGGGTGAAATAATTTGACTTCCAGCACCTCCGCCAAGGAGGAATCGCCGATTTGACGGCTTGATTTCTAGGAAACCAGAGCAAAGTGAGTGTTGCGATCTCTGTAAAGGGTGTTTTCCTGGTGATCTGGACGTGTTTCTTACAAAAAACTCATCCGTCAGGGTGGCCCTTTAAAAGACAGATGGTGCACTCACTGTCCAGGCGTTTTGGAGAAGGGAGGCGAGAGGCGCGCTGCTTGGCCTGGTTCTGGAAGTGGAGGTAGGGGTCCTTGACCGTGGTGCGCCCCTTCTGGTACTGGGCCTTGCCGTAGATCTGCGTCATCGCATCTTCGTCTTCATAAGGGATCTTGGATTTCTGACGACATCAAATCAAATCAAATCAAAATATCTGTATTCCTCCAGAGTGTGGCTGCCCATGTGGCGGGGTACTCGAAAACGGTCACACACGTAATGCTCTCATCCCTAGCTGTTGCGCTTGTACCATAGTGTTCAAGTGCTGCAGCTGTTGGGAAGGTCCCTGGAGTCTTTAAGCCAGGGTAAGACAACAACAACAACAACAAAATATCGTTATTATCTCTAAAAAGAGAGATTGCATTCAGGTGCTGCAGAACATAGGTACTGACATTAAACGCGCAATAAAGTAAATACACTGTATGATTAATAAATAACAAAGAAGATCAAATGTATAAAACATACAATAGGAATTGTTCGGAAATAATTAAGGGGAGTAATTTCATGGTGTGTGGGAGTGATCTTGCCTAATTCAATCGGTCAAACAGGGGAAGTCACTCTGCCATCAGCTCTCGTAGCCTATCGACTTGTGTGTTTGAGCAGACATACAGCACTTAGAACACCGTGCGTCATTCTAAAAAATTATGTCATTTATATTTTTACGTCACATTTTGCAAGTTCTATTAGTTTGTGGCTACTGGCCACCCCTAATTTTTATACCAAAATATTTGCAAGTCGCTGACTCGCATCCTGCGGTTTCAAGCTTCGACGCCATTGCTGCATCGTTGTTATGGTGTTTGACCGAGTAATGGAGGTTAGCAACTCTAATTTTCATGAAGCGCTCTCCCCTAGTTTTTTTTCTCTGAAAATCGTCTATTAACATACACTAACATACAATTAAAATGCATTGAACTAATATACAATATTTAAACATACATTTTATACTATAAAAATCAACAAAATTATGAGCTAATAAACAAGAACCAACTAAAACATTTAAAGAAAAGAAAATCAAAAGTAATGTGAACCGCACTCAGGTTTTTCGCAACACGAAACTTCTTCAGCCAATGTCACTTTGTCTCTTTCAGGCAATAATTTCCTTCTGAATTCCTTGTAAGATACCACAATTATGGCTGGAAACCCTCAAAGTACAGCTTTTTTGCTTATCGTTGTTTACTTACACACATGTCAGAACTGCCGAAACACAAGAAGCGAAGAATTCAACAATGAATGAATTTTGAAAGCTGAATTATTTTTGTTTTAAATCTCACAAATGATCAACCACAATCCCTAGGGCCTTGGAAACCTTTACCTCACTAAGGGATTACTGTATTTTACGGACTATAAGGCGATACTTTTTTCCCCAGACTAAGATCCCTGCCCTTTTTCTTCTTTTGCGTTCCCAGGCCATATGACCATAATGGGTAAAGTACGCATGTGTCCGGCTTTCAGTTTTCACTGGTCTCCCTGCTGCGTACAGTACAATTTCGGAGGAGCTCAGAGGAGAACAATTATTTGGAAGATTTTTGTGTGGAAAAAAGGCAGGAGAATGGGGCCAACAAATCAGAAAGATAGTAGATGATAGAAAGCAAAGGGAAAAGGCAGAGTCACAGAGAGTGGCAGATTAGAGGAACTTACGAGCACAGAACTTCCAGAAGGTGGGGGAACTATTTTTACGAAAGACCCCCCGGTATCCCCATGGGGGAGCCTGCGCCTTATAATGTGGCTGATAATATAGTAAGGAAATAAGAGTAACAAAACCTGAATTTGGAGTCAAATTTGGGGTTAGGGTTCAGCCTTATAATCCAGTGCGCCTTATGGTTGGTAAATAACGGTACTTCATCACCAACCTTGGGTGCCGGTTTAGCCTTGATGATTTTCTTCCCTCTTCCCGCCGTTGTGCCGATGGCATCGGGCACTGAGCGGGACTTGAGCGGGCCGCCGTCGCCGCCGTCGATCCTGCTCATTCGTGGCGCCCCCGATCCAAACCCTACTGTGGCCGATTTGTGCTGTGCACCTCCTCCTCGACCCGTTTTCTTGCTGAGCTCCTGGTAGCTGGCCGACTTGGCGGGGTTGACGTTGTGCTGCAGGTCCCATTCCACTTCACGCTGCGAAACGATCACATTAACCATTTCACCACCAATGTCGCATTTTAGCACCACAATGGTTTAACCTTTCACCTCCAGCCAGGTCCCATTCCACTTTGCGCTGCGAAACAATCACATTAACCATTTCACCGCCAATGTCGCATTTTAGCACCACAATGGTTTAACCCTTTCACCTCCAGCCAGGTCCCATTCCACTTCGCGCTGCGAAACAATCACATTAACCATTTCACCGCCAATGTCGCATTTTAGCACCACAATGGGTTAACCTTTCACCTCCAGCCAGGTCCCATTCCACTTTGCGCTGCGAAACTGTGACATTAACCCTTTCAACGCCAATGTCGCATTCTAGCACCACAATGGGTTAACACCCTTTCACCGCCAGCCATTTTTCAGCAAAATATTTCCATTACATTTACCTGGGTAGAGACAAAATTCTGTCTGTAATATTGGGGATTCCTCTGTGATATATTTAAAGTTAAGGCCTATCCTTACCTCCCAAAATTAAGAGAATAGGGTCTTTGGACAACAGACCCTGATTTGATGCCTTTTAGTGACATGGGCGCTAAACCATTGTGGTGCAGAAATGCGACATTGGCGGTGAAAGGGTTAACACCCATGTCACTAAAAGGCATCAAATCAGGACCTGCTTGTTATCTGAAGACCCTATTTTCTTAATTGTGGGAGGTAAGGATGGGCCTAATGTCATACATGTCACAAGAGAAATTCGCAATATTACAGATATTTTATTTTCTCTACCCAGTATTTTTTGGCTGAGAAATGGCTGGCGGCGAAAGGTGATCCGTGGTCGATGCAATGTTTGACACTGATAAATTCAATTATCTCTATTGTGAAACGTAACTTTCTAACATAACAAAAACTTCCCTATTATGCAAAATAGGAAAGACATATGCGACCTAGCACCACGAAAGGGACATTAAGTCGCTGGGCTAGTTTGTCACAACTGGCTAGCAAAGTCAAAAATCTCATTTTTGGTCAATTTTGAGTTATGGGTATTTTGTGTTCTCTAACATCTTATCTTTCATATGTATAAAGTATAATCTTTAATATGGTCTCTAAATGATCTTACAAGTGTTTTAAAACGAGTACGTCAATGCATTTTCTTCAGCTAGACTAGACTTTAGACTGTGTTTTCTCAAAATGGCCGACGCTCACCCTACCAACTTTAAATGCTCATAACTATAGAACGGAAAAAGATACAAGAATGGTTCTTGTATCATTACAAAGAGAATTGTCTGCAGTTTTGAAATGTATAATTTTCTCAGAATGGTCAGTTTGACACTTAATGTCCCTTTCGTGGTGTCGGGCCACATATTATTAACTAACATTTACGTTGAAAATTTAAGTGTTAAGAATCAATGTGGCAAAAACTTGTATTCGCTGATACAAAGAAAACGGGTAATAATGATGATGATATAAAATCTGTAAACTGCCAACAGTAGCTTTATGATGATCAAAGCATGCATGGTAGAAGCATTCATCTTAAAACCAATAATGTGTTGCATTTGAACAATAGCAATTTTTTGTTTATAATCCCCAAAACAGACAAATGAAAACAAACAAACAAAATAACCAGCAACCCACATTGGAGCATTATACTCAAAGTAAACTCTGGAACTTTTGAGCACAGACACAAACACCCCTCCCCCTCCACCCCCCTTGCAACCCTATAACACCAACAGACATACATATGTGATGCAGCACAGACACCAACAGACATACATATGTGATGCAGCACAGACACCAACAGACATACATATGTGATGCAGCACAGACACCAACAGACATACAATGTGATGCAGCACAGACACCAACAGACATACATATGTGATGCAGCACAGACACCAACAGACATACATATGTGATGCAGCACAGACACCAACAGACATACAAATGTGATGCAGCACAGACACCAACAGACATACATATGTGATGCAGCACAGACACCAACAGACATACATATGTGATGCAGCACAGACACCAACAGACATACAAATGTGATGCAGCACAGACACCAACAGACATACAAATGTGATGCAGCACAGACACCAACAGACATACATATGTGATGCAGCACAGACACCAACAGACATACAAATGTGATGCAGCACAGACACCAACAGACATACATATGTGATGCAGCACAGACACCAACAGACATACATATGTGATGCAGCACAGACACCAACAGACATACATGTGATGATGCAGCACAGACACCAACAGACATACATATGTGATGCAGCACAGGAAAACCAGGCTAATGTCGTAAATGATCACTTTTGACATTCATTCATTTTTTCAGAAAGGCCAGAGACAACAGATTAACAGGCAAAAAACAGAATTCATCTATCTCTAATAGTTTATTTTGAAAAAAATTTCAATCAATCAAATCTCTCTCTCTTTCTCTCTTTCTTTCTCTCTCTCTTTCTCTCTCTTGTGGCTGGCCGACTTTAGCTGGGTAATCGCGTACTGCATCACATATGCACAAAAAAAGGAAGAAAAAAATTAGCAAGGAGATGAACTCGAGCAGGTTTAAAGTTCCCCTGTGTGAGTTTGTTCCCACTGTCCGTTAGTTATTTCGGACGGACGCACGCACACACACACACACACACACACACACACACACACACACACACACACACACACACACACACACACACACACACACACACACACACACACACACAAATGACAGCTCCCCGCTTCCCTGAAGCTCAGAAACAAAGGCAAACAGACACACAGCAAACCAGCCAACCTTGACTTCGTCCTTGAGGGAGGAGATGCGCCTCTCCACCATCTTCTGTATGCGGGTCAGCTGCGGCCTGCACACACAGAGAGAGTCAGGTTTTAAGACCAACACTCCACCCCCCACCCTCCAACACTGATGTCCCGAGGCCCCGGTCATAGACCTATTAAAATTGAAAATGTTTTATTTTGTGTTCTTCCCTGTCAGGACAAATGTCTGATTAGATTTTTAACACTGGCACGCTTTGTCTTATTTGATTTCTGCAGGAGCCAGGACAATATTGTCCCATCGATTTCTATTGTCTCAGGACAGTTTGACCTGTCACTTGTCGATCCTCGGTGCATCACTGCTCCACTCCACTCTCTCCTGTATGCATTGCAGCAGTGAGGATTTATACTACCTACTCCTTGCCGACACGAAAGGGCGATAATTTCAGGCCCGAACTGCCGATGCCCCCTGGTGATGAGTCAGGAGCAGATAATTTCTGTGGCTATATACTACTAGCAAGGGCGATAATCTTAAGTAGGGGGTGTTCACATCTCAGGTCAAGACACAGGGCCAGAGAATTTTCGGCATAAGGCCGTGTACACATTAATTACACGCGTAAGTTCCGTACGAAAACCCAGAAGTAAGTGAAAGAAAGAAGGGTCAACATTTACGGATTAGGGGAAATTCGGACACGTGCGCAAATCTTTTCCCTTCTTTCTTTTACTTATTTACGGAAGGCACACGGGTTTCCGCTTGGAATCTCTGCATATATGTCTACACGGCCCAAAGCCTCATTCCCCACACTCATTTTCATGATAATTTAACCCCTTTGCATGAAAGGTCAGCTACCCACAGCATGCACCGTGGCATGCAGTCTAAGTGCTTGGGAACCTTGAGTCAGGAAGAGGTGACATGCTGTAATGGGATGGTAACTTATT
The DNA here is from genome assembly GCA_017654935.2 of Phymorhynchus buccinoides. Classification (NCBI taxonomy): domain Eukaryota; kingdom Metazoa; phylum Mollusca; class Gastropoda; order Neogastropoda; family Raphitomidae; genus Phymorhynchus; species Phymorhynchus buccinoides. The sequence goes on from CM065684.1 coordinate 18,750,493, forward strand.
TACGGAGGGTGGGTCATGATCCAGGCATATTACTTGCGCGTGCTTGCGCACACACACACACACACACACACACATATACACACAAATCACAAATCAACAGAGGTGTGAACTCACACAACAAAACATGCCAACAAGGACATGCATGCAAACACAAGCACAAACTCAATCATAGGCAAAGGATAGTAGTATGAAACATTGCATTAAACACACAGACAAATAAACTAGCACACACATTAACACTTAAAACTTTTTCTTTATCTTAAAAATCTTAAATCTTGACCTTTTGGTGAGGGTTTTTTCCATAGCAAGTTGAACAGCCCTTTTGCATATTTGGGTTGATTTGACGGCTATACTTTCTTCTTTCGGACAAAATTGGATTTTTTACATTATCCAGTAAAAAAACTTGCTACTCGATTCACTATTTGATGCCATCTTTTAAGGAAAACTATATATATAGAGTACTGAAGGGGGTTGTGTACCCCTTAAGGAATTATCGTAATATGACATCAATTTGTGGATCTCCAGTTCAATATTGGAAAAGATTTAGATCACCAGCGTCTATTAAAATGCTCTTCCACTGTATCAATGCTCTGCTTTGTAACTGAAACCATTTTCTAGAAACAAACAGATTTCTGAAGACTGTCACAAATTGGTCATTGCGTACTGGAACGGGTCAGTGCGCACCGTACATACGGGTGTTGCATTTTCATCTAAATACACTTATATGTAACCCATAGCAACTTTCACCCCACACCAAGTGAGGAAGGAAACCTTAACGTAAAATGAGTAGATTCAGATTCTACCTTCTAACTCCATGAAAGCTGGTCTCTTTCATTTGAAAAAATGGAATCTGGAAGAAATAAACGTCATTGGAATAAATGACGCAAGCATAACGTGATTTCTTTACAATCTCTACAATTTCAAGGGGAGGGGGTACGCACTGACCCAACCAACACAAAGACTCGTCAGTACTCTAGGAAGTGACAGCAGCCAATCAATAGCTTCAAAAGGGTTGCAGTCCATAATTTTGTCACCTTCAACTTTCACAACTCAATGATTTTCAATCTGTAGGAACAAGCAACAGAAAATTGTATTTTCGGAACACGGCGACCGATCTTCTTATTTTTATGAGACAAATACGGGGTCCTTCCGCGAGGGCAGATACATGGGTGCAGCTGCACTAAATGCAAAAACATGAAAGGCCGGGGTCTAGGGGTAACGTCCCCCTGCAGCTGAAAAAAAAAGATTTATGAAGGTATTTTAGTTTGCTTTTTGCACAATTTAAATACGCAAATGCTTATTGTAAAGTGTTTGAAAAATACAGTAGACACACAAAGATCTTGTTTGACAAATTTAAAAAAAAGGAAATTCCTTTTCTGGTAAAATTCAAAAACAGGAAATCCTCGTACACCAGGAAAAGCTGCACCCATGTAAGACATCTCCGCAAGGTCCAACGAAATGCTAAACACTCACCTGTCGCTGGCTACTCCGCCCATCAGGGCGAAGACGTCCACGTCTTGTCGCGAGCGCAGCATCAGCTCCAAGTTCTTCTCCAGGGTCTCCCGCTCCGAGGCGACGTTGTTGAGCACGCTGCGGGCGTCCCCGTACTTGTCCTGAGGAACGGGGGCCTGGACAGGGGGTGCGTGCAGGGAGGAGGTGCCACTGGAGCCGCCCCCCGACTTGGACGGGCTGCTGCTTCGGCTGCGACCGCCGCCGCCACCGCGGCTCTTGCCCAGCTTGGAGTACGGGGTGGTGTTGGGATCGCGCACTCGCTTCTGTGGGGGACAACGGGAAGAATCTACAGTGGGAACCAGCTAACTCAAGAGTCAGAAAATGGGTACTGCAAGAAAACAGATACGTTGCCTTATATTTTTGTTGTTGTTCCAATTTAATCCTTCTTACGGCAAAACCTTTTCTCTTTCATTCAAAATATCATGAATCTCAAAAAATAAAATGTTAGTTCTTTCAATTTTGATTAACCAGACTTCCACTGTATACATTACGTTTCACTTACGTTTGACACTTTTATCTCAGATTTTAAACCCTTCACTGCCGACTATTAGTTGTGCATGCGCTGCCGGTTTGTCGCACGTTTTTTTAACGCAGCAATTTCGCTAATTAGCGGCGACGTATATATACATCGGTGGCAAATTAATTAGTACTGAAGCGCTATAGAGGACGTATATATACGTCGTCAGCACTGAAGAGGTTAAACATTGAAAATGTCACAAACAATTGGCTGGAAAAAAAGAAGCTTCAATACTTTTGTTTTTTATTGTCATAGTCATAAGCAGCCAATGAGTGAGCAATGCTATATAAACTGAAAGAGTGGTCAGCTTAGGTCATTACAATGATTAACTTATAGTCACACTAACTTGTGGCAGTACCATAGCCGATGAGGTTTATCCGAGGCGTGGTTACTGCTACACATATCTGTATTATAAAAAAAAATCGGGACTTTACTGGTTAAGCACTGCCTCCGGGT
>CM065684.1:18767977-18782977 GCA_017654935.2 Phymorhynchus buccinoides
ACAAGCACAGAACTTCCAGAAGGTGGGGGAACTATTTATCTGAAAAAGACCTGGGGCAGTGGGTGGATGCCTCGTGCCTCCATACGGGGAGCTGGACGACCCCGCCCCCTCCACGAGTCTCTCCCCGTGGGTATACTGGGGGGGGGGGGGGGGGGGGGGGGGGGGGGGGGCTTTCGTAAAAATAGTTCCCCCACCTTCTTGAAGTTCTGTACTTTAACTTCCTAAAATCTGCCACTCTCTTTGACTCTGCCTTTTCCCTTTGCTTTCCATCATCTACTATGTTTCTGACTTATTGGCCCATTCTCCTGTCTTAAAAAAAAAAATCTTCCAAATATTTTTTTCTCTTTTGAGCTTCTCCGAAATCGGAATGTGTCGGCTGTACGCAGCGGGGAGACCAGTGAAAACTGAAAACCGGACACATACGTACCTCACCCATTGTGGGCAGAAGAAGGAAAACAAAGACAACCCCCCGGTATCCCCCCAGTGTGTGTGTGTGTGTGTGTGTGTGTGTGTGTGTGTGCGTGTGTGTGCGTGTGCGTGCGTGTGTGTGTGTGTGTGTGCATGTGTGCGTGTGTGTGTCTAAATTACAACTTAGCCTTCTTTCCAACCTTCTTTTCCTTTTTTTTTTTTACAATCTGTGTTACATAATTATACAGTGTAAGCAAAAATGCTTCTAGTTTTGCATTCACGTACATCCATCCTTAAGGAAACAAAACAAAATTCCAACCGTATTATGTGGCTGAAAAAGTAAAAAAAGAAAAGTTGGAAAAATAACATCAAGGTTTGTCTTTAAAAAAAATAAAGGTAAGGGACCCATTCCATGCACTAACAATAAAACTTACGTCCTGATTTTTCATCATTACACTGGTTCTATTTCTCTATGACAGAGGAGTTTATTTATGCGTACGTGTGTGCGTGTGTGTGTGTGTGTGGTGTGTAAGTGTGAGTGTGTGGTGTATATGTGTGTGTGTATGTGTGCGTGCGCGCGTGTGCGCGTGCGTGCGCGTGCGTGCGCGCGTGCATGTATGTGCGCGCGCGCGCGTGAGCGTGTTCAAGGAAAGTCATCAGTTGATAATATTGAAACCATATCCTCTTGCCGAGACACCAACAAATAACTGTTAAAAAATCAACACGAATCCAGCCAAGTCTTTCAATAATCAGGCAGATTACACACACACACACACACACACACACACACACACACACACGCACACGCGCACACGCACACGCACAAATGCTCACACACGCGGGGGCACATGCAGATGGCACAACCCAAAACAGATGGATTATATAAAGTGGCTGGCTAATCTACAGACTAGGCAATTCTGCGATTTAGGCACGACATATACATGGAATCCAAAACTAAAGAAAAAAAATCTGATCTATGTACATGCAGTGAAACAAGAACAAAAGTTGTAAAATAAAAGGGGCACAAGCCCTGTATTATATGTGTGTGTATTATGTGTGTGTGTGTATGTGTGTGTGTGTGTGTGTGTGTGTGAGAGAGAGAGAGAGAGAGGAGAGAGAGAGAGAGAGAGAGAGAGAGAGAGAGAGAGAGAGAGAGAGAGCGAGAGAGAGAGAGAGAGAGAGAGAGAGAGAGAGAGAGAGAGAGAGAGAGAGAGACGGAAGAGGAGAAGAAAAGAGAGATGAATTGGGTGGTTGTTGAAGGGGATGTTGGGAAGGAGAGAGAGAGAGGGAGAAAACTCCAATTAAAGGCATTCCTTTTCCTCCCCTTCGCCCGATCCATTCTGCACATAGTTGGCCCCAGCTCTGAAGTTATAAGAAATGAAATAAATTAATCGCACAACAACACAAAATGATTATAAAAAAACAAGCAACAGAAAGAGGGGAATGAAATGTAAAAACACAACAAAAAACACCCCACAAAAGAATTAACACGAAAAAGAAACATAGATGTAGATTAGACAAAAGTGAGAGAGACAATAGAAAAAGCTAAATGAATTTACGAGAGAGAGGAGGGGGGGAGAGATAGAGAGAGAGAGAGAGAGAGAGAGAGAGAGAGAGAGAGAGAGAGAGAGAGAGAATAGAGAGAGAGGGAGAGAGAGAGAGAGAGAGAGTGAGAGAGAGAGAGAGACCGAGAGGAATGAGAGAGAGAGGAGAGAGAGAGAGAGAGAGAGAGAGAGAGAGAGAGAGAGAGAGAGAGAGAGAGTGATAGAGAGAGACAGAGAGAGAGAGACAGAGAGAGACAGACAGAGAGAGAGTGTAATATAAGGAAAGATAGATGTAGAGGTAGCATACAAGTATGGGTCTCCCTGGCATTGTGGTACCTCCAGGATCAACCCACTACTTTTTTATTTTTTGTTGCTCGTTTTAGCTGTCCCCCCCCATCTTCTGGGCCGTTACAGTGGCGCCGCTCCCACGCCGCTCAATCATTCCGAGTCCCAACTCACAGCCCCCCCACCCCCCCCCCCCCCCCCCCCCCCCCCCCCCCCCCCCCCCCCCCCCCCCCTGACAGGTCGCAGAAAAGCCACTATCTTCATTAACCCTTTCACCGCCAGCCATATTTCAGCCAAAAATTTCCATTAAAATTACCTGGGTAGAGAACAGAATCCATCTGCAGTATTACGGATTCTTCTGTGACATATCTAAAATAAGGTCTATCCTTACTTCCCAAAACTAAGACTTTGGATCTTTGGATAGTAGACCCCAATTTGATGCCTTTTAGTGACATAGGTGTTAAATCACTGTGGTGCTAAAAAGCGACTTTGGCGGTGAAAGGGTTAAAGCTGGAATTCCAAAGAAAGCCGGCGATTTTCAATGGCACTATTCAAACATCGCTCTAAAAACAAAAACAAAAAAACAATCGCGCCTACGGAATAGGAATTTGTTCGGAAATAATTAAGGGGAGTAATTTGATGGTGTGTAGCGGTCTACCTAAAATACGAAAACGAGCGAAAACGGGCGAAAACATGAGACTGAATCTGATTCAAAGGGATTACGCTGATCTTGGGTCATTACGTCAATTTTAACACCATGGGCAGCATCTAAGGAACCTTTCTGCCAAGTTTCATTAAGATTTAATAGTACGGTACAATTGTGAGAAGTGGAAAAAAGTTCAGTCGGCGGAAGTAATGGCTAGCGGAAGCGAGTTTATAAAAAAAAATGCAGATCGGAAATTACATCTAAATATGGATCAACAATCGATTAAACATAAAATCTATGCAAAATTTGGTAGGGTTTAGACAAATTTAACATTTTTTGTTCTTGTTTACGATCAAAAATGCACTTTCGCTTCTGTTTTCGCCCGTTTTCGCTTGTTTTCGTATTTTAGGCACACCCGTGTGGAGGAGTTATCTTGCCTAATTCAATCAGTCAAACAGGGGAAGCTACTCTAGCATCAGGTATATCCCCAGCTCTAACCTCGAGTTGACACACATCACTTAGAACACTGTGCGTCATTCTAAAATTGGTGTCATTTATAGTTTTACGTCACATTTTGCAAGTTCTAACAGTTTGTGGCCACTTGTGACCACCCCTCTATTTAAAACGTTTGCAAATCGTTCAGTCGATGATCGCTTCGCGGTTTCACTCTTCGACGCCATATTGTTGCTATGGTATTTGACCAAGTAATCGAGGTAAACAATTATAATTTTCACGAAAAGCTCTCCCCTAGGTTCTTTTTTTGTTCCGAAAATCGTCTATTGCAAGCAACGTTTTTCACCAGTAGGCCTACCACAAGTTTCTTCACGCTTTTGGAATAGCCATGGTCGCTGGAAAAAATGGCGTAATGTTTTAGTTCCGCCCATTTTCAGACTATTTTCGACGGCAACAAACATATTTTTTGGCTCCACCAGGCGATAAAATAAAACCACGAGCGATTTTCGACTCAGTGACTGCTCGCGATTATGACATTACTGTTGGTGGCGATAACATTTAACCGCGGGTGATTATCGCAGGTCGATATTTTCGCCTTTAAAATCGCCCATATGGAATGGTCAACCTATGGCGATATTTTTCACGCCAGAGGGCAGTCAATGCATTAGGGGCTTATCACGCGATTTTCTTACTTGGGCGTAGTGAGAGAGAGACTCAGAGAGAGATGGTAGGACCACTCACTGTCTCTCTCTCTTTCTTTATCCCCAACTAATAATATAGAGAGGATTAGCCCCACATGAGCGTCATGCCCTCTGGCGTGAGAAAAATCGCACTAAGTCTCTCATTCCGGCTTTAGAGTTACAAAAAATGTCCCATAATCATGTACTAGGTCGGAGGATGTCAAAGACACACCAGATCACGTGTCAAAATCACGGGTATCACGTGTTTTCCCTATTATAGCTGAAAAGAAATCTTGTTTCGACCAGGTCTGACTTCCCATACAAATGCTCCCAAATTCAAACCGAAACATAATTTTAAAGAGCAACCTCAATTTGAAGTTGGGGACATTTGTATGCGTGGGTCACAGCTACCCAGAAAACCCCCGCCCAAGGGACTTAATCGTGCTGCGTCAGTGTGTCGTTAAACTCATTGTTTCTTCTTCTAGCATACAAGAGTGAGAGGTAGTGGGTGTCTGTGTGCGGGGGGGGGGGGGGGGGGGGGGGGGGGTGGGGGGGTGTGTGGCGTGGGTGTGTGAAGAAGTTAAGTGTGCTCGGGCGGCACGGGTCCGTGCGTCGGCATGCTGATCAGGCCCCCAGTCCGCACAGGAACTAATGAAAAGAGCTCCCGAGGTGAACAAATAAATTGCAACAGACCCCCACCCCCTGCTCCGCCCACCCCCTCCCACGCCGCCTCTCTATCAAACACCCCCTCCCCCCCCCCCCCCCCCCGCACCCCCCACCCTTATTAATTTTCTTTCAATATCTTATCCTAACCCTATTCTTTTTTTCTTCTGTTCACTACAAAAAAATAAATAAATAAATAAATAAAGAAAGAAAGAAAAAAGAAAGAAGAAAGAAAGAAAAAAAAAAAAGAAGAGAAGAAAGAAAAAAAGAAAAAAGAAGAAAGAAAAGAAAAAACGAAAGAAAGAAGAAAGAAAGAAGAAAGAAGAAAGAAGGAATCAAACAAACCCCTTCTCTCTTCTCTATTTTCTTCCACCGAGCTTCTTATAAAAAAAAAGCTGATCACCCCCACCTCCACACCCACACCCCCGTAGTTTATCTCTACAACATTGCATGAATATGCATGGCAAGGGCCCGAGAGCCGCACTCGCATACGGTTGGGGTTTTGTTTTTTTGGGAAAAGAGAGAGAGAGAGCGAGCGAGAGACAGAGAGATAGACAGAGAGAGAAAGAAAGAGAGAGAGAGAGAGAGAGAGAGAGAGAGAGAGAGAGAGGAGAGACGAGAGAGAGAGAGAGAGAGAGAGAGAGAGAGAGAGAGAGAGATATAGAGAGAGAGAGAGAGAGAGAGAGAGAGGAGAGAGAGAGAGAGAGAGAGAGAGAAGAGAGAGAGAGAGAGGAGAGAGATGAGAGATAGAGATATATAGAGAGAGAGATATATTATATATATATTAGAGATCTATATATATAGAGAGAGAGAGAGAGGAGAGAGAGAGAGAGAGAGAGAGACAGAGGAGATAGATATATATAGAGATATAGATATATATATATATATAGAGTAGAGAGAGAGAGAGAGAGAGAGAGAGGAGAGAGAGAGACAGAGCGAGAGAGAGAGAGAGAGAGAGAGAGAGACAGACAGAGAGAGATAGATAAGTAGAGAGAGAGAGAGAGAGACAGGAGAGAGAGAGAGAGAGAGAGAGAGAGGAGAGAGAGAGAGAGAGAGAGGTGACGGCTGTGGCTGCAGGGGAATGGGAGGGGGGGGGGGGGTGAGATTACGGGAGAGGGGGCATAACGATGGGGGGAGGAGGGGGGGGGGGATTCAGAGGTCAAGCCCCTAAAAAGCGTGACCTGCCTGCCTCCGAGGCTATTACAGGGAAAGCGAGACCGGATGGGTTGAGAGGAACATAATATTGTTCAACTTCACGGGGCCGGTCCCTCCCTCTCCCTCACTGTCTTACCTTGATGCAACCAGATAACACGGATCCACTAATGTCCTCCTTTGATGCAACCAACGTGTGTTAAGTCCTTTTGCGGACATTTGTCCTCCTCTCAGTGAAATGCATCTTTCAAACCAAAGCCAAGAAACATTGACTCACTTTCTGCTGCTCTTTAAAAACATGTATTTTCCATAGAAAATGAATAATCACACTAAGGACTAGGCGACAGTTTGACCCGTATTTTGTTACAAGTTTGAAATGCGTAAACCGAGTCAAAGCACCAGAAATATCGATTGAAAACTAACAAAATCCAATACTGACATCGTCTTCATGAAACTAGCTATACTCTTCAGCCTCGTTTTCGCTCGCGTGACCTTTGACCGCCCAGATCATTAATAAAGGTGAATGACCTACAATAAGCATAGCTAGGGTCTCCTATGACCATGTACTTATATTCTTGATCAGCATGTTGCACAACCTAATTCAGATCCTGAATTTTGAACCGCCGGTGCAAACCTCCGCCAAGGAAGACTCACAAAAACCGAAATGTCCTTTTCATGTCCGAGCTAGTATCTCATGAACCAGTGGGTAGAATGGCTTCACATTTTGTGTGCTAATGTAACATGGCGAGTAATGGGTAAAGGTCAAAATGTGCCGCCCCCCCCCTTTACATTTCTCGGTTCTCCCCGCATTTTCAGACTAACCTTTCATACTGCCTATAGGCCTTTGCAACTAGGGTTATTAACTCCCTTGACAGTGAGAGTAATTGCTCCTGTTGGTCAGTACTGACAAGGGCATTCACTCTTGCGAAAGGCAGCCATTTAGTGGCATCAAATAGGGGTTATTGACGAGAGTTATCCCCCTGTCTGGTCAGTACTGAACCATCTTCCCCTACCCTCCAAGGGCATTCACTCTTGCAAAAGGTGTTCGTTGCAGACCCCAATAATAATGAAATAAATACTTGCAATAACTACCGCCCCCCCCCCCCCTTCCCCCGCCCAAAAGCAGAAACAGGGTCAATGTAGACTAATGCGCACGTAAGGACAAAACGTGCACGAGATGACTTCACAAAAACGTGCTTTCGTTTTCCTTCTGATATACCAACCCCGACCTTATACATGTAGATTTTAATCTTTTTTTTTTAAACCTGGGTTGGGGTGGGGATGGGGGGGGGGGGTGGTAGTGGTGGGTGGAGGGGGGGGGGGCACAGGTAGGAAGAGGAGAGAGTGAAGGGCCAAAGTAAAGGGTGCAGATGCGATCACATGTGCGCATATAACACTTTTTTTTTTACTCAATGAACGGACGTTTACTCGTTACTAAATGCGCCTTCAGGGTGTCCGATGCTCGGCGTTTTCTTATTCTTTCTTTTTGAGAACCAGACCTGTTTACCCCCTACACAAGTCTTGAGTAGTCTGGATAGCTGAAATGACAGTAGTTTTGGGTGTGAAATGAGTAGTCCTCTTCATTAGACCATCAAATAATGTTCACTGAAAATGAGTAATTACCAACCGTGATCGTAGAGAGCGGATTGGTAATGTTTTCACTCGTGTCTCCTGAGGTGGTGTTTGTATGTTTGTATGTATCCTCTCTAGCGTTTGAACGGATGGACTTAGGGTGCTCAAATTTTGCATGCGGGTAGGTAGTAGGAAGATCTAGGCCACGTTCGATAATGAAGGTTATGGGTCAAAGGTCAAGGTAACTGGAGCCGAATAACGCTGCCGCGCGGTTGGTGATTTAGCGTCTTAACGCTCTAGTTAGAGCATTCTTTTGGAATTTTGAAGAGTAGTAGAGGTCCAAATTGAGTAGAATACTACTAGAAAAGAGTAGAGTAAACAGGTCTGGAGAACCAAGCTTCCGAACGAACCAAAATCAACCAACCAGACCTGGTTTATTACGAACCTTCTTTCACTTATATAATCGCATAATGCTTTAATTTTTAAAAAACAACGCAATACCCACATCACGTCATTGAGTGTATTCTGTGTCGCATAATTCTGACATGTCAGGAAATTGACATGAAATCATCAGCTCTGCAGTTTGCATAAGATAGAGTATGTGTCTTTGCAAGTATTTTATTTCCTTAAATACTGTTGTTGTTTCATAATAGTTTTTAACCCAATACTCGTAGCTATTGCTTAAAGGCTCAGCCGGCGTACAAAAGGAGCCAGTCTCGAGCCTTGCGGCCTTACCTATCTGTATTTTTTTTTTTAAATCGGGACTTTCCTGGTGTTGCACTGCCTCCGGGCATTGCCTCCAGGATCGTTCCCACCATCTTGATATCTACTAATGTCCCATAAGTATGTGTCTGTTCCAGACTGGAGGACGTTTAAGCAGATGTTAATCGTTCACTCGTGTGGCTTAATCCTGCCTTCCTCCTCGTGTGCCGCAACTCTTTACCCTTACCCTTCTCTCTGCAGCGCGAGGCAGCAAGCGTCGGACTAGTTGACCCGATGCTTTGGATCGGGTGATTTGGCTTTAACGGTGGTTAACCCCTTGACTGCCACCAACGTATCACCTATTGACCTGATGACGTCACTGATGATGTCATCATCAGATGAAGAGGAATAACCCTGACATGCTGGCTTTTGCCTCAACGCAGATAAGAGAGTAATATCCCCGGACCATTTTGCCAGATTGGCTCTATCAGTTGTCTTTTTCGTGGCATGATTAGCCCAATGGTTTTTTCTTTAATTTTCTCTGGCAGTCAAGGGGTTAAACGTTTCCTCTCGTTTTATAGATTGCACGCTATGCTGTGCTCAATGACATTATGGAATGCTGCATGTTCGCCTTCAACCCGTTATAGTAATTATCGAAACTGTAGAGAGAGCAAACAAGATCCTCTGCAAGTATCTTCTTCTTCTTCGATCACTCAGGATAGGTTAGGTTAGGTTAGGTGCATTATAGCCACAGAAAAACTTTATTTCATTATGTCTACAAGAAATAAGGCCCCAAAGGCCTTTGCGTGGAATACGTACATCAGAAGTCTATCCGGATAATTTGGCATTCATATTTGAAACAGATGATAGATGGACGAAAAAGAGAAAGAAAAGAAAACCGAAGAATAACAACGACAACAAAAAACACTCACATAAAAGTCTTCTGGTATCAAAATGTGATTATACGCGCGCAAAAAACACTCACATAAAAGTCTTCTGGTATCAAAATGTGATTATACGCGCGCACACACGCGCACGCGCACGCACACGCACACACACACACACACACACACACAGTGACACACACACACACACACACACACACACACACACACACACACACACACACACACACACACACACACACACACACACACACACACACACACACGATTAAGCTTAAAATTATAGCCCCGTCGACAGCAAAGGCCATGTCAGGGCTGTCACCACGTTACATCTTACCACGTATTAAAACACAAGGTAAAAACAAAATCAAAGTTTTTTTGTTAAAATACTGTTGTTAAAAACCATTAATCAATCACAAACTTAGCAAGTAAAAACATGACACGTCTAGAATTAAAAACATCACAGTAGCTTACATCAAGTGACACACACACATACACACACACACACACACACACACACACACACACACACACACACACACACACATACACACAGAGACACACTCACACACACACACTGCATAAAGATCATCATGTCTCATTGTGTGCGCACATACACAGCCCCCCCCCCCCCTCCTCTCTCTCTACCATAGAATATCTCTCACGCATACACACACACACTTTGCATATAAAAACTAACAACCACCTTTTAATGGCACTTTTGTGTGTGTGGCCAGTGTGTTGAAAACTCATGCAAATGATATGCTCACAGCAAACGTTCTTTCTTTTTTTAGTCCCCGAGCCGAAGGTTCGGGGAGCTATTGTTTTTGTCTGGTCCGTCCGTCCGTCCGGTGTCCGTCCGTCCGTCCGGCGTGCCTCCGTCCGTCCGGCTATTCGTCCGTTTTTCTCAAAAACTATTCAGCCTATCATCATCAAATTTGGTATACTAGTTTGCCAAGATGCAAGCTATCCACTGATGTATTTAGTTTGACATTAAGGTCAAGGTCGCGCCAGTTACGGGGTTCAAACCCCGAAACACATAATTGCTAATATCTCGCGAAGTTTTGCATGTATTTTAATGCAGTTTTTTTCCACAACATTTCTTGATGAATGGTCTATAACACAGTTGTCATGAATTTTTCTGTGCGCGCGTGTGCGCATGATCGCGCGCGCTCAAATCACGGGTCCGAACCCCAAGGCTATAATTTACGTGCTGTTTTGATGCGTTTTTATGAATGTGTACAGCCGACACATTCCGATTTCGGAGTACCTCGGCGATGCTGCGAGGGGACTTTGCAGCCGCTCGGCGTTGCACTTGTTCTTTTGTTTTTTGTTGTTGCTTCTTTCTTTTTTTCTTCTTAATTTAAAGGAAAAGTAAATAACTTTCAATTTTGGTTTTCTTTCCCCTGTATTATTTCCTCTTTTTTTTCTTCGTAATTTAAAGGAAATGTAAATAACTTCAATTTTCTTTTGCTTTCCCTTGCATTATTTCCTCCCATTCTGTTTGTTCTTCTTTCTGTTTCCATGTTAACGGGTCACCGTGGAGGCTATTCATTCTGCCCCAGCTTTTGGCAAAATATCAACAGTCCCCCGTTTCCGTGGGGATACTGGGGGGTCTTTTGCATAAATAGTTCCCCCACCTTCTGGAAGTTCTGTGCTTGTAACTTCCTCTAATCTGTTACTCTCTTTGACTCTGCCTTTTTCCCTTTGCTTACTGTCATCTACTATGTTTCTGCCTTTGCCTTTTTTTTCTCCCACGAAACACTTTCAAAAACATTTCCTCCAGCCGAAGTCGGACTCGCTGGGCCTAACTATTTCATAGGTAGGCGTATAACGGCGGCAGCATGACGCATCTGCGCTCATAATGAGGCTTTATACCGAACATTCTCTGCCCCTGTCTCGAGACCTGATATGCGAACGCCACCTACTTAAGATTATCGCCCTTGCCCGTCAGGAACTAGTGGTTTACAGCCACAGAAAATGATCTGCTCCTGACTCGTCACCAGGGGGCATCGGCAGTTCGGGCCTTAAATGATCGTCCTTTCGTGTCGGCAAGGAGTAGTATAAAGCCTCATTGACCGGAAACTGTCTGAGCTATATCGAAGAAGAAGACGACGAAGAAGATTGTTCAGCCTACACTTTTTCTCCGTTTCTTTAAAAACATAGTTCCACCTCCACTCCCTCCCACCCAGACTCTCTTCTCCTCTCCCGACAACAACCACCCTCGATCCACAAGTGGCTGGTGTCACATATCCAAGCCCTCCCCACCCCACCCCGCCCCTCCTCCCCCCCTCCTCCCAATCCAGTCACGTGCGGACTAACCCAGCCTCTTATCCCATCCAACCCACCCATCTGCTATGCGCTATTATTCCGCTCAAGGATTAACACAGACCCACGCCAGGGGGCCGCGTGCCCGAGCCGGGGCTCGTCAAAAACTGCTGATTGGTCGCCCTGTAGTCCTTGCACGTGCGCCTCGCGACCCCAAACCTCCCTGCGGGGCCACAGACAGGAGCCACGGAGGTCACTTACCCTTTATCGGAGTTATCAAAATGATAATAGGTTATTAAAACATGTGGTTGGTGACGATGTTCGGGATAAATAAGTTGTTAAAAGTTGATATAGCAATTTTACTATATAGTGAAACAAGCATACGGTAACCATAATGGTGCCAAAATCGTTCAATATTTTCTAACCATTTGTGTCCCACAAAACCTCTGGTTTTCTTACGACAATAACAACATTGTTCTTGTTCTTGTTCTTGTTCGAGCCCGTGTGCACAGAAATACCAAGTATCTAACCATTTGTGTCCCACAAAACCTCTGGTTTTCTTACGACAATAAAACATTTTTGTTCTTGTTCTTGTTCGAGCCCGTGTGCACAGAAATACCAAGTATCTAACCATTTGTGTCCCACAAAACCTCTGGTTTTCTTACGACAATAAAATCATTGTTCTTGTTCTTGTTCTTGTTCGAGCCCGTGTGCACAGAAATACCAAGTATCTAACCATTTGTGTCCCACAAAACCTCTGGTTTTCTTACGACAATAAAACATTTTTTTTCTTGTTCTTGTTCGAGCCCGTGTGCACAGAAATACCAAGTTCTTGTTCCCACAAAACCTCTTGTTCTTGTTCGAGCCCGTGTGCACAGAAATACCAAGTAACTCTTGGGGGGGAACAGAAGAAGAAAAGTAATGGTGGGTAGGAGATATGTGGAGTAAAGAGGAGGAATAGAAGAGACTAAAGAGAGGAATATAATGGATAGAAGGGGGGATAGATGAGTATTGAGGAAAGGTACAAGACTGCGAAGACCCAGGGACTCGAAGATACAAAAGAAAGAAATATAGATGAACAGCACAAGAAAGCTTAAAGATACACTGACGCACCACGAGTAAGTCCCTTGTTTTTTTCTGGGTAGCTGTGACCCACATACACATGTCCCCCATCTTCAAATTGAGGCTGCTCTTTAAAATTATGTTTCGGTTTGAATTTGGGGGCATTTGTATGGGAGTGAGACCTGGTCAAAACAAGATTTATTTCCAGCTATAACAGGAAAACCACGTGAAACCCGTGATTTTGACACGTGATTTGGTGAATCTTTAAGCAAATACAAAACTAGGCACTGTCGCAGCCAAAATCGTCGCTCGTTCAAATCTGTCGCCCGCTACTATGAGAGTGTGTATTTGCGACATTCAGCATGAACCACAAATTTCACTTTTTTCTAGGGTTAGGGTTAGGGTTAGGGTTAGGCAAATGGTTCAAGTAAAGAAAGAGTGAAATTTGTGGTTGTCGCAAATACACACTCTCATAGTAGCGGGCGACAGATTTGAACGAGCGACGATTTTGGCTGCGACAGGAGGCACGAATTGTAGAGGGAAAAAGGGAGAGCTAAATGAATGAATAAATGCATTTTCTCCTTCCCCAATAAACGAAGAAATAAACAATGCAACATTATGCTGAAAGATGCCTCCTAGTAATGGTGGGTAGATGGAAGATGGTCATAATTCATTGCAACACGATGATGACATTGTCTGCATTATCATACTAAGATGAGTTTTTTCTTCTAAGCCTCAGTGACGACGACAACAATGTAACTGTTACACGCTCTCTGTTAGTATATCTGTCTGTATCTGTCTGTTGTCCTCCCCCCTCCCCTTCAAAATGGTCTCTAGTCAGGCAAAGACTAGTCCAAAAGGATCCACGTTCAAAGAAGCGACAATAGAAAAGAGTGAATTAGTATGTAGCCTAGTCACGCACGACACGTGAATTAACAAAGCTGAGCATCAGAGTCAAATTACACAACAGAATACTTTGGTGGTGATTACCTAGGCTTTCTTTGTCCTTTAAAAAAAACCTGAAACGTAAATGCTACGCTGTCACAAAACATGTGTAAATAGTGTGTGTGTGTGTGTGTGTGTGTGTGTGTGTGTGTGTGTGTGTGTGTGTGTGTGTGTGTGTGTGTGTGTGTGTGTGTGTGTGTGTGTGTGTGTGTGTGTGTGTGTGTGTGTGTGTGTGTGTGTGTGTGTGTGTGTGTGTGTGTGTGTGTGTGTGTGTGTGTGTGTGTGTGTGTGTGTGTGCGTGTGTGTGCGTGCGTGCGTGTGCGTGCGTGTGCGTGTGCGTGCGTGCGTGTGTACGCGCGTTGTAAGGCCATGCGTGCATTCACATTCATGCTCATGTGTGCATGAATGAGAGTGTGTGCTTTCTAAATAGAGTGAAGCAGGGAAGTAGATATGACGCATGCTGCGTTCGTGTGTGTGCTTTTGAAATTTGTGTACATGGTTGACAGACCCAGAGACAGAGAGAGTCCTACCTCTTTTGATTCAAAGTATTACATTTTATCATCCTTGCCTTTGTGTGCCCTTAATTAGAAGCCATATTGCTCACAGAAAAATCATTCTTATCCAAATCACACTTTTTCCTTCTTCAAAATTATATAGTTTCTCTTTGTTAATGTTGTTTGTTTTGAATTAATATTGATTGTTGCTAAACAATCGTCTTTTGAAATTTACTGTTGTTGGAGTGTTTTGATGGCTGCATTGCATGCACAGTACAATTGACCTGAAGACGTACCATTTTTTTTTCTTTATAGAAAAAAACATAAACATCAAAATAAATCTTATAACTTGCAATTGTGCAATATCAGTTTTTGTTCTTTCTAATTAAAAGGGAACGCCATAAGCCTTCCAAAGGTAAAAAACCACCAAAATAAACCCACGAAAAATGTTTGAATGGTTATTGCTTCGTTTTATAAATTGGAACTTCCAAATACATTAGCATGATTGTGCTTACGTGCTCACGCGCACATGCTTACATGTTAGATGCAATGCAAATGACGTATGTCAAACACCACAGTTTTTACTTAAATAAACAACATTTTCTTCTTTTATTTTTTATTTTTGGGGGTCCCATTTTCGGGTGCTTCCAGTGGAGTTGCCCCATGCTACCGTTTTCAAGTCTCTTCTTATTCTTCTGCGTTCCCAGACCATATGGCCACAATGGGTAAGGTACGTATGTGTCCGGTTTTCAGTTTTCACTGGTCTCCCCGCTGCGTACAGCCGACACATTCCGATTTCGGAGGAGCTCAAAGGAGAAAAGTTATTAGGAAGATTTTTTGTGTGGAAAAAAGGCAGGATAATGGGCCAATAAGGCAGAAAGATAGTAGATAATAGAAAGCAAAGGGAAAAGACAGAGTCAAAGAGAGTGGCAGATTAGAGGAAGTTACAAGCACAGAACTTCCAGAATGTGGGGGAACTATTTTTATTGACCCCCGGTATCCCCACGGGGGATTTCAAGTCTCAACTCGCAGCAACAACCTAGTATTTCAGATTCAGACCCCCCAAACCAAAAGTCTCAACAGGGAGCAGATCTATGTTTGGGCCATCAAGATGCTGCAGCCAAAGACGACACTGCCCTGCCGCTGACTCACTTCAGTGGAGTACGGTGGAGCCTGTTTTGATCTAATGCCGGCGACAGACTATGTGACTGCCGCATGTGA
>CM065684.1:18795477-18807977 GCA_017654935.2 Phymorhynchus buccinoides
AGGACAACTAGTGCCTTTCTTTTCCTGGATGTTTGACGGCTGGCACCTACATGTACATGCTTGGAGAGAGAGAGAGAGAGAGAGAGAGAGAGAGAGAGAGAGAGAGAGAGAGAGAGAGAGAGAGAGAGAGAGAGAGAGAGAGAGAGAGAGAGTGTAAGCGTGCGTGCGTGTGTGTGTGTGTGTGCGTGCGTGCGCGTCTGTGTGCGTGTGCGTGTGTGTGTGTGTGTGCGTGTGCGTGCGTGTGCGCGTGCGTGTGCGTGTGTGTGTGTGTGTGTGTGTGTGTGTGTGTGTGTGTGTGTGTGTCTGCGTGTGTGTTAGTGGTTCAAAACAAACTTAAATTTTGATTGAACTTTCGGTTTTTAGGTTTAGGTTGACAACCTACAAAATGTACGAACTTAACCACCAAATCTAACGCCTTTGCTGAAAGCAAATATAATATCTTGTGAATCGCTGTACAGAGTTACTCCAAGTTTCTATTGCGCAATCTTACACGAATGATACTCCTAAGTTTCTATTGCGCAATCTTACACGAATGAAAGGGCATATCCGATCCGGGTGTGCGCGAAGGAACAGGGGCTTTAGCTTGACATTTGCCGAACTCACGGTCTGGGCATACATACATGCAACACTTGCGTTGAAGAACATAGGACAACATTCAAGACGACATCGTCGACATTGGAATGGAGCTCTCTTTTAGCTGCGTGCAACCACTAAGTACACTTGCGTTGAAGAACATAGGACAACATTCAAGACGACATCGTCGACATTGGAATGGAGCTCTCTTTAGCTGCGTGCAACCAGTAAGTACACTTGCGTTGAAGAACATAGGACAACATTCAAGACGACATCGTCGACATTGGAATGGAGCTCTCTTTTAGCTGCGTGCAACCAGTAAGTAATTCGATCAGGGTTATTCCACAGAAACACGGAAGTCTTGTTTTTGTAAAGTCCTTACATTTAAAGACACACTGACGCACCACGATTAAGTCCCTTGGGTTTTTTTCTGGGAAGCTGTGACCCACACACAAAATTTCAAACTTTCAAACTTCAAATTGAGGCTGCTCCTTAAAATGATGTTTCGTTTGCAATTTGGGGACATTTGTATGGGATTCAAAATGGGTCAAAACAAGATTTCTTACCAGCTATAAAAGGGAAAACCCGTGAGTTTGACACGTGACCTTGAGGTTTAACCCTTTCACCGCCAGCCATATGTCAGCCTAAGATTTCCATCAAATTTACCTGGGTAGAGAACAAAATCCATCTGCAGTATTGGTGATTCTTCTGTGACATATATAAAATAAGGTCTATCCTTACTTCCCAAAACTAAGACAATAGGGTCTTTGGATAATAGACCCCAATGTGATGCATTTTAGTGACATAGGTATTCAATCACTGTGGTGCTAAAATGCGACTTTGGCGGTGAAAGGGTTAAAGACAGGATAGGGAGGGAATCGAGCGTATATTATATATATGGAATTGCTGCAGGTATCTTTGTTGGTCAATGTTGTTTGCTCAAAGACCTACTAGTGTCAAGTATAATGTCATTATCAATACTCCCCATCCACTCCCCGCCTCTGTCTCTCTGTGTATGCCCCACCCCACTCCCCTATCTCTTCCAGAATCAAACGCAGGGGAAGACGGGGTAAAAGGCGCATGGGCGGGTAAGAAGCCCACCCCAATTATCTCATGAAATGAAGCAAATTTCAGTCTCATTTTGCCCATGAGACGAGCGTTAACTGTCTAGCATTCGTCTCATGGGCAAATTTGACTGAAATTTTCTTTATTTCATGAAATAATTGGGGTGGGCTTCTTACCCGCCCATGCGCTTTTTTACCCCGTCTTCCCCTACGCAACAGAAATTCCCTTTGTTAGGCGAACGTCAATGAAGAACACATCCTCCCTTTGCAGTTTGGCCCCAAAAGAAGGGATTTCGTGCCGACGCCTACTTCGGAGATTCCAGCCCCTTGAAGTCTCCGAATCAGTAGACGTAGGGAAAGTTGTTTTCTTTAATCTGTTCTACTACCATATTATACACTGTGTACCCCTACCCTCCTCCCTCTCGCGCTCTTTAACCCCCCCCCCCCCTCCCCCACCCCACTTGTTGTCCCCTCCTCCTCTTACCTCCGTTTCAAATCCGTTCTTTTCCGTGTCGCGTGCAGTCACGCCATGTGACCATCTCCTTTCCCCTCCAATCACCGTCGGCACCCCGGCACGCGCAATGGACGGACGACATGCAATCCGAGCATTACCCTCCCTTCGACTAATGAAGACCCACCCCACCCCCCTTCACCCCCCACCCCCACCCCTGGAGGAACCACAAAAAACTTTGGCTGTACGCACAGACAGAAGGTGATTTGAAAAGGCGGGGTGGACAGAATAGATAAAACGAGAATCGCCAGAAGGGAGGAGGAAGGGAGGGAGGGAGAGAGAGAGAGAGAGAGAGAGAGAGAGAGAGAGAGAGAGAGAGAGAGAGAGAGAGAGAGAGAGAGAGAGAGAGGAGAGAGAGAGAGAGAGAGAGAGAGAGAGAGGGGAGAGAGAGAGAGAGAGGGAGAGAGAGAGAGAGAGAGAGAGAGAGAGAGAGAGAGAGAGAGAGAGAGAGAGAGAGAGAGAGAGAGAGGAGAGAGAGAGAGAGAGAGAGAGAGAGAGAGAGAGAGAGAGAGAGAGAGAGAGAGAGGAGAGAGAGAGAGAGAGAGAGAGAGAGAGAGAGAGAGAGAGAGAGAGAGAGAGAGAGAGAGAGAGAGAGAGAGAGAGAGAGAGAGAGAGAGAGAGAGAGAGAGCAGGGGTGGGAGATTACAGACGGAACCAAAATGCAGGTAACAAAAGATAGAGAGGGTGGAAGAAAGAGGCTAGGAGAGACTAGAAATTGGGATGAAAATGGTGGCTGTTCCAAATCGATCAGTCATTTTTTTTAACCTTCTATCTAGGGGGTGGGGGGGGGGGGGGTGATGGAGGGGGGCTAAAACTTAACCCTCCCTCCCTTAAACCCGCCCCTCCTTCCTGATTCCGCTCCTACCTTTAAACGTAACAGCAAAATACTTTAACCCTTTCACCGCCAGCCATATTTCAGCCAAACAATTCCATTAAATTTACCTGGGTAGAGAACAAAATCCATCTGCAGTATTGGGGATTCTTCTGTGACATATATAAAATAAGGTCTATCCTTACTTCCCGAAACTAAGACAATAGGGTCTTTGGATAATAGACCCCAATTTGATGCCTTTTAGTGACATAGGTGTTAAATCACTGTGGTGCTAAAATGCGACTTTGGCGGCGAAAGGGTTAAGACAAGGCTGCTTACGTGAACTTTCTCACAATACAAATAATAAAAATACTCTTGAAACTTGCAAGGACGAAACAGATCTCGGTGTTAGTTTTGATTCAGAGTTAACAACATTTTGACAAACACGTAAATAGTGATATTAACGAAGGGAACAAAATGCTTGGTTCGATCAGAAGAAATTTCACTGGACCTTCCTGGAAGGTCTTTGACTGGACTAGACAATCATGTACTTGTAAAGCTCTACAAAAGCCTAGTTAGACCGCACTTGGAATATGGACATGAAATCTGGAACCCGTTTTTGAAGAGACAATTCTCAGCAATAGAGAAGCTCCAGAGAAGGGCCACTAAACCTGTCAAACACCTTGGCAATCTAGACTATGAAGAAAGGCTTACGAGATGAACCCTTTTGCCGCCAGCCATTTTTCAGCCCCAAAACCCCCCATAAAACTTAACTAGGTAGAGAAAATACAATATCTGCAATATTGGCAATTCCTCTGTGACATAACATTAAGCCTTTCCTTACCTCCCAAAATTAAGAAAATAGTGTCTTTGGATAACAGGCTCTGATTTGATTCCTTTTAGTGACATGAGTGTTAAACCATTGTGGTGCATAAATGCGACATTGGCGGCGAAAGGGTTAAAGCAACCATCGTTAAAATATAGAAGAATTCGCGGGGTACTGATTGATACAAAAATGTTAATACTACTACTACTACTACTACTACTACTACTACTAACAACACTTTGTCCCATTTAACCAAAGATTCAAAACCCCGTAACAATGAATTACAAATATTAACACAGTACGGTTGAACAAATATTTTAGAAAACATTTCTTCTCTAGCAGAGTAACAAAGTTTCGGAATAACCTTCATGCACACATGAGTGAAAAAAGCTGTATCTAGGGGAAGACGGGGTAAAAAGCGCATGGGCGGGTAAGAAGCCCCCCCCCCCCCCCCCCCCCAATTATTTCATGAAATAAAGAAAATTTCAGTCAAATTTGCCCATGAGACGAATGCTAGACATTAACGCTCGTCTCATGGGCAAAATGAGACTGAAATTTGCTTCATTTCATGAGATAATTGGGGTGGGCTTCTTACCCGCCCATGCGCTTTTTACCCCGTCTTCCCCTAATTAGCTTATTTTATTACCTGAATAAATAACATTTCGTCCCCCCCCCCCCTCTCTCTCTCTCTTGTTATTTTCTATTCTTGTTATGCATTTTATACTTTCTTTTTGTTTTCCTTTTCTTGTTATTTGGCTTACCCCCCCCCCCCCCCCCCCCCCCACCCCCCTCTCGAGGGCATGGTGCAAAGAAGCTTGAGCTTATCCGTTTACCATCATTAAACATTCGTAGTCGTAGTCGTATTCTCCCTCTCAAATCACTTTACCAATCAGTCAGTCAGACTCCTATCAAACAAATCAATGCGAGTGATTTACTAACCTGAGGATGAAAGACATCGCGATAAGTCTGTGTAACCCGATATCTAAACACACGATATTTAATAACAACCCCGACCAATAGCGGTTATCATTTACACACACAAGAATTTGACCACAAGATAATTGTCGTGACCTCTGATAATTATGTGAATATAGTGCCATCATACCCATCGTTCAATCGTGCATGATAATTACAAAGGTCATCAGCTAATGATCTTCTTCTTCGGTCGCTCAGACAGGTTTCCTGTCAATTATGAGCGCAGATGCGTCGTGCTGCCGTTGTGCACCTAGCTAAGAAATAGTGAGGCCCAGCAAGTCCGACTTCGGCTGGAGGAAATCTTTTTGAAAGTGTTTCTTCTTTTTTTTAAAGGCAGAAAAATGTTCTGGTAAGGCAGAAAGATAGTAGATGAGAGTAGGCACAGGGAAAAGGCAGAGTCAAAGAGAGTGACGGATTAGAGGAAGTTACAAGCACATAACTTCCACGAACGAAATAGGATTTTACGCCCTCTGCGGTCTTTCGACCATGTGGGGCATTTTCAAATACAAAGATGGTGGGAACAATACTGGAGGCAATGCCCGGAGGCAGTGCAACACCAGTAAAGTCCCGATTTTTTAACAATACAGATAGGTGTAGCGGTAACCACGCCTCGGTTAAAACTCATTGGCTATGGTACCGCCACATGAGTATACATTTAAAAAAAAAAGCACATCTAACTTCCAGAAGGTGGGGGAAGTATTTATACAAAAGACCCCCCAGTATCCCCACGGGGGGATCAGCTAATGATAACTGCTAGGATTACGCGAAAAGACAGTACACACATATTTGATTTTGGCTGCCCACGTGGAGGGGTAATTTAAAACGGCCAAACATGCAATGTTCTCATCCCTAGTTGGTGCATTTGTACCATAGTGTTCAAATGCTTTGACTGTTGGGGTGATCCCTGGAGTCTTTAAGCCAGGGAACGACAACAGCAACAACAACGAAATCTCTCACCCTGTCTTTAAAACAAATCTCGCCTTCGCGCAAATACACACACAAAAAAAAACCAACAAGAGATGATAATTATCGTGTCTAAGGTTGACCTTAGCGCACCTAGTCATTTTCTTCATAATAATAATAATAATAATAATAATAATAATAATATAATTATAATAATATAATTATAAATAAAGCTTCTATAGCGCTCTTCGATGATAACAAAAAATCATCCTCAGAGCGCTTTACAAATATTACGAGAAAATAATCAAGAAGAAAAACATTAATTACAAAACAATATGAAGAAGTATATAAAATAAAATAATTAAGCAAATACAAAAAATATGCTCACGCCGTCCATCCCCACAATTTGAGAGAAGACATTCACTTCGGCAGGGGGTGTTTATAAAACATCGACGTGTGTGTGTGTGTGTGTGTGTGTGCGTGTGCGTGCGTGCGTGCGTGCGTGCGTGCGTGCGCGCGTGTGTGTGTGTGTGTGTGTGTGTGCGTGTGCGTGTGCGTGTGCGCGCGTGTGTGTGTGTGTGTGTGTCGGGTGAGACTGAGAGAGAGAGAGAGAGAGAGAGAGAGAGAGAGAGAGAGAGAGAGAGAGAGAGAGAGAGAGAGAGAGAGAGACAGAGGGAGAGAGAGAGAGAGAGAGAAAGACAGAGAGAGAGAGAGAGAGAGAGAGAGAGAGAGAGAGAGAGAGAGAGAGAGAGAGAGAGAGAGAGAGAGAGAGAGAGAGAGAGAGAGAGAGAGAGAGAGAACTTTTGAAAGGTTTTAAAATACTTAAAATATCATACAATTGTGCATTCTATTACCAAATTATTTTCTGAAGTGTGTGCATGCATACACGTGCGAACGCGGGCTCTTGCGTTCGCACCGCTGTGCATTTGTGTGCATCTGTATGCATGTGTGTACCCACACCATTGTAGCATATAGTTGTGTGTTTTTTCCCTGAAAAACAACAACAACAACAACAACAACACAAGTGCAACGCCGAGCGGTAGCAAAGTCCCCTCGCAGCATCGCCGAGCTACTCGGAAATCGGAATGTGTCGACTGTGCACATACATCAAAACGCATCAAAACAGCACGTAACTACATAACACATCAAAACAGCACCTAACTGAATAGTTTTTTTATATATAGCCTTGGGGTTCGGACCCGTAATTTGAGCGCGCGCGATCATGCGCACACGCGCGCACATAAAAATTCATGACAACTGTGTTATAGACCATTCATCAAGAAATGTTGTGAAAAAACCTGCATTAAAATACATGCAAAACTTCGCGAGATATTAGCGATTATGTGTTTCGGGGTTTGAACCCCGTAACTGGCGCGACCTTGACCTTAATGTAAAACTAAATACATCACTGGATAGCTTGCATCTTGGAAAACTAGTATTCCAAATTTGATGATGATAGACTGAATAGTTTTTGAGAGAAACGGACGAATAGCCGGACGGACGGACGGAGGCACGCCGGACGGATGGACGGACACCGGACGGACGGACGGACCAGACCAAAAACAATAGTTCCCCGAACCTTCGGCTCGGGGACTAACAAGTTTGGACAATCTTCTCCAATTTAAATTTATTACTAGGTGATTTCTGAAGAATATTGCAAGATCAAAGATGGAGCGTTGTGTTCTTCCACAAAAAATATTGAGCATCGACACGACATTTTTACAT
Organism: Phymorhynchus buccinoides; assembly: GCA_017654935.2. Classification (NCBI taxonomy): domain Eukaryota; kingdom Metazoa; phylum Mollusca; class Gastropoda; order Neogastropoda; family Raphitomidae; genus Phymorhynchus; species Phymorhynchus buccinoides. The sequence goes on from CM065684.1 coordinate 18,802,866, forward strand.
TAAAATGCAAATGGTCATCGCTCCCCTCAACTTTTTTTCCATAAGAATATGAATAACATCTACAAGGAAAAAAAGAAGAAGAAAATAATAAAAGCATCAAGCTTGAGACTCTGGCTGTAGAAACATTATACTACCCCCCCCCCCCCCCCCCCCCCCCCCCCCCCCATACAAAGTTTCTGAAAGTCACGGAAGCATTATTTTCTTGTTGCTTGTTGTTGTCTTACCCTGGGTTGGGGCAGTGGGTGTCAAATCAAATCAAATCAAATCATCTTCATTATCTCATAACTGAGAAATTGCAGCCAGGTGCACATAAGGCAACAATCATTTACAACACACAAAAACCACAACAATAAAAACATTTATCAACAATTAAAGAATATAAACTAATAACTAATAACACTGCAACACTGTGTATGCCTCGTGCCTCCATACGGGGGAGCTGGACGACCCCTCCCACTCCACTAGTCTCTCCCCCGTGGGGACACTGGGGGGTCTTTCGTAAAAATAGTTCCCCCACCTCTTTGCCTTAAAAAAAAAATCTTACACAAATTAGAGAGACCATTGATTGACATTTTTTGGGGTGGTTGAAATGCTGCTTAACGTCCTCCGGTCTGGAACAGACACATATGGGACATTAATATATATATAAAGATGGCGGGAACGATCCTGGAGGCAATGCCCGGAGGCAGTGCAACACCAGGAAAGTCCCAATTTTTTTAACAATACAGATGTGTATATCTTTTAGACAGACCATTGAAGATGGCCTAGGGTTAGTCTACTCATCCCAAATCGCCAATTGCCGACAGATGAGTAGAGACAAATTTACAAAATGGTCTTCGATAAAAAAAATTAAAAAAATCGTATTATGTTCCTAAATAGCAATTGGCATCAATAACAGGCAAAAGAAAAGATTTTACTTTTATTAAATTAACTCTCTCTCTCTCTCTCTCTCTCCTCTCTCTCTCTCTCTCTCTCTCTCTCTCTCTCTCTCTCTCTCTCGTTTCTGAACTGTATTACTATTTTATGTTTAATAATATTTCTTGACATGGTTAATTTGTACATAAATCTTGTATAAACATGGTGGGGGGGGGGGGGGGGGGAGAGGGAAGATGGAGGAAGAAAGTAATTTCTTGTGTTTTGATGATGTTATACTCATCCTCCATAATGTATTTCCTGATTCTTGTCAATTCAATTTATATTAGTTCATGTGATTACTGTGCTGTGTGCGAGGTTGGGGTGGAGGGAGGATGGATGGGTGTATGAATGTGTAGGATGTTTGTGTTTAAAAAATCTTTCTTTTTACTCTCTCTCTCTCTCTCTCTCTGTCTCTCTCTCTCTCTCTCTCTCTCTCTCTCTCTCTCTCTCTCTCTCTCTCTCTCTCTCTCTCTCTCTCTCTCTCTCTCTCTCTCTCTCTCTCTCTCTCTCTCTCTCTCTCTCTCTCTCTCTCTCTCTCTCTCTCTCTCTCTCTCTCTCTCTCTCTCAGACTCTCTCTCTCTCTCTCTCTCTTCGACGTTGGCCATTCTATATCTTCAGTCCGGCAGATGCCACGAATGTTGTCGTGAGTTCCAGGTCGGTGGCTGCGCCCCACAGCTTGGTGTGTATAGGGGGCAATCCTGGAGAATGTGGGCTGGGGTCTGGTCGGACTGTGCACAATCACATAGTGCAGAGTCAGCTAGGTGCAGTCTTCTCAGGTGGGCACGCAGACCGCAATGGCCAGTACGCAGGCGGTAGATGACTGTGGCTTTGCGTCTGTCCAGTTGCTTGATGGCATCAGTTTTGGGGTTTGTAGCCATCATTTCTGCGTTGCCAATCACTTCTTGCCTGGTGTTTCAGAAGCGTCTTTGCCTCATTGTATGATAGTGGCACCTGCGGCTGTTGGAGAGCACTGCCAGCCTTTGCAAGACTGTCAGCCCGCTCGTTGCCAGTGATGCCACAGTGGGCTGGTATCCATTGAATGATGGTCTGCCGCCTGTTGGAGAGCTGATGCAGGTTGGTCTGCGGCTCTCTGATGGTCGCATCTGCGTCTGGTGCTGTGAGCGCTTGCAAAGCAGACAGCGAGTCAGTCAAGATGACTGTGCGGGTCTGTTGGTCATCAGAAGCAGCGAGATAGCCGACAGCCAGGGAAATGGCCTTGACTTCAGCCGGAAGTTGGTGCAGACTCTGCCAGTTGGCATAGAGAGGGCGACCTGCTGCTGTCCTGGTCGTCGAATGAGGACTCCGCTGCCTCCATTTGTCGTTGCGTTGGTGACAGAACCGTCTGTGTAGACATGAACCCAGCTGTCGACAGGGTACTCCACAGCTAGTGCACGTTGGACATAGGGCGGCTGACTGTATTTTCCTTCTATCCCTGGAATGGATGGTCTGATTTCCATATTTAGCTCTGTCAGTTGCCAGTCATCTGATGCGAATGGTTCACACGGTTGTTCGTGTGGCATAGGGTCGTCTCTGTGCTTTCTCTCAAGGTCTTTCTTCAGATGGTTGAGGCTTTTTCTCTTGAGCCTGTTTTTTGTTGGTTCCTTGAGTTTGGAATGCAGTGGATGGGAGGTGAGACGCCTCAACTTTTCACTTTGGATGAGGATCTTGGTCTGGCGTCGATTTTCAAGGGGCTCTAAGTCTGTTGTTTTCTCCATGTCATCGATGGGAGTTGACTTCATGGCTCCAAGAGTCAATCGGAGGCCCCAGTTTTGAACCCTGTCTAGCTTGGTCTTGTTGCTGATGGCTGATGTGAACCAGGATGTTGAAGCGTATTCCAAGACTGGCCTGACGTAGCATGTGTAAACCTGCTTCAGGATGGTTGAGTTGGCTCCCCAAGTGGTTCCAGCAAGTTTATTCATCAGGGCCAATCTACGGATTGCTCTGGTTCTGGCTGCATCAATATGCGCCTTCCACGTCAGTCTTGAGTCGAGTTTTACTCCAAGGAAGGTTGGCGTGTCAACTTGGGGAATGGGATCCTCTCCTAACTTCAGGTTTATTGGCTCTTTCTTTGTGGAGAGGGTGAAGAGAGTTGAGCAGGTCTTGCTTTTGCTGAGGACAGGTCCCCATTGATTGTTTGCTGCAGTCTATACTTTGCTGTGCTGGTGTGTTCTGCAGAGCTCCAGACTGCAAAGTCATCAGCATGTAAGGAATTGGAGACATGCCGAGGGATGCAATTTGTGATTCCATCGATGTAGATGAGGAATAGGGTAGGAGAGATCACGCCGCCCTGTGGCACTCCCTCTTTGATGGTGGTCCGGTGACTGAGAATGCTGTCCACTTTGACCCTTGCTGTTCTGTTTTATAGGAAGTTCTTGATTCATGAATACAGGTGTCCTGATGTGCCTTTTTCTAACAGCCTGAGCAGGAGTCCTTTTCTCCACACCCTGTCAAAGGCTTGTGTAAGATCAAAGAAGACAGCAAGCGTGTTCATCTTCTGCTGGTAGGCATTTTCAATTTCTTGTGAGCGGTAGGCAAGTTCATCTTCGGTTGTGTGATGTTTCCTGTAGCCAGTTTGGGAGGAGCTGAGGAGGTTGTTCGACTCGGGATGTAGCATGAGTCGTCTGATGATCATCCTCTCTAGGAATTTCCCAACGCAGCTAAGTAGGCTGATTGGTCTGTAGCTTTCTGGGCTCGACTTGCTTTCCTTTCTTGAGGATTGGTGTTATGTGTGCCTCTTTCCAGATTTATGGTACTGAGACCCTGCTCCAGCTTTGGTTGTAGATTTTGAGTAGCAGTCCTTTGGCTGAAGGTCCAAGATGTTTTAGCATTTCGTTGCTGATGCCGTCTGGTCCAGGAGCTTTTTTGTTCTTCAGGCATCTGATGGCGGCGTTGTTCATTATTGGAAGTTTTAATTATGTTTAATGATGTTGCTTTTGTTCATTATTGGAAGTTTTAATTATGTTTTTCTTTTGTTTCGAGGGCAAGATGTAAACAAGCCCATTGTGTGCTTATTATTTTCCCTCAATAAACAAAAGTTTCAAATGTTTCTCTCTCTCCCCCTCTCTCTCTCTCTCTCTCTCTCGCACACACACACACACGCACACGCACACACACACACACACACACACACACACACACACACACATACACACACACACACACACACACACACACACCACTCTCACCCCCACCCACCCACCCGCGCATTCCAGACTGAGACTGTCAAGAAGGGAAACAGTCTGTTTGTTGTAAAATGTGATACACCATTTTGTGCATTCAGATCAGACCACAGAGCTGACTGACATCACTCACAACTCGTTGCCGGGAATAATTGTTGCTGTTGGGAATTCTGGCCCACACTCGGTGCCTGTGTGGCATTCTCAAAATGGATTTGTTCTCAACATGTCTGCACATGTGCGAAGAGTTAGGGATAGGGTTAGGGATATGTTTAGTGTTAGGATTAGGCCGTGTACACACACAAGCGGATATTCCATGCGGAAACCCGTGCGCAATCCATAAATAAGTGAAACAAAGAAGGGAAAAGATTTGCGCACGTGTCCGAATTTCCCCTATATGCGTACACTTTCATCCTTCTTTCTTTCACTTATTTAGGGTTTTCCGTACGGAACTTACGCGCCTAATGTGAACCCGGCCTTAGGGTTAGGGATAGGGTTAGGAATAGGGTTAGGGATAGGTTTAGGGTCAATTTAGTGACGAATACACAAAAGATAAAATGTGATAGTACGTCACGATTGATTTCGCACACGCGCAGACATCTTGAGAACAAATCCATTTTGAGAATGCCACACCTGCCACCAAAGAACTTTCTCTGGTGCCACAGGCCATGGGCGGGGGTGGGACAAGGCAGGCACCAAGACTGGCTGACAACTGTTCAGAACCCTCCCCCCCCCCCCCCCCCCCCCCCACCCAGAGCCCTGTAGCTACTGTCAATGATCGACTTTCTTTGTCAGTGAGCTGAATTATTTATTCCCTTATAGGAGGAGTTAGACCCCATCCATATTCCCTCTCCTCTCTGTCCGAAGCTGCTTAGTGTACAGTTAGACCAAAGACAGTAGAAAGCTCCTAGGTTTAGACTATCCATATATTATACAGGGCATAGATATGTCTCTGGACTATCACGGCACCAACCAGGTACCAACAAGCGTCTTACAAGACTGAAGTGCTAGGACTGATGGG
>CM065684.1:18820477-18907977 GCA_017654935.2 Phymorhynchus buccinoides
GGAGCGGCATGGGTGTAACTACACAAAAAGAAAAAAACCTGAAAGGCCGGGGTCCAGGGGTAATGATCCCCCTGCAGCTGAAGAATTTTTTTTATTTATGAAGGCATTTTAGTACGCTGTTTCCATAATTTATACAAAGCTTATTTTAGCACCACAATGGTTTAGACCCATGTCTAAAAGGCATCAAATCAGGGCCTGTTATCCAAAGACCCTATTTTCTTAATTTTGGGAGGTGAGGATAGGCCTAATGTTATGTCACAGAGGAATTCGCAATACTGCAGATATTTTATTTTCTCTACCCAGTTAAGTTTAATAGTATTTTTTTGCTGAAAAATGGCTGGCGACGAAAGGGTTGAAGTGTTTGAAAAATACAGTAGACACACAAAGATCTTGGTTGACAAAAAAGAAAAGAAAAAAGAACTTCATTTTCTGGTAAAATTCAAAAACAGGAAATCCTTGTACACCAGGAAAAGTTGCACCTATGGAGCGGACCAGAGGTGTTCTCGACACGTGAGAGCAAGTCGTGAATGATGACAGAAAATTGAGACTGTTTTCAACGAGGTCTGAGGATGACTGCGATCATTGCCTTTTGGGGGACCATTTCTGGTGCGGAGAGTGGGTACGTCTCCTGGGCAAGACATTTCCACCGTAAACACATTCCAGCCCAACTTTCCAGAATAACAGTTGCCTCATCTGCTATCTACACAATCTGTCTCAGGCGGCGACACACAATCACACACACATGTTACGTTTGACAAAATGTGAACCTTCGCTAAATGTCACACATAGCAGAAAGTACAATAATACGCTAATTTGAAGGGACTTCTTCTTCTTCTTCTGTGTTCCCAGGCCATATGGTCATAATGTGTCCGGTTTTCAGTTTTCACTGCTCTCCCCTGCTGCGCACAGCCGACACATTCCAATTTCGGAGGAGTTCAAAGGAGAAAAATTATTTGGAAGATTTTATTAAAACAAAAGGCAGGACAATGGGCCAAAAAGTCAGAAAGATAGTAGACGATAGAAAGCAAAGGGAAAAGGCAGAGTCATTTCAAAAAGAGTGGCAGATTAGTGGAAGTTACAAGACAGAACTTCCAGAAGGTGGGGGAACCATTTTTTACGAAAGACCCCCCCCCCCCCCCCCCCCCCCCGGTATCCCCACGGGGAGTTTGAAGGGACAAATCCCGAAACGGACAGCCTTAAACCCTACAATTTGTCTCCCTATTATTCAGCACCAGCTCCATACAACCCTTTGGGGCCCCCCCCCCCCCCCCCCCCCCCCCCCCCCCCCCCCCCCCCCACCCCCCTCCCCTATAGAGAATAGATATATATGTCACTGTGGAAAGGCCAATCACCCACTCTTACCACGCAACACCTCATCTCCCTTTCTTCTTCTTCTTCTGTTTTTGCATTTAACAAAAAACACAACAACAAAAACAAACAAAACAAAACAAAACCAAGTCGTGAGAAGAATCACTTAACCATCCATTTGTTTGGTCTTTCTCCCCGTCAGTTATTAGTTAGTACAGGGCCCAGTTTCTCTAGATATCGGTCGCCGCGCGAATAACGCTTACGGAAAACGGGGCCTAAGAAACACTTTAGATAACGTTTGCGGAAGAATATTACCACCTCTTGTCTGATTGGTATTTTTTTCCCCAATTATTTTAAACAAACTTTAATGGACCAATCAACAACAACAAATGTATTCACCCCCCTACTAGTTCCGGATAGTTCGCCGCTTGCTCTGTGTTTGTTTGACAAGAACAAAACGCCACGCGAACTATCGGCGGCAAATGTGAAGATCAGCTCCCTCCGCTGTTCCATGGTGAAGTTGGCCAATCAGCTTAACGAAAAAGGTAAATCGGAGGGAGCTGATTGGCCCTAGCCCTAAGCCTTCACCCTGGAACAGCGGAGGGAGCTGATCTTCACATTAGCCCTGTCGGCAAACGAAGGGTGTTTCTTAGACCGTTTTTGCCGATTTGAGCGAGCGCAACGTAACGTTAGCCCTTGTGAAACGGACCCTGGAAGGCAATTAGGACAGGAGACACTAAGAAGAAAGACGAGCAGGGGCGCGGGAAAGAACAATGAGCGAGCTCGACGAATCGGGGCCCTGGCCTAATAATGCGCATCGTTCAGCTCAGACACCTGTCGCCGTCTTGTTGTGTCAGGCCCCTTCCGTGCCCCGGGTTCTAATCCGCCCATCGGACACGGACAGACCACGTCCTGGGGGCCGTTTCACAAGGGCTAACGTTCCGTAGCGTGAGCGCAAATCGGCAAAAAACGGTCTAAGAAACACCCTTCGTTTGCCGATAGTTCGCGTGGGGTTTTGTTCTTGCCAAACACCGAGCAAGCGGCGAACTATCCGGAACTAGTAGGGGGTGAATACGGTTCTTGTTGTTGATTGGTCCATTACAGTTTGCTTAAAATAATAAAAATGTGTTGACCAATCAGACAAGAGCTTGTAATATTCTTCCGCAAACGTTTTCTAAAGTGTTTCTTAGGCCCCGTTTGCCGTAAGCGTTATTCGCGCTGCGACCGTTATCTAGAGAAACTGGACCCTGATCAGATGGCACGGGCGCTACACGGGATAGCAAAGTGAAGGTAGTAGTAGTGATTGGGATAGGAAGGGGGAAAAACCAAAAGTCGGGTCAGTGAGGTTTTTTAAAGGGGCACCCTGACGGATGAGGTTTTTGTTGTTGCAAGAAACACGTCGAGATCACCAGGAAAACACCCTTTACAAAGATCGCAACGCTCACTTTGCTCTGGTTTCCCAGAAATCAAACCGTCAAATCGGCGATTCCTCCTTGGCGGAGGTGCCGGAAGTCAAATTATTTTGTCATAAATATTATTTTTACACTCAGCTCTGTGGGGGAAAAAAAGCAACAACAACAGAGAGAGAGAGAGAGAGAGAGAGAGAGAGAGAGAGAGAGAGAGAGAGAGAGAGAGAGAGAGAGAGAGAGAGAGAGAGAGAGAGAGAGAGAGAGAGAGAGAGAGAGAGAGAGAGAGAGAGAGAGAGAGAGAGAGAGAGAGAGAGAGAGAGAGAGAGAGAGATTGAGAGAGAGAGAGAGAGAGAGAGAGAGAGGAGAGGAGAGAGAGAAGAGAGAGAGAGAGAGAGAGAGAGAGAGAGAGAGAGAGAGAGAGAGAGAGAGAGAGAGAGAGAGAGAGAGAGAGATGAGAGAGAGAGAGAGAGAGAGAGAGAGAGAGAGACGTTTGAATAAAATAAGGATGGTAAATGTAGGGCGGGTGAGCATTGAAGTGAACATGAAAACCAATAGTTCAGCCACCGACTGCTTGTATTTTAACTCATTCGCATAGCAACGATTTTGAATTATTCCCCAAACTCACAAATCACTCCAGCCATACACACAAACAAAACAGACATACACACAAAAGGAGAAATGAGAGAAGATTACAGGGTTTTTACTTCAGGTTTAGACATAGGGAAGCGGTAGATCAGACTTTTTTTTAATCTAATTATAGACTTTATAATTATAGAAACAAACTCTCCACACCGATTGGTTCCCCCCACAACGAACCAGTACAAAAGCAAAGTCAGAGGCAAAATTGTGGTCTAAGGGATTAAAGCGAGTTTATGCGTGACCAGAGTATGGTGTGCACACAGATTTACTTCCCTTGAAGCAAATGCATCAAATTGACAGCTATCTAGTAATTCCGCACATATATGGCTGGAACGACTTGAATTAGTTATTTTAGAAAAAATTAGAGACAGTGTCAGTCTGAAGCCAACGAAACCAGACGGGACGGACCCCACCCTGTACTGCAGACAGACCGACCGACAGACAGATCGACAGGCAGGCACACGGACAGACAGAAGTCACCGGCAGTGCAAGCAAGCAATGCTACGGTCTTCCTGTGATGACGAGACATTTAACTGCCAGCACGTGAAACCGTCTGCTACGTTCATGCATACGGGAGCGATTCGATGCGCCCCCGTCTCTGTGTGTGTGTGTCGGGGACTTCCAGAATCACCCTTTTCCCCGAATCGCCATTTCCCGAATCGTCACTTTCCCGAATCGTCATTTCCCCGAATCGCCATTTCCCAAATCGTCACTTTCCCTCATCGTCATTTCCCAAATCGCCATTTCCCCGAATCGCCATTTCCCGAATCGTCACTTCCCAAATCGCCATTTCCCGAATCGCCATTTCCTGATTCGTCACTTCCCAAATCGCCATTTCCCTAATCATCATTTCCCAAATCGGCATCTTATTTGACACATTATGAACTTAAGTGTCATTTCGCCATTGTCATTGTTGCGTGCCTAGTGTGTGCGTGCGTTTGTTTTTCTAGCAATCACTGAACAAACCATTTCATTGTGAGTGCTTGTGTGCATTTCAATAAACAAGCAAATTCAGTGTGTGTGTGTGTGTGTGTGTGTGTGTGTGTGTGTGTGTGTGTGTGTGTGTGTGTGTGTGTGTGTATGCGTGTATGCGTGTGTGCGTGTGCGTGCGTGCGTGCGTGTGCGCGCGCGGCGTGCGTGCGTGCGTGCGTGTGTGCGCGTGGTGTGCGTGCGTGTGCATGTGTGTGGAGGGGGGGGGGGGGGGGGGGCTTTAGGCTATATTCGCCTTTTTCGCCCGTGTGTGTGTTTTTGTGTATGTGTGTGTATGTGTGTGTGCGCGCGCATGCATGTGTGCGTGTTTGAGTGAACGCGCGTACCTCAGAATCCGTGTGACGTTTTACTGGATGCGAGGAATGGATTGAAATGAAGGAGCTAAATAAAGATGGCGACATTTCACTAAGAGGAAAGCGAAACGGCACAACTGGACAGCACTCTTTATTTCATCACCCCAAAAAAGGAGCGTTCCCGGCCATATGACGAGATGGGATAACCTTAATGGCGATTCGCTACCTACCCTATGTGTCTCCCTCATTGTGAACCCCCCGTCTTAGTGTGTCCCCATCCCTGTGTGTGTCCCTGTAGGGTTGGGGACACCTTCATGGTAAACAGTGTATCTATAAACAGTTCAATTATTCTTGAGTGTTTTGGGATCATTTCTTTCTCCCCATAACATCTTAACATCTTCTATCATTTCACTTTTTTCTACTCTATCTTTTGCCGTTGTTTTCCTTCCTTCCCGTACTACCCCCCCCCCCCCCCCCCCCCCCCCCCCCCCCCTAAAGTGCAGCAGAATCTTCAACGTGATGAAGTTGGCTGCCTCAGGAGAAGAAGAAGAAGAAGAAGAAGAAGAAGGGATAGTGTTAGGGTAAGGGTAAGGATTTGTGCTTTTAGGGTTAGGGTTAGGATAGGGATTCATATTAGGTTCAGGGTTTGGATTGGGGTTAAGGTCAGGTCTTTGTGTCACTTACAGACGGATTGGTACTATAAGAATAATGGGGACATATTTGTTATGGAGACGGGGACGCACAGAGACGGGGGCAACATGATACATAACCCGTTTCATACATTCATACATACATTCATACATAGATACATAGATACAGTTGTTGGCCCCGCAGACACCTTTACCCTGGCTAGGTTCTTCCACGTCAAAATCAATGGCCACCACCAAGCCATGCCGAGGCATGCTCACGAGACTCACTCACGACGACTGTTGTTTACCTAATAACTGACGACAAACCGGTGTCGTGAGAAATAAGTACCTACCGTGAAGTAGATACGCGCACTAGAACCATTCTTCTTTCATGTGATAAACAAGTCAACTATTATTTTAAAATAGTGATATTTAAGTGCTCAACCTACACAGAAAGAACCAAGAAATAGAGCGGGAGGGTGTTAAATCTACATTTTTGCCGGGAAATCGATAAAGGTTAAGGTGTGCCACCCCCCCTACCTATCTCGGTTAATTCTATTTTTCCATAAAGCTGTATTTTAGGAACATTTTTAGCTAATAACCTTTTTGGAATACTAACCCTATCCCTAACCCTAGCCCTAAACCTAACCCTACCCCCCACCCTATAAGACGGAAAAACGCAACGAACCACAACTGTGACAAATCGCGGTGTACTGCAGTACATAGTGGGGGGTAGGGTTAGGTTTAGGGCTAGGTTAGGGATAGGGTTAGTATTCCAAAAAGGTTATTAGCTAAAAATGTTCCTAAAATACAGCTTTATGTATGGTAAGAAAGGCAAAAACGGAAAAATAGAATTAACCGAGAAATGCAAGGGGGGGGGGGGGGGGGGGGCAGATCTTTACCTTTACGCGGACGATATAAACAACCATCCGTGCAAACAAAAATAATAATAAATAGAAAAAATATCCCTGACTTCTCAATATTTAATGATGAATCTTCTGTTCTTCCTTGCATGCCACAGGACGCCTCTGAATGTATTTAGGGGGCGAATCTTTCCCAAACAGCAAACAATTTGACTGAGGGAAAAAGAGTATTTATTTCATTTTGGTATAATAATATGTTATGCCACACGGGCACGACTAGGTCGTCAAGACGACCCTACTACCGTCGCATCACGTTTCCCCGCCCACTTGTTCAGATGGCATTACCACTCTCAAGTCTGGAGAATAATTAGAACGTTCTGGCATTTAGTCTACAAAAAGCCACCAAGGTTCACGAACCGCCCTGTCTGGCGGCATAGAGAAGTAATAATAATAACGTGACATGTCATTTTATTATTTTAAAAAAAACACACACAAAAAACCCGGTCGCATCGAGCCAAATACAAAATTACCAACCAAGACAGAACGACAAAGAGAAAAGAACCGATTAGCAAGCAGAAAATGTGTCAAATGTCTGCATTTTTTGCTTTTTATTTTTATTTTTTTAAAGTTCCATTAAACCCTAGACACAGATAAACGAGTATGAATGTTTGGAGTGGGGGAAAAGGAATGGCATAGATAATAACAAAAATGATGTTAGAAAACAACAACACAACTTAACATACACTAAAAACAAAGTTTATGGTTTCCTTTATACAAACAAACAATAAAAGCTTGGTTCAAACACAGTCTCCATCTAGTCAGTGTAAATTTAAGGAGCACGGTATATAAGCTTCCAGCTTGTTGTTGCTCTCATTGTTGTTCTGTGTGTGACTATGTTTGAAATGAATAAACATTTGTTTCTTCTTCTTTGATCGCTCACACAGATTCCTGTCAATTCATAAGCGCAGATAACGTCATGCTGCCGTTATGCGCCAAACTAAGAAATAGTTAGGCCCAGTATAAGTCCGACTTCGGCTGGAGGAAATGTCTTGAAAGTGTTTCGTGAAAAAAAGGCAGGAGAATGGACCGGTAAGGCAGAAATACAGTAGATGACGGTAAGCAAAGGGAAAAGGCAGAGTCAAAGAGAGTGACAGATTAGAGGAAGCTACAAGCACAGAACTTCCAGAAGGTGGGGGAACTATTATACAAAAGACCCCCCGGTATCCCCACGGGGGGGGGGGGGGGGGGGGGGGGGGGGGGGGGGGGGGGGGGGGGGGGGGGGGGGGGTGGGGGGGGGGGGGGGGGGGGGGGAACATATTCGTTTCTCAGTCGGGAGGCAGGGTGGGGGGGGGGGGGGGGGGAGGAAAAAAGGGGGGGGGGGGGGGGGGAGGGCGGGAGGGGGGGGGGGGGGGGGGGGGGGGGGGGAACCGGGGCGGGGGGGGGGGGGGGGGAACATTCGTTTCAACCAAACAATTTTTATTTGTGTGCAATGCTTACTAAGCAATCGAATTTAAAACCTCCGCAACCCGGCCTATTCCAACACCCCGTCCGCCAGTTTCACATGGAAGAGACAACAAAACGCAACAAAGAAAACGACACACAAAATAATGATCTAACAGTCACAGTTAAGCACAAGAACAGCACAACAAACGACGATCGACCCAACCCTGCAACAGAAAGGCAGGCACACGGACGCCTTGAAAAAGCGAAGACGTTATAATTTAGGCCGTGTACACACATAAGCGGATATTCCATGCGGAAACCCGTGCGCAATCCATAAACAAGTGAAACAAAGAAGGGAAAAGATTTGTGCATGTGTCCGAATTTCCCCTATATGCCTAAAAGAGTGATAGCTTCGCAGCCTACAAACCCTGCAAAGAATAAGGCCAACTTTCTCACTACCCCCATAATAATCTAAGGCTAAGGCCCGAAGTGTATAAGAACGTAAAAACTCGGATACCGCGTAAATGTCGGACTTTTGCTGGCCATACGGTTCCAGAAGAACGCGTTGGGACGCGATTCTGCTATGTCTGGTTCAAAATTTTGCTTTTGAAAAGTTGATTTTGAAGGCAAAATGTATGAAATTTCATTGAAACTTTTGTGTCGTCTGCGTCGCCCGAGCTGTGTCGGAAATTGCCGAATCTACCTCGGAAAACACGAAGAATGCCGAACCTGTGTCTCGTAACCATCCCTCCCCCCCCCCCTCTCTCTCTCTCTCTCTCTCTCTCTCTCTCTCTCTCTCTCTCTCTCAACGACAACAGTGCTAATAAAGTTTTTGTCACTCACGCACGCAAAATGTTCTCCAATCAATACATTGCTTCCAGTATTGCATATTTCTTCTTTAGTATGTGGTACATTCACAGACAGCATATTAATATGTTCTATCAATGTAACATTGAATAAATTATCTTTGCATTTCCAAATTTTTATTTCTGGACCCGTACGGAGCACGGGTGTAACTAGTATTATATACTATCATATAGTAAAAAGCCAAGTGTCCGTGTGTCTGTCTGTCTGAAACACAAAACGGGCCTTATAACTCCGCCGTTTTTCGACCGAATAGCTTCAAATTTGCTGTGAGCCCTAACGGGGCGATGGCAACGGCAACCGAGGCGGTCGTGTCATTTGCGCGGTTTGGCAAATGCGCGAAACGCGTATCCGCCGGCCTCTCTGCGCCCGTATCTCCGGTATTTCTGGACAGATTGCCTTCGAATTTGGCAGGTAGATGACCGGGGACGGTGACTATCTGTGTGCCAAACCGGAAGCGAATCGATTCATAAACGCGTCACTCTCAGAGCAGCGCCAACGGGAAACGGGGCCTTATAACTCCGCCGTTTCTTAACCGAATCGCTTCAAATTTGCTGTACTCAGCGTTACCAGTACTTGGCGTTACCGTTACTAAGCATTACCGTTACTAGGCGTTACCGGTACTCGGCGTTGCGCTAGTAGTCTTGAAGTGGCTCTAAGTTACGTTCAAAGTTGTCTTCCTGGCGGAGTGAAAAACAAACACCCGAAGGTACCGATGAGACCCACAGACGCACTACACCTCGCCCTGTCCTACCAACACGAGAGCAGCCCCTGCACCGGTGTCGACGCTTTCTTGTCACGTTTTGTCTGTGTCCGCGACACAAGGGAATCTGAGTGTATGTGCTTGGCAGCACATGAATGCTAAGATGATTGTACACCTATGTAAAAGCACATTCATCTAGCATGTTTATATGAAGTAATCTGCGATGCGTGTATAATTATGTGTAGCATAGCAGATGTCTCTGTCCTTTTATTTGTCTTTCTTCTTGTTTTGTCTGTTTTGTTGTTTTCCCTGTAAGCGTGTGTGTATTGTTTCTTACTAACTATTACATAAGAATGAAGAAGAGTGATTGCTGTACCTTTTAGAACAGAACAAAATTAACAAGGTGTGGAAAGGTACCTGGGAAAGGGAAACGCACGACGTTTCGAGTCGTAGACTCTTCTTCCGGTGTGGCTTGAGAGGACTTGGTTGCAGTATTTATAGTTGATTTCTTTCAGGTGAGCACAGTTCAGTTGGCAATACTTTTATTGTTGTTTATGTAGTTTAGATATGCTTTAAAAGGAATTTTTTAAAAAGTTTCAACAACAAAAAAGTAAAAAAAAGAAAAGAAAAGTTTTGTCTGTGTCAGCAGAAAAAGGAGTTGAGAATGACGGGAGTGGGGTGGGGTGACAGTAAAAAAAACACCCAAAAAAACCACCCAAACAAACCTTGAACTTATCTGCTATAAATAAATCCCTTGGAGAGAGAGAGAGAGAGAGAGAGAGAGAGAGAGAGAGAAAAACAACAAACCCAAGTCTGTGTGTTGGAAGCCGGAAGAAACGACCGTGGTGAAGAGGTAAAAGGTCGGGGGTCAAAGGGGAGGCGGGCAGAGCAGAATAAACTCATTAATTAAAACGGGGGGGGGGGGGTGTTAAAAATGGAAATCTGCAACAAAGACTTGGAACACGCCGCTCCGTGCTTCGAATCGGTTGTATGTTGTCATTGCGCGATTCGAAGTCAGCGTGTGCTATCTCTTTCTCCCCCCCCCCCCCTCTCTCTCTCTCTCTCTCTTTCTCTCTCTCAGTCAGCGTGTACTTACTCTCTCTCTCTCCCTCCCTCCCTCTCCCTCCCTCCCTCTCTCTCTCTCTCTCTCTCTCTCTCTCTCTCTCTTCTCTCTCTCTCTCAGTCAGCGTGTACTTACTCTCTCTCCCTCCCTCTCCCTCCCTCCCTCTCTCTCTCTCTCTCTGAAACAGTATTGTAGTGAAAGAATGAAAAGTGAGGAAGGGACAACGGACACGAAAAAGCAGAAGACTCTGGGGGTAGGGGGGGTGGGGGTGGGGGGGGGGGGGGGGGTGGGGGGGGGGGGGTACAGTATTAGAGAGGCCGAAGATAGAAGAAGAAGAAGAAGAAGAAGAAAAAGAAGAATTTTTTTTAAAAAGAAATCCCTGGGAACACAAAAAGCAATGGGAGTGGGTGGGGGTGGGGTGGGAGGGGGGTGGCTTGCCAATGTCGTGTGATCAAGATGCAAAATTCCGATGTCCTTGTTATTATTGAATTCACATTTTCCTATCCGGTCAACTTTAAAATTCAATGAAGCCTATAATTATATATATTCTTCTATGAAGAAGGAAAGCGCATCAGTCTACCTGATCCAGGCACACCTCTCTACATTCCTCCTCACTGGGAGTATGTTGGTGTTTACTACGATTTCTATGACCTCCCTTATTGAATCCTTCACTGGATCCACCAACATGGCATCCCATCTCTTCTACTCTCTTCGAGGGATTGTAATTTTAGAACATTATTATTTTTGTTATTTTACACAATAGTTTTACAATTTCTTTTCAATTAAGTGCTGGTTTGCTTTTATTGTGGACTTTCAATCTGGTGCAAAGAGGACAACCTTTCTCCTGTAGAAAGTCTTCTAGCTCAGTTTGAATGTTCACTGTGGACATTCTTTGCAGGCCGATATGCAGACTGAAGAGTCTTTCTCAAAGACGAAACAGCTGTCTTTGCATAGGCATTGTCTATCTCCCCCCATTGGGAGAAAAAGTAAATCAGCACATTATTTTCTTTTATTCTTTTCAGAACACAGAACAAATCGTTAAGTTAAAATTAAAGTTATTCAGTTTCTTTCTTAGGTTCACAAACTTAAATATTGGACACAAAAAAGTTTTATTAAAGCAAACTATATATATATATAAGAGGAAAGTTTAATGGTGTGGTTGTTTTTTCTTCTTCAATTCTTGTACGTTTATATATATATATATATATATATACACTCACTCACACATATAATATATATCAGTCACCTGGAGAAGCCACATACAATTTACGATATATACAAAGAATCCTTAATCAATGTTTGATGAAAATAAAACCGTGGGAGAAGGCCAAGGGGGATGGGGAGGGAGTACCTGTGACGTACCGAGGATCAAAAAGTGATATGACAAACTGTCCTGAGACGTGACAAATCAATAGGACAATGTCCCGGCTCTTGCAGAAATCAATTAGACAAAGCATGCCAGTGTTAAAAAAATAATCAGACTTTTTGTCCTGACAGGGGAGAACACAATAGGACATTTTCAATTTTAATAGGTCAATGGCCTATGACCGGAGCCTCGGGACATCACTGGAGTACGTCCTTCAAAATTTAAGAGAGACAGAGATAGATGGAGAGAATGCAAATGCGAATAGTTTCATTCAAATAGGCTAAGGCCCCTGACTGAGAGAGAGAGAGAGAGAGAGAGAGTTTCAATACAACCAGCGAACATCTGGTTTCATACTGAATTTTAAAAAAAAACTATTGATCTTTTAAAACAACAAATGTTGGTTCAGTGCATGCAATGTGTCACATTAAAGACCCACCAGGTCACGTATCAAAATCACGGGTTTCACGTGTTTTCCCTCTTATAGCTGGTAAGAAATCTTGTTTTTACCAGGTTTGACTCCCATACAAATGTCCCCAAATTGAAAACGAAACATCATTTTAAAGAGCAGCCTCAGTTTGAAGTTGGGGACATTTGTATGTGGGTCACAGCTACCCAGAAAAAAACCCAGGGGACTTGCCAGCTTGGGGACATGCCTTGGATCACACAATGTCATTCAGGCACACATCACACAAAAGTACGTGAGCGCGTGCGCGCGCGCACACGCACGCACACACGCACACATACGCACGCACGCACGCGCCCCCACACAGACACGCACACACACACACACGCACGCACGCACGCACGCACACGCGCGCGCACGCACGCACGCACGCACACACACACACACACACACACACACACTCACACACACACCGCCTCAATCATCCCGTTGCCATGCCCTTCCCGTTGATAGGTTGTCTTGAGTTAGTCGATCTGGAGATAAGGCAGAATCCGTGAGCTTAAAAATGTTCCAAACATCACGTCAGTTTCCGTAATCAAATAGAAAAAAAAAAATCCTCTGCTGTTGTTGTTGTTTCTCTGGAACCAGCAGGAACCAGCAACGCAGCTAATCTACACCAATGATCAACCAATTATCAATATAATGATCCAAATCGTGATTAAGGGACTTGAATAGTGCAGATTTTCCTAGTTATTTCTGTGGTCAAGAGCTCCTTTCACAAACATAACGAAAGGATTTTGTTTTGTTTTTGACAAAGTTTGACGTGCGAATCAACACGTCTATCTAAACAAGAAAAAGAAAAAAAAGAGAAACACACACACACACACACACACACACACAACACACAAAAGCACAACTAATTAAGCACACCACTATCTCTTTTGGTGGAGTCTTATGGGAGGCCAAGTCTTGATGATACAAGGCCTAAATCATCATGAATTTTTCTTTCTCCCCAGCCAAGCCAGTTATTGAGCGGAAACAAAGACAAGACCCCCCCCCCCCCCCCCCCCCCCCTCCCCTAAAAGTTCACGGACTTTTAAACAACAATTCACGCATTCGGTAGTGCCAGAAATAGCTCGAGCGTCATTGATTCAGGTACTGAACAGAGAGCGGTTTAACTAACCCGATTACAGGGCCAATGGCATCGGGAGGTCAAGTCAGCTAGCTGCTGGTGTCAGTATTTTGGTGCTGACCTCACGGCAGTAGCATACACCGTACAGTGTCGACGAGGTCAGCAGCTTCATGTAAATGAGGGGCTGGCTGTTCCGAGTGCAAGGTCTGGCTGGGCAGCACGTGAAACCCGTACGCGTGTTCCATTTGATTTGTAAGGTCATTCATGCAGGCTCTCTGTCTGTGTCTCTCTGTCTCTCTCTGTCTGTCTGTCTCTCTCTCTCTGTCTCTCTCTCTCTCTCTCTCTCTCTCTCTCTCTTTCCATGTACCCCCATGGGGCTTTTTGGAATTGA
The DNA here is from genome assembly GCA_017654935.2 of Phymorhynchus buccinoides. Taxonomy (NCBI): domain Eukaryota; kingdom Metazoa; phylum Mollusca; class Gastropoda; order Neogastropoda; family Raphitomidae; genus Phymorhynchus; species Phymorhynchus buccinoides. The sequence continues at coordinate 18,833,974 of CM065684.1, forward strand.
ACAAAACCTTGTCTGTCCGTCTGTCTCCGTCCGTCTGTCTGTCTCCGTGTCATCAGGACCTGTATTTTGGGGTTGATGACATTAAACTTGTCCTATTTCCAGTCTCTCTCTCTCTCTCTCTCTCTCTCTCTCTCTCTCTCTCTCTCTCTCTCTCTCTGTTTCAATGTACCCCCATTTGGGCTTTTTGGAATGGAATAAACTTTGTGAAACCTTGTGTGTCTGTCTCTGTCTGTCTCCGGCTCCTTGCACTGCCTCCGTGTCATCAGGACCTGTATTCTGTGGTTGATGACATTAAACTTGTCCTATGTCCAGTCTCTCTCTCTCTCTCTCTCTCTCTCTCTCTCTGTTTCAATGTAACCCCCCCATTTGGGCTTTTTGGAATTGAATAAACTTTGTGAAACCTTGTGTGTCTGTCTCTGTCTGTCTGTCTGTCTCCGGCTCCTTGCACTGCCTCCGTGTCATCAGGACCTGTATTCTGTGGTTGATGACACTAACTTGAAACTTGTCCAGTGTCCAGTCTCTCTCTCTCTCTGTCTGTACGTCTCTCTCTAATCTCTCTCTTTCTCTAATCTCTCTCCCTCCCCCCCCCCTCTCTCTCGCTCTCTCTGTCTGTACGTCTCTCTCTAATCTCCCTCTTTCTCTTTAATCTCTCTCTCTCTCCTCCCTCCCTCTCTCTCTCTCTCTCTCTCGCGCTCTCTCTCTCTCTCTCTCTCTCTCTCTCTCTCTCTCTCTCTCTCTCTCTCTCTCTCTCTCTCTCTCTCTCTCTCTCTCTCTCTCTCTCTCTCTCATCTCTCTCCATCTCTCCCTCCCACAGCAGCTGGGAAATTTACGTCAACAGTTCATCCCAGGAAAATACTATAGATACCCTTGCATGTTTCCATTGGAATTACTGCTTAGTTCTAAGAAATATAAAGATATTAAGAATTTGTCTATGTTTTTAGTCAAAAGCATTTACATATGAGAGAGTCACTGATATCATAACTGTTTTCGATGTTGTTTTCCATTTCTTTTCATTGTTTCATATATTTATTGTCCCCCCCCCCCCTCCCCCCACCCCACCACCCCCTCCGCAGTGTATTCCGTATGCTTTTCTTTCTCTCTTCTGCTCTCTCTCTCTTTCTCTACCCTTTTCTCTCTTTCACTCCCCCCCCCCTCCCTCCCCCGTCTTTCTTTTCCTTTTTCTCCTCTTTATTGCTTAGGTTTGTGTGGATGTGCGTCTGGATATGTATGTGTAATATTGGGTGTGAATATAATTACATTAACCCTTTCACGGCCAGCCATTTTTCATCCAAAAATCTCCATTAAATTTACCGGGGTAGAGAATCAAATCCAACTGCAGTATTGGGGATTATTTTGTGACATATAAAAAATAGGGTCTATCCTTACTTCCCCAAACTTGACATATGCGTGAAATCACTGTGGTGCTACAATGCGACTTTGGCGGTGAAAGGGTTAAGGTAAAAACAACACCAACCCAACCTTCTTTATACTCGTTATTAATAATAAGAAAAAAGGCAAGACAAAGTTTTTTCTCTTTTTTCCCCCCTTCTCTGTTTTGATCAACTTTATGCAACAAGTAATCACTGTTTATTATTGATCAATGTTGAATCACACATATATATTTATATTCGCTGTCTTACCCTGGCTTAAAGACTCCAGGGATCATCCCAACACTAGCCGAAGCACGTGAACACCATGGCACAAATGCACCAGCTAGGGATGAGGACATCATTGCGTGTGTGACCGTTTTTGATGACCCCGCCATTGTGACTTCGGAGGAATACATATCATATATGAATGTTATTGCAAATGTATGAAGAAGGAACAAAATGTTTAATACCAGGCTTTGATAACTACGGACAGAGTCGCCCAGAATTGCCCACAGCTATTAATTCGCTTGAAGAAGAAATCAGTGTGATGGGAGGGTGGAGGGGGGGGGGGGGGGGGGGGGGGGCAGCAGCAGCAGCTCAACGATGCACAGCATGCAAGGTGTGAATTAGTCCCTCCCAGATCACGACACGCACGCGCGTGCGTGCACACACGCGCGCGCGCGCGCGCACATGCGCACGCATACATACATACAAACTGTCTCTCTTTCAAACGTTTTCTGTATGTGTGTGTGTGTGTGTGCGTGTGCGTGCGTGCGCGCGCGCGTGTGTGTGTGCGTGTGCGCGCGCGTGCGTGTGTGCGTTGTAGTTGTTGTTGTTCTTCTTCTTAAGTGTAACGTCCTTCCACTAAAAGTGATTCAGACAGTATGTGTGTGTGTGTGTGTGCGTGTGCGTGTGCGTGTGCGTGTGCGTGCGTGCGTGCGCGTGTGTGCGCGCGCGTGTGCGCGTGCGCGTGTGTACGTGTGTGCGCGCGCGTGTGTTTGTGTCAATCTGTCTATCTGTCAGACTGTTGCATAGACTACTCTCCTTGTAGTGTTATGAAATGTTTTCTAAATGTTGTATAATATATGCGTTGATTTGGATTCCGCCAACTCAGTGGCTGCAATGAGCTCTTTCGTCTAAAGCTTTCTCCTGTCTTCATTTCCTTTCTCTTCCCCCCTTACCCATGAGAGAGAGAGAGAGAGAGGGGGGGGGGAGAGAAAAGGGGGGAGAGAGAAGAAGGGGGAAGAGAGAAAAGGGGGGGAGAGAGAGAGAGAGAGGGAAGAGAGAGAGAGGGGGAGAGAGAGAGAGAGAGAGAGAGAGAGAGAGAGAGAGAGAGAGAGAGAGAGAGAGAGAGAGAGAGAGAGAGAGAGAGAGAGAGAGAGAGAGAGAGAGAGAGGAGAGAGGAGAGAGAGAGAGAGAGAGAGAGAGAGAGAGAGAGAGAGAGAGAGAGAGAGAGAGAGAGAGAGAGAGAGAGAGAGAGAGAGAGAGAGAGAGAGAGAGAGAGAGAGAGAGAGAGGTAGAGGTAGAGGTAGAGAGAGAGAGAGGTGTGTGATAACCTAATAAGCTATGTGGGGATTCACATTGTATAAGCTTTGATGATGGAGGTGATGATAATGGTGATGATGATGATGATGATGATTAGATTGTTAGACAATCCAAATTTAACTAAACCTGAGGTCAACATACAACTACAAGTGAATGTCACGACGTTTGGAGGGTCGGAGAAGCCATTCAAGATATCGAATATCAAACTCAAAGTGATTTCCAAGCAACGAGGAAAAGAGGATAAAATATTACATGACCGATGCTTGGGTGTGAATCTCTCTCTCTCCTTCTCTGTCTGTCTGTCGGTGTCTGTCTGTCTCTCTCTCTCTCTCTCTCTCTCTCTCTCTCTCTCTCTCTCTCTCTCTCTCTGAGTGCGTGTGTGTGTGGTGGTGAGGGGGATGGTGAGTGAGGCTATTATTAAAACACGTGCCTGATAATATCGCCGGGCAACCGTAGAGTGGAGCCACCGAGGTACCGGAGACAAACGGAATATCTGGTACATTAGCCCGCCCCCTCCCCCCCTCTCAAATTTTAGCATTGAAAATGTTTTTTACTGAGAAGCAACATTTCGGCCTTCTATTTTTTTGGGTGTGGTGGTGATAATAAGAGATAGGGTAAGGATCAGCCTAGAGATACATAGTAATTGAATAACCTGATTGGTTACTATATACTTTTATATTGGTTGTTCATCAATGGGCCTGCTTTGTTTCCGTGTTTGTGCAAAACCAACACGATTTCCTTTGTGCACTGATGCATTGATGTGTGTGTGTGTGTGTGTGTGTGTGTGTGTGTGTGTGTGTGTGTGTGTGTGTGTGTGTGTGAATGCCCATTGATTATTACACACACGTGTGTGTGTGTGTGTGTGTGTGTGTGTGTGTGTGTGTGTGTGTGTGTGTGTGTGTGTGTGTGTGAATGCCCATTGATTATTACACACATGTGTGTGTGTGTGTGTGTGCGTGTGCGTGTGTGTGCGTGCGTGATGTGTGACTGTGTGCTTCTCTATTAGTGTGTGTGTGTGTTTGCGCAATAACGTATCTCATGAACTTTGATTTCCCTTGCAATTTTGTTTCTTTTCTTATAATATTGTGATATTGTTTCAAATTTTGTGGTTATGAACAGGGCTTTGTTTAAATAATATTATTTTATGCATATTTGATTGTAGTGAGTCTTATTTGTATTTTATTGTCTATGTAAAGCGCTTTGAGCTCCCTGCAAAGGGAGTAAAGCGCTATATAAATGCTCAGTATTATTATTATTATTATTATTATTATTAATTAATTAAAGAATATTGGTTTAAAGACCCACCACGTCACGTGTCCAAATCATTGTTTTCACGCGTTTTTCCCTCTTATAGCTAGTAAGAAATCTTAAGAAATCTTCCTAGTATAAGAGGGAATGTCACACGTGACGTGGGGGGGGGGGGGGGGGGGGGGGGGGGGGTGTCTTTAAACGAATTTGATTGAAAATCAATATAGCAGCAACATAAACAAATGCAAACGAGCACAACAAGCTTAAAGCTTATACAAGGCGCTCCAACACAGATATGTTGCACAATATTGGCTGCCCAAAGGTAATAAGTCACTGGAACAGAACAGAATAATGAAATAACGAGCAAAAAGGGGAAACATTAAGAGAAAATAACAAGTGAATGAATAAAAATATATTAAAAAAATTAAAAAAAAAATTATACACAACACGAACAAGCAACAACAGTAACAACAACAAAATAATAGATAAATCTTTCAAAACTGTAACACAGAATTTGAATCTGAATAGGAGGAGGGGGGGGGGGGGGGGGGGGGGGGGGGGGGGGGGGGGGGGGGGGGGGGGGGGGGGGGGGGGGGGGGGGACAATTAATTCCAAAAAAGTACCAAACCGCTTACGACTCAGCATCACGACAACTGATAATTTAAAGCATATTTAGAACGTATTTTCAGCCATAAACACAGAAAAGTCAAAAGAACTGTAAGCTAGCCACAGGGAAGCAATTAATCAGTATCAAACCTCTTTGATAGCTGAATGAATTTACAAACTGTTGAGAGTATTTGCGTATTTACTATTTGTGTTTTTTTGCATTGACTGCCAAACAATAACACTGTAACATCTGTTTTTACATCTTCAGGGATATTGAATCTTATTTGGAAAAAAAACCCTGGAAGAAAGAGACTTGAAGATTGAGAGTCGTAAACATGAAGGGGGGGGGGGGGGGGGGTAGTGGGTGCTCAAGTGCAAAGTTTGCCAAACGTGCTGCCCTGGCAGAAAGGAAGGGAAGGGACACGTTGCCACGCAATCCCAACAGGAAGAGAAAAAATGTGAGACTGACACTCTCAGACCTAGGCTGCCACTTCCCCCCCCCCCCCCCCCCCCCCCCCCCCCCCCCAACACCATACAAGAATACCCCTCTTCCCCCCCCCCCGCTCCGTCCCCCCCCCCCCCCCCACACACACACACATCAGTACGAAGGTGCAAATGTGAGACCGAAATTATGCCCACAAAATGCTAAAACGGATGATAGTTTACAATAAACTCGGCCCATAAAAAAAAATTGATTCTGTAGGTGGTGGTGGTAAATCTTTAAGAGACTGGGGGGGTGGGGGGGGGGGATTAAATAAGAGAGAGAGAGAGAGAGAGAGAGAGAGAGAGAGAGAGAGAGAGAGAGAGAGAGAGAGAGAGAGAGAGAGAGAGAGAGAGAGAGAGAGAGCGAATTTGGTTTAATCAGGGTTATAAGATAAGCATACAATTTGCTTTTTTACACTCAGCCCTGAGGCAAAACAAAGGTTAACAAAAAAATATATACAAAAATAGAGAGAGAGAGTGAGAGAGAGAGAGAGAGAGAGAGAGAGAGAGAGAGAGAGAGAGAGAGAGAGAGAGAGAGAGAGAGAGAGAGAGAGAGAGAGAGAGAGAAAACGAAATTGTATTTAACCAGGGAACATGAGATAAGCAAGTTACATGCTTTTTTCCACCCAGCCCTGGGGAAAAATAAAATAAATCAAACAAAAAAGCTAAATAATATAATTTGTACATGCAGAAATGAGAATAAAAGGGAGGGAGGATGGGGGGAAGAGGCACAGAGGGGGATAAGGATGGGGACATTTTGGAATTTAAAGTACAGGGAAAAAAAAAAAAAAAAAGTCACATCATGCAAACATAAAAACAGCAAAGGATAACACTCCTCATCATTATCAGTAATAGTAAGATAGTAATAAACAAATCAAGTTATATCATACAAAAGTATCAAACACACATATATATATATATAAAGAGAGAAGAGTGAGAGAGAGAGAGAGAGAGAGAGATTCAGAGAGACAGAGAGATTCAGAGAGAGAGAGAGAGAGAGAGAGAGACAGAGAGAGAGAGAGAGAGAGAGAGAGAGAGAGAGAGAGAGAGAGAGAGAGAGAGAGAGAGAGAGAGAGAGAGATTCACAGAGAGATTCAGAGAGAGAGAGAGAGAGAGAGAGAGAGAGAGAGAGAGAGAGAGAGAGAGAGAGAGAGAGAGAGAGAGAGAGAGAGAGAGAGAGAGAGAGAGAGAGAGAGAGAGAGAGAGAGAGAGAGAGAGAGAGAGAGAGAGAGAGAGAGAGTAATGCTAACTTTGTGCCCTTGTAACATACACCTAAACACGTAGACATGCAGTTGTGGCTTAACCAACCACTTATCCTTTCACTGATTCATAATGTGTTTTTATTTACGTGGTTCCTGCCTGCTATTGCAGTGGTATCTCCGGGATCGACCCACAATCTTTAAATGTATAAATGTCCCATGTAGCTGTAGCAGGTCGGAGGACGTTAAACGCATTTTCTCCTATTCATTTACACGTCGTACCTTTACATGGAAAATGGATGCCTATGCACATGTATATATTATTAGACGAGTAAAATATTCAAAGTTAATCGTCGCAGATGGCACACATAACGATCGTCGTGTTGTTCGCGCGCGCGCGCGCGCGTGTGTGTGCGTGCGTGTGCGTGTGTGTGTGTGTGTGTGTGTGTGTGTGTGTGTGTGTGTGTGTGTGTGACTGTATCTGTGTGTGCGTGTGTTTGCCTGCATGCACAAGTATATGCGAGTATACCCGTGCTTTAATGCATGCATGCATGTTTGTGTATGGGCGTGTGTTTGTGCATCAGATACCTTTTTTTATTCCTGGCATGTGGGGTGCCTCAGGGGATAGATAGATATGTGTAGTAAGTAGTAACGGTAAAAATTATTATACAATTCTTCTTCTTCTACGTTCCCAGGCCATATGGCCATAATGGGTAAGGTACGCATGTGTCCGGTTTTCAGCTTCCACTGGTCTCCCCGCTGCGTACAGCCGACACATTCCGATTTCGGAGGAGCTCAAAGGAGAAATATTATTTGGAAGATTTTTTCTTTTTTTTAAACAGGCAGGCGAAAGGCCAATAAGTCAGAAAGACAGATGATAGAAAGGAAGAAAGCAAAGGGAAAAGGCAGAGTTAAAGAGAGTGGCAGATTAAGAGGAAGTTACAAGCGCAGAACTTCCAAAAGGTGGGGGGAACTATTTTTTATGAAAGAACCCCCACCCCCGGTATCCCCACGGGGAGAGACTTGTGGAGGGAGCGGGGTCGTCCAGCTCCCCGTATGGAGTCACGAGGCATCCACCCACTGCCCCTGTATTATACAATACATCCCTGTTTGCGTGATTTGATCCACTCTGTTCTACACGCTAGTGCACTTTTTAGCTTCTTTTTGTGTGTGTGTGGTGTGCACCCATCTTGTTCGGGTGCGTGCCTTTTCGTCCTTTCCCGTTTGGTCCTTTCCCGTTTGGTCTTTTCCCGTTTCGTCCTATGCCTTCAGACAGTGTCGTTTCGTCCTTTTCTTGTATTTAAACATAATACACATGGCGTTCACTCGAAAAGGCACGAACACGTGTACAACAGGTAAGGTTAGATAGGGATAGGGTTAGGATAGAACGCCCGGGAAAGGGATAGGGTTAGGACTAGGGTTGGGGTTAGGGATAGAAATTTAAAAAGTCAAGACAACATGGCCAATATGGCCACGCTTGACGTTGCCGTTATCCAATTAAATAGCAAGTAGATGGAGTCGATACTGCAGATAGCTTACTGTTTCGTGGACTCGGAAAGAGAAGCGTATAATCATGCGAAGTTTATGCGACGTTCAGGAAAGGACGAAAAGGCACGCACAGCTGGCGAATATGACGAATCGAAACTGGAGCTCGGACAAAACGGCACTGGGCTTAGCGTCGGCGCGATTACGTCAAACACAGGGCAAAATCGTAATAGGACGTAACGGGATAGGACCAATCGGTACCTACCCTCTTGTTCGACGTGTATTATGCTTTTATCCCATCAATCACATTGACTCCACCACAGTGTCTCTCTTGTCTGGCCACGGAAGGTGAAACCCACCCTCTTCAAGCATTGAACCAAAATGGCTACAGAAAAAGGTCGCCTTATGAAATGATTAGCTTGACTTCCTATCTTTTGTTTGTCCCTTCCAATAATACCACTCGTGTCTGCGAATTCCCCGATCACTATGCATTGCTGCGAAGCTGTCATGATGAATCATGTGACAGTGGGCACATACACACACACATACACACACACACACACACACACACACACACACACACACACACACACACACACACATAGTTTGCTTTGATAAAACTTTTTGTGTGTCCAATGTCTGTATTTGTGAACCTCAGAAACAAACTCGGTTTACTTTAACTTTACACTGTTGTTCTGTGTTCTGAAAAGAAGAAAAGAAGAAGAAAATAATGTGCTGATTTACTTTTTCTCCCAACGGGGGAGATAGACAATGCATATGCAAAGACAGCTGTTTCGTCTTGTCAGTGAGACTCTTCAGTCTGTATGTCGGCCTGTAAAGAATGCACGCACACTTAGACATAAACATGCACACACTTAAGTTACACATACCCAGAGAGAAAATGGGTGTGTGAGAGAGAGAGAAAGAGAGAGAGACGGGGGGGGGGGGGGAGGGAGAGAGAGAGATAGAGAGAAGAGAGAGAGAGAGGAGGGGAGAGGAGAGAGAGAGAGAGAGAGAGAGAGAGAGAGAGAGAGAGAGAGAGAGATAGAGAGAGAGTGAGAGAGAGAGAGAGATAGACAGAGAGAGAGAGAGAGAGAGAGAGAGAGAGAGAGAGATATAGAAAGAGAGAGAGAGAGAGAGAGAGAGAGAGGAGAGAGAGAGAGAGAGAGAGAGAGAGAGAGAGAGAGAGAGAGAGAGAGAGAGAGAGAGAGAGTACTGAGTCTAGGAGCTAAAGAAGGAAAATGAACGATAGCTGGAAATGCACCATTACAAAAATCCACATCAGATCAAGGAACTGGATGGGGAAGAAGAAACAGAAACAGCACGACAGGGGATAGGCCTAAAACTATCAACATAGAACGTACATATGAATTTGTTCGTTTCTATTTCAAAACACCAACAAAATCAAAACATAACTGAACACAAATTAACTGAGTTAAAACAAAAAGAGACGAGTAATAGAAAAACAACTAAAAACAACAACACTGCTACACGATAGTGCGAAGCCCCGCCTAGAGAAAATTCAAATGTAATCCATTGAAAGTAAAAAAAAACAACACCCAAAACAACAAAAAATACCTGGATTAAGATTAAGATTAAGATTAAAATTATAGCCCCGTCTACAACTAAGGCCATGTCAGGGCTGTCACCACGTTAAATCTGACCACGTATTAAAAAGGGATAAAAACGCACGGTAAAAACTAAATCAAAGTTTTTATTGCTAAAATACTTTTGTTAAAAAAACCCCACCAATAATAAATTTTACAAAACTTGGCAAGCGAAAAACATGACACGTCTAGAATAAAAAAAATCACAGTAGCTTACATCAAGTGAAAAATATTTTATCCGAACGATAAAACCAATTAACTAGAAGATTGCGTGGAACATTCTTTAAAGCCGGCGACAGACTATGTGACTGCCTCATGTGACTCGATCAGGTCGTGACGTTTCACCTCATTTGCATACCATGCTGCTCGATCAGTCTGACTCAGTCGGGCCCAGTCAGGTGACAGGGCCGAATAGGGCGGGTTCTCAATTTCACTGATCGAGTCTGATGGCTTGTGACCTCTTCTGTGCGGGAAACAAAATTTGGTCTACGTCACGACCTGATCGAGTCATATGAGGCAGTCGCATAGTCTGTCTCCAGCTTAGCGCGGTATTCTACTCCTACACACAAAAAAAAGTGCTTAATTAGTTTTCGAGATAATCAATGGACAGACAGAATCAGTGCCAGACAGACAGACCGGAAAACACAACCCCAGCCAAACTTGGCGAAGGTGAAAATAAAACAAGTGCAACTCCGAGCGGTAGCAAAGTCCCCTCGCAGCATCGCCGAGCTACTCGGAAATCGGAATGTGTCGGCTGTGCACATACATAAAAACGCATTAAAAACAGCACGTAACTACATAAAAACGCATCAAAACAGCACGTAACTGAATAGGTTTTTTTATATATAGCCTTGGGGTTCGGACCCGTGATTTGAGGGCGCGCGATCATGCGCACACGCGCGCACACACAAATTCATGACACTTGTGTTATAGACCATTCATCAAGAAATGTGAAAAAAACCAGCATTAAAATACATGCAAAACTTCGCGAGATTTTAGCGATTATGTGTTTCGGGGTTTGAACCCCGTAACTGGCGCGACCTTGACCTTAATGTCAAACTAAATACATCAGTGGATAGCTTGCATCTTGGCGAACTAGTATACCAAATTTGATGATGATAGACTGAATAGTTTTTGAGAAAAACGGACGAATAGCCGGACGGAGGCACGCCGGACGGACGGACGGACACCGGACGGACGGATCAGACAAAAACAATAGCTCCCCGAACCTTCGGCTCGGGGACTAAAAACAGGTCCAACGTACGTAGCAACGACTATGGTGACTATGTCAATCATACAAGGGGGGCCAGACAGAAATCAAATTGGTCTCCCCGTGGTTTCCCAGCAGCCGGCTAAGTGGGGTCTAAAGATATAGGAGCGGGGGACACTTGTCATGTAATGCCCGGCAACCGCACACAACCCGGCCGTTTCACAAGGGCTAACGTTATGTTGCGCTCGCTCAAATCGGCAAAAAAAGGGACCGTTTCACAAGGGCTAACGTTATGTTGCGCTCGCTCAAATCGGCAAAAAACGGGAACGTTTCACAAGGGCTAACGTTATGTTGCGCTCGCTCAAATCGACCCAAAACGGGAACGTTTCACAAGGGCTAACGTTATGCTGCGCTCGCTCAAATCGGCAAAAAACGGGAACGTTTCACAAGGGCTAACGATATGTTGCGCTCGCTCAAATCGGCCCACAAAAAAAACGGTCTAAGAAAAACTCTTCGTTTGCCGATAGTTCGCGTGGTGTTTTGTTCTTTCCAGCAAGCGAGCAAGCGGCAAAATATCCCGAAACTGTCACGTGACTTGTTTATGGTAAACCGAAATATGTCTTACCAATCAGACAAGAGCTTGTAATATTTTTTCCGCAAACGTTTTCTAACGTGTTTCTTAGACCCATTTTGGCATAACAGTTATTCGCGCGGCGACCGTAATCTAGAGAAACTAGACGCCAGGACCCTCCCCCCCCTCCACATGCACAAGGTCTTTTTCTTTGCCTCCCCTCCCCCACCCCACCCCCACATGGAGGTTGGGGTGAGTGAAGACGAGAGGGCCGGGGTGGGGGGAGAATTGCGGAAGGAATATCCATGGAATGTGCTTTCCTAATTTAAAAAAAAACAAAACCCCGAAGAACTGTGCTTTCTTAAAAGAAAAAAATAAAGGACTGTGCTTTCCTTAGCGGGGAAAAAAGAAACACCCCCTTCTTGTCGGTCTTCTGTGCCTCATGCCTCTTACCCCCCCCCCCCCCCCCCCCCCCCTTAAGTCAACGCTCTCTCCATCCCTCCCCAATACACACAGTCACACACACACACACCACTGAGCTATAAATATTAATAGCTCAGTCACATACACTCTCTCTCTCTCTCTCTCTCTCTCCCCCCCCCCCCCCTCTCACCACCATCCCCTCTCCCAACAACAGCTGCGATAATGGAGTCCCCAGCAGGCGACACAGATCAGATCACGTCACCCCGGGCAACCTCGGTGCTAACACACACAATAACACAATACCCGTGTTTGTGTGTCCGCGTAGGGACTGTGACACTACACGGGCCCTCGAGGCTTATAGTGGCTTAACCCTCGGCAAAGTTGGGCTTCGTTCAGCCCCTCGCTACCTGACGGAGACACGGAGGAATTCCGTCTTTACTTTACTGGCTCATGGGGCCCTGGTAGTCATGAGTGCGTCTTTAGGCCGTGTACACAGTAGTAGACGCGGAAATCCCACACGCCGCGCAATCCGTCAGGCATGGTAATGGAGAAAAAGCATTTTTCTCTGAAAATATTCTAGGGTTTGAAGAGATGTTATCTCTTGGTGTAACCAATGGATTAAAAAGCCCTTTATTGGTGTAACCAATGGATTAAAAAGCCCTTTATTGGTGTAACCAATGGATTAAAAAGCCCTTTATTGGTGTAACCAATGGATTAAAAAGCCCTTTATTGATGTAACCAATGGATTAAAAAGCCCTTTATTGGTGTAACCAATGGATTAAAAAGCCCTTTATTGGTGTAACCAATGGATTAAAAAGCCCTTTATTGGTGTAACCAATGGATTAAAAAGTCCTTTATTGGTGTAACCAATGGATTAAAAAGCCCTTTATTGGTGTAACCCAATGGATTAAAAAGCCCTTTATTGGTGTAACCAATGGATTAAAAAGCCCTTTATTGGTGTAACCAATGGATTAAAAAGCCCTTTATTGGTGTAACCAATGGATTAAAAAGCCCTTTATTGGTGTAACCAATGGATTAAAAAGCCCTTTATTGGTGTAACCAATGGATTAAAAAGCCCTTTATTGGTGTAACCAATGGATTAAAAAGCCCTTTATTGATGTAACCAATGGATTAAAAAGCCCTTTATTGATGTAACCAATGGATTAAAAAGCCCTTTATTGGTGTAACCAATGGATTAAAAAGCCCTTTATTGGTGTAACCAATGGATTAAAAAGCCCTTTATTGGTGTAACCAATGGATTAAAAAGCCCTTTATTGATGTAACCAATGGATTAAAAAGCCCTTTATTGGTGTAACCAATGGATTAAAAAGCCCTTTATTGATGTAACCAATGGATTAAAAAGCCCTTTATTGATGTAACCAATGGATTAAAAAGCCCTTTATTGGTGAACCAATGGATTAAAAAGCCCCTTTATTGATGTAACCAATGGATTAAAAAGCCCTTTATTGGTGTAAAATGGATTAAAAAGCCCTTTATTGAAACCAATGGATTAAAAAGCCCTTGTAACCAATGGATTAAAAAGCCCTTTATTGGTGTAACCAATGGATTAAAAAGCCCTTTATTGGTGTAACAAACTGGATTAAAAAGTCCTTTATTGGTGTAACCAATTTAAAAAGCCCTTTATTGAACCAATTTAAAAAGATTGGTGTAACTGGATTAAAAAGCCCTTTATTGGTGTAACCAATGGATTAAAAAGCCCTTTATTGGTGTAAACCAATGGATTAAAAAGTCCTTTATTGATGTAACCAATGGATTAAAAAGCCCTTTATTGGTGTAACCAATGCCCTTTATTGATGTAACCAATGGATTAAAAAGCCCTTTATTGGTGTAACCAATGGATTAAAAAGCCCTTTATTGGTGTAACCAATGGATTAAAAAGCCCTTTATTGATGTAACCAATGGATTAAAAAGCCCTTTATTGGTGTAACCAATGGATTAAAAAGCCCTTTATTGGTGTAACCAATGGATTAAAAAGCCCTTTATTGGTGTAACCAATGGATTAAAAAGCCCTTTATGGTGTAACCAATGGATTAAAAAGCCCTTTATTGGTGTAACCAATGGATTAAAAAGCCCTTTATTGGTGTAACCAATGGATTAAAAAGCCCTTTATTGGTGTAACCAATGGATTAAAAAGCCCTTTATTGGTGTAACCAATGGATTAAAAAGCCCTTTATTGGTGTAACCAATGGATTAAAAAGCCCTTTATTGGTGTAACCAATGGATTAAAAAGCCCTTTATTGGTGTAACCAATGGATTAAAAAGCCCTTTATTGGTGTAACCAATGGATTAAAAAGCCCTTTATTGGTGTAACCAATGGATTAAAAAGCCTTTATTGATGTAACCAATGGATTAAAAAGTCCTTTATTGGTGTAACCAATGGATTAAAAAGCTCAATGGATTAAAAAGCCCTTTATTGGTGTAACCAATGGATTAAAAAGCCCTTTATTGGTGTAACCAATGGATTAAAAAGCCCTTTATTGGTGTAACCAATGGATTAAAAAGCCCTTTATTGGTGTAACCAATTCAGGGTGATCAGGGGGAAACGCCTAAGATGGATAAAACTGTTCAAACTTGGGGAAAGGGCATCTCTTCAAACTCCCCTTCTGACATTTGATTTTCTGCATTCACTTTTCTCTGAATTCAGAGAATTCTCTGAAGATGACCATGCCTGTAATATCGTAAATAAGCGAAAGAAGGAAGCGGGGGGGGGGGGGGGGCAGTAAGCGCACGTGTCCCCTAATCCGTACCCCCCCCCCCCCCCCCCCCTTCTTTCTTTCACTTATCACAGTGGCTAGACGGTACACTCATTCCTGCAATATTCTAACACTACCATGTTCAGGGATAGCGCACGTGGTCCCTAACTCTCCCTAGTCGAATTTGTCGTCAACCAAAAATTGCATTTTCTTATTTCGTATATTTTACGCATCTTGGTAAAGGAATAGGGTTAGGGGTAGGGTTAGGAACATGTCAGTAGCTTTTGAAGGCATTTGCGCACAATTTATGCGTCCCGTGATTGAGCGCCGTATCCGTAGCCTGGAGAATGTGAGATACGGGCCCGTACCCCCAGCCTCTCTGCCTTTCCTTGTTTACGGGTTTACGTGCGTTAACTTCCGCGTCTAATGTGCTCCTACCCACGGATACTATTAGTGTGTAAATTAGGCTAAAACAGCCAATCGTGAAATCGGGAGATTAGTCTGGTTTACATACTACTACCCGTGTTGACTGTCTTAAGACGCACCCATGACTACAGGGCCTGGTTATAATTATGTTCTAAAATTTTTTAATTTTAAATTACCTATGTGTTTCGTTCTTTCAGAGCCATCTGGTTACGAGTTTCACCCCCCTCCCCTTCCCTTTCACCCAGGATCTATAATGAAATATATAGCAAAAGTTGGCTAAAACAGCCAATCGTGAAATCGGGAGTTTAGTCTGATTTACATGCTACTTACTACCCGTGTTGACTGTCTAAGACGCACCCATGACTTTATACAATTTTTTTTTTTTTTTTACTACCTACGTGTTTTGTTCGTTGCGAGCCAGCTGGTTATGAGTTTCACCCCTCCCCCAACCCCCTCGTTTCTTTCCCTCACCCGACTTTTTGTTTTCCCTCAGGATCTATAATGAAATAGCTACATAGCCATGGTAAAAGTTGCCTAGGTCGTCCGATTACGAGCGTGCGACCCGCGGCATTTCTTAATTTATCTCACAGAAGATAAACCTGATAACGTGACTCGACTCGGCCTACAATGCTATTGTATTATTGATAAGCTGTTGGGCTTCTCAATATTTTATGAGCCTTTTTCTTCTTCTCCCAACCGCCATACATGTCCTTGTATTGGTTCTTAAAGACCCATCCACGTCACGTGTCAAAATCAAGGTTTTCACGCGTTTTCCCTCCTATTAATAGCTGGTAAAAAATCTTCCAAGTAGAAGAGGAAATGTGACACGTGACGAGGGGGATCTTTAAGACTTATTCCCAGCAAAGCAAACGTGTTACGTTCATCGCTGCTTCGTGTGGCAAGTTATCTGGCTTTAGCCGTAATATAAATTATGTTGTTTATATTGTTTGAATTTACCGAGTGTGTGCCGTTTGGTACACAATTGCCATCAGCGGCAAGACAAAATGTGTAAACAGCGCTCACGAGAGAGAGAGAGAGAGAGAGAGAGAGAGAGAGAGAGAGAGAGAGAGAGAGAGAGAGAGAGAGAGAGAGAGAGAGAGAGAGTCTTAAATGAGGTCTCTTAACGGAGGGTCTTATAATAGAGGTTTGACTGTAGTACTTTATTGACCCAGTGGGTGGTAGTGAACGCTTGGAGGATCTTCTAGGTCAAAAGGGTGACAGGTGTTGCGCTGTAACTTAGAAGTGCGCATGCGCACAAGACTGAATAGCGGGCTATTTTGCGGTCAATTGCTTTCATTTACAAAAAAACAACATTTATGGGCATCAGACTTGGGGGTGGGGGAAGGAACGGATGAAGGGTGAAAAGCACGATTAGGATAATTTTTAGTCCCCGAGCCGTCTGGTCCGTCCGGCGTGCCTCCGTCCGTCCGGCTATTCGTCCGTTCTTCTCAAAAACTATTCAGTCTATCATCATCAAATTTGGTATACTAGATGTATTTAGTTTTACATTAAGGTCAAGGTCGCGCCAGTTACGGGGTTCAAACCCCAAAACACATAATCGCTAACATATTACGAAGTTTTGCATGTATTTCAGTGCAGTTTTTTTTCCACATTTCTTGATGTCATGAATTTTTCTGTGCGCTCGTGTGCGCATGATCGCGCGCGTTCAAATCACGGGTCCGAACCCCAAGGCTATATATAAAAAACCTATTCAGTTACGTGCTGTTTTGATGCGTTTTTATGTAAGTACGTTTTCTTTTGATATCTGCTGCTTCACCTGTTCCAGGACATGAATTTTTCAGTGCACTCGTGTGCGCATGATCGCGCGCGCTCAAATCACGGGTCCGACTCCCTGACAGTACTATTCGTTCCGTTAAAACGTCCGTCCTATTAACTAAAGCCCACCACGAGCTCTGGTTTTCTTTGATGTACGCCCCCCCCCCCCCCCCCCCCCAGGAGGCCTGTTTGATGTGTTCAAAGAAATGCCGAAGGCCCCACCCACATTCCTTTTGATAACTCGGCGATGCTGCGATCTTTGCAGCCGCTCGGCGTTGCACTTAATAACGTTATCCATGGCCCTTAAAACAGTTAAGTCTGTCATAATGATTTTAGGCTTATAAGAATTCCCGTTTCGGACGCTATCACACTTCCAACCCCCCCTCCCCCCCTTTGTTTCTTGGGGAGAACACAAAATAATTAATAGGCACGGCAGCTTCTCAAACTGTTGCCAGAGAATATAAAAAATACAGTGGAACCTCCCTTATAAGACTCCCTCCCACATAAGACCTACTTCTCCGAGACCTTGCCCTTGTTTGTAAGTATTAACCCTTTCACCGCCAAAGTCGCATTTTAGCACCACAGTGATTTTAACACCTATGTCACTAAAAGGCATCAAATTGGGGTCTATTATCCAAAGACCCTACTGTCTTAGTTTTGGGAAGTAAGGATAGAACTTCATTTTAGATGTTGCAGAAGAATCCCCAATACTGCAGATGGATTTTGTTCTCTACCCAGATACATTTCATGATGAACAAATTATACCACAAAACACTACCAACCCTCCATGCACTGTACAAATGTGGCTTGAAAACGCTTTATAGCTTTAAATGCCACTGTTAATAGTGGTTTCTTTGATCAGATACATTTCATGGACATTTTTGGCTGAAATATGGCTGGCGGTGAAAGGGTTAAAATGACCTCACTTATTGATTTTTGAAGGTCTTATAAGGGAGGTTCCACTGCACCAGAAACAGTCGCACCGCTTTGACCGCGGTCAACAGCTTTCACTTGTTTTGTTGTTGTTTTTAAAAACCAAATGTCAGTTCAAATGCTCTATTACAGTGAAGTCATTGTGGACACTGCTGTTAGCATCGATTTGGTAGTGTTCTGTAACCAACACTTGCTAAATTAAAGAAATAAACTCACTGAGAAAACATTTTCTCAAAAGACAATGTAATGATTGGAAAAAAAATATGACTCACTCCCATGTGATGCATGGCTGAGACAAGAGACAAATAACAGAGAATAAGTTAGTTGTTTATAGTCTTGTCAGAGATAGAGAGAGAGAGAGAGAGAGAGAGAGAGAGAGAGAGAGAGAGAGAGAGAGAGAGAGAGAGAGAGAGAGAGAGAGAGAGAGAGAGAGAGAGAGAGAGAGAGATCGGCTGAAATATACAAAATAATACACAAATGGCTGTGTGTACATGTGTGTCTTTTAGAGAGAGAGGGAGAGAGAGATAGAGATGAGAGACAGACAGAGTGCGAGAGAGCAAGCAAAAAAAGTCATCGCGCATTCCCTCAAATAAAAGTTGTACAGAATCACCACATCATCTTTCCACACACCCTAGAAGTGAAAGACAAAGATCTGCTACAGCCTCGCACGATTTATTGTTCATTTCCATTTTAGTTCCACGGACTGAAAAAAACATTGATGGCAAACAAAATAATGATTAAAGCTGGATAATGAAGACAATAGAGCGGACTCCCACCATAACCACCAACAAAGAAACAAACTGACAAATCGATGAAACTCTCACTCTCTCTCTCTCTCAAACACACACAATGTGTGCAAAACAGCATGAACACAACAGAAAAATAATAATGAGAATATCACAAAAAGCCAAGGAGCAATTCTTTTTCTTTTTTTTTGGTTTGTTTTAACTATAATCATTCACGTTACAACTGAAACTGGCGATAATGTTTTTCTCTTGATCATGTAATGAGAGACTTAGTGCGATTTTTCTCATGCCAGAGGGCATGACGCTCGTGTGGGGCTAATCCTCTCTATATTATTAGTTGGGGATAAAGAAAGAGAGACAGACAGTGAGTGGTCCTACCATCACTCTCTCTCTCTCACTACGCCCAAGTAAGAAAATCGCGTGATAAGCCCCTAGTGAATTGACTGCCCTCTGGCGTGAAAACTATCGCCATAGGTCGACCATTAACAACACAATCCATATGACGTGAAAAAGAAACGGAAAAGTCAATCAAACTAGGTGGGAAGGAGGATGAGGGTGACCATATTTTAAGAGAGAGATAGAGACAGAGGGGGGGGGGGGGGGGGGGGGAGGAGGGGGGTGATCAGATTTTGAAGAAAGTAAGACAGGGTGGAAAAGGCATCATGATTGAAGGATGAAAGGAGCAGGGGGAAATGGGTAGATGGGAGGATAAATCATGTTGACACTGTTTCTACCGATCAATGTCTCAAGTATAATTATGTTGGGTGTATAATCCAGTATGTTGTACTTCTTGTAGAACCCTGACTTAAAAACTCTAGGGATCATCCCAACAGCCGAAGCACTTGAACATTATGGTACAAAAATTGAAATGCACCAGCTAGGGATTGAGAACATTACGTAACATATTTTGATTACCCCGCCACGTGGGCAACCACACTCCGACTTTGGAAGAATAATCCAGTATGTTATCCAAAATGTTTTTCTCCTCTGAAAACATTTTGGGGCTTCTGATGTCTCATGCTGTGGTAACAAAATAAAGGAGCTTTTTACCAGTGATCAGGGGGGAACGATTCTTGAAGATGAATATATTAAACGGTTACAAATTGGAAAAATGGCATTTCTTCAAACTTAATGATCACAATACACGTTGCTATTATTATTTCCCCCCACAGCAACACAGCGATATACAAGTCACATTATTACTAGCGTATCTTCCCCTTGGCATGAGGCTGTGTCAGACCAGTTGACGTAAGCTAGAACACCAAAGCTACATCAAAATGTTGGTATGTTCTGCGTGGTTGTGCGGGGATTGTCTTAGATTAAGAGCCATGACAAGCTCCCAGCATTAAATTCTCTGAAGTCGGAGTGTGGCTGGGTAATATAAAAAAACAAAACGATCACACACGTAATGTTCTCATCCCTTGCTCGGTGCATTTGTGCCATAGTGTTCAAGTGCTTCGGCTGTTGGGATGATCCCTGGAGTTTTTAAGCCAGGGTAAGACAACACCACCACCACTAGCGTATCATTGCGTTGCCACGGGGAAAGAGTGAATTGAAGAATATTTTTTACCATAAAACCTTTCTGACATGTTTATGTACATTCACTTTTCTCTGAATTTAGAGGATTTGCTGAATGAAAGGTACCTTGCCTGGTTGTGAATTGATTCAAAACTCTCTCCCCGTGGGGATACTGGGGGGTGGGGGGGGGGGGGGGGGGGGTGTCTTTGTAAAAAATAGTTCCCCCACTTTCTGGAAGTTCTGTGCTTCAAACTTCCTCTAATCTGTCACTCTCTTTGACTCTGCCTTTTGCCTTTGCTTTCTGTCATCTACTGTCTTTCTGACTTATTGGCCCCCATTCTCCTGCCTTAAAAAAAAAAAAGAAATCCTCCAAATGTTTCTCCTTTGAGCTCCTCCAAAATCGGAATGTGTCGGCTGTATGCAGCGGCGAGACCAGTGAAAACTGAACACCTGACACATACATACCTTATCCATTATGGCCATAATCTTTGGTCCCACACCCTGCCCATACGACAGTTTCACAAAACCTCAAAATAATGCAA
This sequence comes from Phymorhynchus buccinoides, assembly GCA_017654935.2. NCBI lineage: Eukaryota > Metazoa > Mollusca > Gastropoda > Neogastropoda > Raphitomidae > Phymorhynchus > Phymorhynchus buccinoides. The sequence goes on from CM065684.1 coordinate 18,854,376, forward strand.
CTCTATTGGCCACTGCAAAGAGTTCACCTTTTGTAAGAGTGAATGTCCTTGGTGGGTGGGGGAAGATGATTGAGTACTGACCAAACAAGGGCATAACTCTCACCAATAACCCTATTTGAGGCCACCCAATGGCTGCCTGTTGCAAGAGTGAATGCCCTTTTGGATACTGATCAATAAGGGTTTAACTCTTGCTGTCAAAGGCGTTAATAACCCTAGTTGCAGTGGCCAGTACAAACGCTGTACAAAACAAAAGCAAGAACTTCTGAAAAAAGCTTGATAATCACAGATATATGAACGAAACAAATCAACAACAAAAATCTTTAAAAAAAGTGTCATAAAGAAAGCAAGCACTAAAAAAAATTAAATTAAATCAATCTTTGCTTGCAAAAACATGACAAAATAATTAGTGTGCTGTGCAAGATCAAAACTGAACAAAATCAAAGAACATGTAAATGTTCTTAAAAATACACACACCAGTAAAAGGAGCAGATTATCAAATTAACAATAAGAGAGAGAGAGAGAGAGAGAGAGAGAGAGAGAGAGAGAGAGAGAGAGAGAGAGAGAGAGAGAGAGAGAGAGAGAGAGAGAGAGAGAGAGAGAGAGAGAGAGAGAGAGAGAGAGAGAGAGAGAGAGAGAGATATGAAAACTTGGGGAGGGGTGCAGATGGGTATGCTGTCTAAGTACAATAATTATTTTACATAATCTTCTTTGAAAAAAACACCGTTTTGCTGTTATCAGTTAACATGTAAAATGAAGCGTGGTTCCAAAGAACCTTAATACCATTGCGACTAACTCAGATCTGTTTACCCCCTACAGAAGTCTTGACAGCTGAAATGAGTAGCTTTGGTGCAAAATCGAAAATGTGTAGTTTTAGTCATTAAACTATCAAACAACGTTCAGTGAAAATGAGTAGAATCTAGCATTATTTTCAGTTTGGAAGAGTAGTAGAGATCCAAATTGAGTAGAATACTACTCAAAAAGAGTAGAGTAAACAGGTCTGCTAACTACTAGATGTGCAGCAATGTCTTCTAATGGCATAGTGGGTTGCCTCTTGATGACCTTGCAATAATTTCCTATAGTGTATGATTAAAGCCACAGCAGACAATCGGACACGTAATTCTAAGAAAGTAAACAAGGGTGATGATGCACTTTCTCTCGCGTCCCAAGCAAACCCTACACTCCCTTGTTTTCAAATGGCTTTTATCATACTATACAGCACTACTAGTAGGAGCCTTTAGTAAAAACAAGAGCTGTAAAATAAATGATTTTCTAAAACTGCATTAATGAAAACCCATGGTACAGTTTTGCTACAGTCGCTTATGTGGAAGACTATGACTCGAACTACAGGGCATTGGCGCTGGCTTTGCTTTGGGGACCTTCCCCAATGCCAGCTGTCCTCAAATCCATTTGGCCAAGCAAGAGGAGGTTGTAACCTGGGCAAGGCATCTTTTAGTTCATTAATTAAGCAAGAATCAATAATTGTTTTAACACTGGGAGTTTTACAATGCCAATGTACCAAACCAGCTTCATAATATTACAGTCTGAGTCAAAATGGAAATGAAAAACGATAGCAATGTTAACAATATTCCATAAAAAAAAAGTTTTAAACCAAATGATTCTACCCATGATGAACCAACCCTTTGCATGAAAACATTTGTGAAACAAACAATGAGCAATGAAGTTCATAATTCTGATATAATTTTGTTGCTACAACTACAAGTACAAATGTTAAGATCATCTCAATGCCAAAATACACAGCCATCTTATATTATTTTGTGAGTGTGTTTTAGTCGTAGAGCATAGACAGAGATAAGAATGGCATTGGGAATTGCAAAACCCAATGTGACTTCCAAAACATAAAACTGATAGCTAAAAATGACAGAGAAAACAATAAAACATATTGATTAAATTCTTGGAAAAAATATGAAGAGTATGACAAGTACACTATTTTTCCTATTAATTATTCAATGCTCTCTTTAACCTTTACCGGATCATGCTTTTGACTACACAGACACGATGGCGGTGGTCTTCCACGACTCCCTACTCAGCAAAGAGCGAATTCCTAGGTGTTTATCCCTGTCCGGATGGCGGGGGTCTCCCACGACCCCTACTTGTCAATGAGTCACCATGTGTTTATCCCTGTCCAGATGGCGGGGGTCTCCCACGACCCCTACTCAATGCACTGCAGTGCTCTTTAAAGTAGGGGTCGTGGGAGACCCCCGTCATCCGGACAGGTATATCAAATTTCAAAATTACGCGTCATATTACGTCATTTATATTTTATACACATGAATGAAATTTAACACACTTAAAGCCATTTACGTTTTTGACAAAGTCATGAAATTTCATGAAGATTGCTTAAATAGTTTTAGAGATATAACATGTTTTGTGTGTCAAGGGGTTGTCGGTGACCCCAGAAGTCCGGTAAAGGTTAACTCTGCAGTTCACTGGACCACAAGCATGACTGAAATAAAAGTAAAATAAGGTCATCCTGGTCTAAATTACAACCCAGAAACTTTTCTATCCAGTAATTTCCTATTACAAATGTCATCTACTTTGTCTACTGACTCGCATTATACTGGTGGGGTCATTGTTTATCTAAAAAAACAAAAAACAAAAACAAACAACCATAGAACAAAAAGGATGCTCAGTTATATTTTTACTCTTGGATGCAAGATGGAAAATATACTGAGGGTGTCACTACTAGCATTCTTCTTTTAAACGCTTAGACCCAAAAATAGTAGAGATACAAATTCTGCTTTAATACTAAACTTGACACTTTAGAATCATAGGCTTCCACAAGGATTTTCAAAAAAATAAGTCTTTCCCTTGTGAACCTAATTGAATTTTCACTCATAACATACTTGTTTTACTTACTCGAGTCACTGTGTTTTAAAAACTCGTCTACAATGTCATCAAAATGGTCACTAATATATAGTAATAAGATAAAACAAGCTTAGCTATGTAACAGACAACAAAAATACCATCAATAAAAAAAATAAAAAATAAACCAACCAATGTCATATAAAAACAACATACTCCATTCTTTGTAATATCAGCTTGCATGAGTTTAAACTTTAATACAATTTTTTAGAGATATACCTGTCACACTAGTAGAACTTTACCAAATCACATTTCAAAATTCCTGTTAACCGTTTTGATCCCTACATCTTAACATTTGTAAAAAACAAAAATATTTTGTTTCAAATGAAAACTTAAATGGAGAGGTAGAAGGGGGGGAGGTGAGAGTGTGTAGGAAAGGCCATTGGTGGGGAGAGATAATTTAAATAAAATAGTTAACACACAGGGTGTGGTACACCATTTCTGTAATCAAATCTTCCAATCATGATTTTTTTTTTTTAAACAATCCAATTCAATTTCAATCAACACAAGCCGAGTACCAAAATAATGAATGGCAAAAGAACATGATATAAAACAAGAGACAATTCACTGGTTCAGACCTCACTGTGCAGTACACATCACAGTGATCGCGTTTACAGACCTGTAATTTATCAGTAAAATACTGATTGCAAAACCAAAAGACTGAACAAAAATTGACCTGTCACTAGTGTCAGTCCCAGGGACTGATACCATTTTGCTAGGACTGATAAATTGTTTAACAGAGGCTGTGGTTTTTGTTTCCCTGGGATTGGTTTTGACACTGGTTGCTGGGGGGCATTGTCGCTGATGGGACTGGTTTTCAAAATTCCTAGCGCTATCACTGCTTTAGTGTGCAATACCTATAAATATTAATAGAATAGAAGCATGCAACACACATTGATTGGAGAAGAGTGGCATTGATTAGACTGCGCTTCACAATGCTGAAAACTGATGATAACAAAGTCAAAACTGAAAGACCCTAGTTAAGTATTGGTCAGACTGGAGGCGAATGGGATATGGATTGCATGATGGGTAGGTAGGTACCCAAAAAGTTGTGGGGGAAATCATTGGAGGGGACTGATATTTCTTGAAGAAAAAGAAAGACCCCATGAACTTCTAAAAACTAAAAACACACACAGAGAAGCAAGACCAACTTACCAATGACGGACAAACAACAGAGAATGCAATGTGATTTTTTTCTCAGAATGAACTAGGTGAAGACTGAAGATAGGAAGGGAATGGAGAAGGGATTGTGGTGGGCTAGCTACACAGAGGGGAAGAGAGGGAGAGGGAGAGGGAGAGAGGGAGAGAGAGAGAGAGAGAGAGAGAGAGAGAGAGAGATTAAAATTATTCAAAGAGAAAACTGCAGATTTTCTGAGCTTGTAAATTAATATCTGCAAAAACATACAAACAAGAAACAAAGTATAATCAAATTAGGTTAAACATTACTTATCAGTCAGTGCATCATCCTCTGTCTTAATTAATTAATGAAAGCAGACTTAAAACAATAAGCAGCAAAAGAAAAAGATCAACATAACAATTACTGATTATCATCACCAACAAGCATACATCGTGCTAACTCCCAAAACCCCCGGCCACATTCTGTCTAAAAAAAACCAATGTTTTCAAAACAAAAAAATGTTCCCTTTCCATCAGCCAACTTTTCCAATGCATACGATTTTTCTTCCATATTAAGCATATATATCAATTATCATAAGAGGTAACTACCGTAAAATGCGGACTATAAGTTGAAAATAAGCCGCTACGTTCCCCCTCAACTTTGGCCCATGCGGCTTACAGACTGATGTGGCTTGTGTGTGGATTTTTTTCCGTTCTACATTTATCAGTATGGGTAAATCTGTTTCTGGCCACATTCTTCAGCCTATTTTGAGCTTCTTTAGACTCAAAACTGGTTTTAGTAATCAAGATTTAAATCTCATGTTTAAAGTGTCTGAGAACATTTTTATATATGTGTTGGTTTGCGCACATACAATTTTCTCTGCGGCTTATAAACTGGTGCGGCTTATATGTGAATAAATACCTAATATTTTGTCAATTTGAAGGATGCGGTTTATGTACAGCAGGCGTGGCTTACACTGTTACAGTCCAGTTTTTACAGTATGGCTTTTTGCTGCTTTTTTTCCCAACACCACCACTTTTGTTGCTGTTCAAAACTCAACCAACATCACCCAGCCTAGTACAGTGTACTACAACTACAAGAGCAGAATATTTCTTAAAACCATCATCTCAACAAAAGTTTGAACATCGAGATACTTAAAAACAAACATTCTGACCATTTACACTGTTACACTAACAATAGTGTCTACACTTCCACACAATAGTAACTGTAACTTACAAACTTGTGTAAGGCTAACCTGATGGTTTAATGTGGTGGCTGTCAGTCATGCAACAATGTCATGCAATAATAATCTTTGTTGAATGGGTTTTAAACTTTGAAACTATTTTGACAAACTTCTTGTAAATAGGACCAGGTAGATAATTTTCACAACCTATTTTTTTTAATGCTAAACAGAAATAATGTCAGAACACAAGGGATAAAAGACAGAGATAGAAAGGGGGGAGGGGGCAGACAGACAGACAGACAGAGAGAGAGAGAGAGAGAGAGAGAGAGAGAGAGAGAGAGAGAGAGAGAGAGAGAGAGAGAGAGAGAGAGAGAGAGAGAGAGAGAGAGAGAGAGAGAGAGACGCTTCAGAATCGTATTTATTGACATTGACAAGTACAGTCCTTATGACTTATCTCAAGGGGGATTATCATATTTGCAGCGTCAGGAATTCATTAGAGAGAGAGAGAGAGAGAGAGAGAGAGAGAGAGAGAGAGAGAGAGAGAGAGAGAGAGAGAGAGAGACCCTTCAGAATCATATTTATTGACATTGACAAGTACAGTCCTTATGACTTATCTCAAGGGGGATTATCATATTTGCAGCGTCAGGAATTCATTAGAGAGAGAGAGAGAGAGAGAGAGAGAGAGAGAGAGAGAGAGAGAGAGAGAGAGAGAGAGAGAGAGAGAGACCCTTCAGAATCATATTTATTGACATTGACAAGTACAGTCCTTATGACTTATCTCAAGGGGGATTATCATATTTGCAGCGTCAGGAATTCATTAGAGAGAGAGAGAGAGAGAGAGAGAGAGAGAGAGAGAGAGAGAGAGAGAGAGAGAGAGAGAGAGAGCAAACTCGGTCACACAAAAACAGCTCCAGGGTAATATTGATAATATACTACAGCTGATAAAAATGCCAAGTAAGCTTTTCTGTGTGCTTTTCTAAAAACTTTTAAGCTTCTATACCAGCTCCATATTGTGCGACACAAAAAATAATAATCAATACAAAACCGATGATGTTATAAGTTTTCTAAATTAACACAAGAAACGGTATGCACCAGAGCCCTATCTGATTGCAACAAAGAAGAAATGAAAAACAATCACTTGTAGTTGTACTTCCAAAAATATCAAATACCCTTTTTAGTCTAGAAATTCTAGACAGAACAAAAAATGGTGCAAATATAAACAGTTTGCTAACATTTTACAAAAAGACCCACAAATGGCTAAGAAGAGTTTAAGCTCGAATCAATACAGAACCTGAAAAGTTGGTAAGAAAATTAGGTAACACTTGCTGATAACTAAGCAAAACATCACGAGACCATCATTCGTCAATAAAAAAAATATTAAAAAAAGCAAACAATCACACATGTACAACACTACAAAGTCACCATCACCACCCAACGCTCTTGCTCTCTACTCTGTGGTAATCCTGCAACAGTTCACCACCACACTAAGTACTACCCAATCACCCATCCCTCTCTTTCTTGATTTTCATGGGATCTTTACTGCTACTACTAGTACTACTACTACTACTACTACTAAAGTCCTCCCCTAGAATGGTGGCAATCTCGTTTTGCATGAAGGCCCAGGGCACATTGGAGCCTACCAGGGGACACTTTTTGCCGGAGGGGCAGTACACCTCCGCCCCGGCACCCTGCCGTTTGATGGAGTCCCGCGAGCAGGGGAAACAGAACTTGTGGTCGGCGATGGAAGGGCACTGCACAAAGTGGGTGTCCTCCAGGCGCTCCTGGCACAGGGTGCACTTGAGCACCTCGCCGCCGGGCCCCACCGTGGACTCGGGCATGGTGCTGCCCACCCCGGTGTCCGACACGGGGCCTGCCACGGCTCCGTTCCTCAGCCGCTGGGGCTGGCTGCCGGGGGACATACTGGTGTGGCGCGAGGCGTTGTTCCCGTGGCTGCTCCCCGACGGCAGGTTGTCAGCCACGGTCATCAGCGCCGCCATGGGGGAGGGCCCCGAGTGGGACCCCGGGTGGGCGTCGGGAGGGGTCGGGGTATGGTGGAGGGGGGACATGGAGGTGGACGAAGGGAGGCCTGCGTTGTACATGGACGTGGAGTTGATTGTCAGCTTCAGGGCGTCGGCCTGGCTCTGCATCCACATCTGGCGGCGATGCTGCTCCTCAGACAGCCGCCCCAGCGTGTCCTCGTCCCCCTGAGGGGACATCTTGCGCTTTCGGTTCTGGCTTTCCAGGAACCGGTTTGAGTTTTTCACACCAGCGGCCAGAGCCCGAGGCACGCGAGGATGCGGCAACGAGCTGTCCACGTAGGGAGTTGGGACACATTCCCGTTTCACAGGCTCCTTGAAAGTGCGAACAGTCTCAGGAAGCAAGTCGTACAGGGACCTCCACTCTCCATTACTGTACTTCACTTCATACTCCAAGTGTTTGATACCGGAGGACAGTGTCTTGCCCATGTCTTTGCTGGAATCGTTCATCATCACTTTGGTCAGACTGGACATGCTGCTGTGAATGTTCCCTGAACCAAGAGGGTACTCCACAAACAACTTCAGGTCAAACTCCTCACTGTTACCCTGCTTGGGCGCAGCATCATAGGCAAAGACACGCCCGAGAAGAGCATGGTCTTTCTTGTGACGCACACGGAACGGAACAGCTGCACTGAGAACAGTGAGAGTTTCACGCACACTCTGAGGAAGCGAAGGAGAATCTCTTTTCGAGGCATCATCTTCACCATGCCCTTCGTCTTCTCCCTCTTTTCCGTTGGTCATGGAGCTAGGGGGTGGTGGGTGAGGGTGACGGGGCAATGGACCCATGCCTGGATGGTGATGCAGGATTCCTGGGGGACCCCGCTGCACGCTGACACTGGTCTGGGTGAGGTCTGCGGGGCCATGGTCCTCCCCGCGGTGCATGACATGCCCCAGCAGGATACCATTGGGCACCCTCTGTGCTCCAGGAAAGTCAGTGAGGGGACGTCCACGACCATCAATGAAAGTGTGACCACGATCCGGCGCAGGGAACGGGGGTATCGGGGGCCCATGGAGACGCCCAGGGGGTGGCTCCATCATCCCCCCAGAATGAGGGTGCTCGTTCACGTCTCGGTTCCTCGGTGGCATCTGAGGCGGATGCGCATGCCCCAAGGGAGATTTGTGGCTGGGTTGGGGAGGGGGCCGACCTTCCTGCACTCCGTGCACTCGCTTCATCTGCCTGGCTGCCTCGATGACCATCTCGATGCGGTCTGGACCTTCGTAGTTGACGCACCCTCGGCACACGGGCTCTGAAAAGTCGTGCAGCATTGCCCACGGGGTGCGGGGCAGGTCGCACAGGTAGCAGTGTTGTCGTTGTGCTCGGTGAGGCATGGCCATGACTGGTCCCCAAAACACAACACAGCCCACACAGCAACAGCCGACCCGACCGACCGCAACTAACCTTCTTCCTCGCTCCGCAGAGGTGTGTAGTCGTAGCACGCCCCGACAATGGCACGCCGTTCACAAAAACCCAGTTACGTACGCACCGAACAAGGCTACGTTGCGAGGTCAAGTCCAACTCCAAGGCACAACAACCAAACACACACACCCTGCATTCCTCCACTCGCTGGTTTCCCAGCGACTCGAGTCTTTCAACAGCTTCAACGTCAATGCAGACAACACGCTTGGTTTTCCTGTGAATCAATCTCTGGAATGTTCAATGTTTAGCTCGGTCTGAACAAGGCAGACAAACAACTAGGCCTACTTGTCTGTACCGTCGCATAGGTCTAGGCCTGCCGCCCAATCTGCTTCAAAACATCACGAGCTCGAATGAAGCAGACGGCAGTGAACGGCGCATGCGCCTCAACCAGTGAAGAAAGTCCCGCCTCGAGCGCGAGCCCTTGAAGTAATGGTAGTGGTGTATGGTGAGATACCGCGCTATGCCATACACACAGTCGCTGCGTCACAAACATAACACAGACCCGTTCACAGCTGTGGCCGTGTCTGCGCAAAGCACACTACCAGGCTAGGCTAGCTGAGCGAGAGTCGCGTAGTGGAGACAAAAAGAATGGCAGAGGAAAACGGTGACGATTGAAAGGAGAATGGGGAGGGAGATGCAGGCTGTGGGGGTGGCTGGGAGGAGGAGGGTGTGGAAACGAGCGGTGACGTGCGTGCTGTGCCTCAGAGGTGTGTGGTCACGCACGACACACACGGCAATGGCAGCGACACTCAACACCGCCGCGGGGGCCCCCGGACAGGCCCGCCGTGACCCTGCATGCTAATGGCCAGCTTTGACAAGCGGCCAAACGCACCAGATATAGGCCTACCCACCACCACACCGGGCTACACAGACTCCACGGGCATGAAGTGGGGACTCAACTCGCCACTCCAACCACCAACCTCCTCCACCTTTCACCGATTCCATCTCCTCTGCAGGAAGGGGGGGGGGGGGGGGGGGGGGGGGGGGGTACATTCAAAAATCCGAAATAAAATCATTGAATGAATGAAAAAGGAACTTAGGAAACTGCACTGTTTCAATCATACTGGTCAGCGACACAAGTCATGAGTCATAAGTTTGTTTATTGTCCATTGGCATTGCAATGCCATTTAACTTGTCTTCCACCGTGTAAAATAAAAATATTAAATTTTAAAAAAAGAAGTATGAAACATAAATTTAGTTTAACAAATATGTAACTCTCACACCAGACCCAATCATTCTTTCAGCGTGGCAGAGCCTAGTTTTTGATTTTTGTTTTGTTTTGGTCAGTGTCTTTTTTGTCATTCCCCTCAGGCTAACACACACACCCATCCCCCACCCCCGTCTCATTTTGATAAGGAAACAATCATTAATCAAGCCATTCTCCCCCGTCAGAAAACAATGAAACAGCACAGCACATCCATACTATTTAATTCGGTATGTTGGCTGGCTTATGTTTGTGTGATGTGTCAATGTTTGTGTGGTGTGTCAATGTTTGTGTCAGTGTCAGACAACACGAACACAGGAAGTCTGAAAGATACTCACGAAAGAGCGAGTGGCGATTGCGGGGAAGGGGGGCGTGGGAAATATAATATTCATCTCTTATTCCTTATCGCATGCTGCATGGAGATGTGAAGGAGCCAAAACGTATATCCATATGATTGAATATCAAGTGATCAATGTAACCCCCCCCCCTCTCTCTCTCTCTCTCTCTCTCTCTCTCTCTCTCTCTCTCTCTCTCTCTCTCTCTCTCTCTCTCTCTCTCTCTCTCATTTGCATCCAATGAATGTATGCTAAACGCGGGAGAACAAATCATTCGTTGTTAAGCGTTTACATTCAGAAAATGTTCTTGTTCCTTATTCATTAATAATTGTTATTATTACCTTATTGAATGTCATGTCAGGAGATATGTAGATAAAGGTGTATGCATGTCACAGTGTGTGTGTGTGTGTGTGTGTGTGGGCGCGTGCGCGCGTGTGTGTATGTATGTGTGTGCACGCATGTGTTTCTTTCATTCTGCATGTTTCTGCTTTCTTTATTCTGTTTTGATTGTATTTTGTTCGCTTAATTACAAGCCTTCATTTGTGTTGCATGCTTATAGTTAATTTGTTATATATTTGTTTGCTTGTTTTCTTTTTTGTCTGAGAACCTGATAAAAAAAAGCTCTGTTTGTGCTTATTCAGTTATCCTCAATAAACATTCGAGTTCCTCAATAAACATTCGAGTTCTCTCTCTCTCTCTCTCTCTCTCTCTCTCTCTCTCTCTCTCTCTCTCTCTCTCTCTCTCTCTCTCTCTCTCATGAATCTTGAGGCTCAAATGTCCCTCTTCATCAAAATCGTCTATTAAAGTATGGAACCGTGCTTTGTGAACGATTACAATATTAGATTGTACATGAAGACCTTTATCTGATCTTATAGTTTTGAAATGAACTTTGAATGCATAAGCATGTGTGCAACTACACAAAATGAAAAAAAAACAAAACTGAAAGGCCAGGGTCCAGGTGACGCAAAAATTGAATTATGAAGGTATTTTAGTTTGCTTTTTCTACAATTTAGACAAATGCTTATTTCAAAGTGTTTGAAAAATGCAGTAGACACACAAAGATCTTGTTTGAAAAAATTGAAAAAAAAGCAAGCTTCCTATTCTGGTAAAATTCAAAAACAGGAAATATCCTTGTATACCAGGAAAAGTTGCACCCGTGCTGATAAGCCCTTCTCGTTGTTTTTTTCTTTCTGGTTTAAGCTTAATTTCTTCTAATCTGGTTTGGTTTATGATACAGCTTGTTATGGATGCAATTATTGTAATATCGTTGTTGTATACTGTGTTGTTGAGTTCTCCTTATGTGTTTTTAAACCATGTTCTATGGAGAGCGCGGGCGCGCGCGTGTGTGTGTGCTTCTTTCCACTATTTTCTTCATTTTTGTTTGTGAATGTAGTTTCACATGACGGTATATTTTAAGACCATATTTTATTAGTACTAGCGCAACGCCTAGTACTGGCAATGCACCATACTGGTAACACCTAGTATCGGTAACGGCAAGTACTGGTAACGCAGAGTACAGCAAATTTGAAGCGATTTGGTAAAGAAACGGTGGAGTTATAAGGCCCCGTTTCCCGTTGGCGCTGCTCTGAGAGTGATGCGCTCTCCCTAGTAACGGTAACGCCTAGTAACGGTAACGCCAATTACTGGTAACACTGAGTACAGCAAATTTGAAGCGATTTCGTTAAGAAACGGCAGAGTTAAAAAGCCCCGTTTCCCATTGGCGCTGCTCTGAGAGTGACGCGCTCTCCCGATTTTCTTCCAATTTGCTGCCAGGCTTTGCCCCAGTGACAGCAAGCCTGACAGCAAATTTGACGCGATTCGGTTGAAATCCGGCGGAGTTATAAGGCCCGTTTTGCATCATGCTGCTGTTATGCGCCTAAGTAATCGATTCACTTCCGGTTTGGCACATCGATAGTCACCGTCCCCAGTCATCTATCTGCCAAATTCGAAGGCAATCGGCCCTGAAACGTCGGAGATACAGGCGCCGAGAGGCCGGCGGATGCGCGTTTTGCGCATTTGCGAAACCGCGCAAATGATACGGCCGCCTCGGTTTCCGTTGCCATCGCCCCGTGAGGGCTCACAGCAAATTTGAAGCGATTCGGTCGAAAAACGGCTGAGTTATAAGGCCCGTTTCGTGTTTCAGACACACACACACACACAGACACACACACACACGGGACACTTGCCAAATTACTATATGATTAGCTTGCCTTTTTCTTTTTGTGTGTATTTGTTTGTCTATATGTTAACACCTATGAAAAAATGGCTACCGCATGTCAATACCTTTACCGTTGTAAAGTAAAGATTCTTTTCATCTCTCTCTCTCTCTCTCTCTCTCTCGTATATTTGTGCGCGCGTGTGCGTACGTGTGTGTGTGTGCGTGTGCTACGTTAATGAGCAGCAACGATGGGTGTACCGTATGTCACTCCATGCCTTTACTTGACATACAAACATGTGCGTGTCAGTCAGTCTGCACGAGCGCGCGCACGCAAGGCGGGCAAGGGCAGTAACTGTTATCCAATTCCCACCGGCACCCGAACTCCCCTCCACACAGTGACACGACATCTAACATGCTGCACGTAAAAACAAGCACGTATTGCATTGCACCCCCAACCCCCATACCACCCCTCTCCTTTCTCCACGTTCATCATTCCGCCCCCCCCCCCCCCCCTTCCTCCTCTTCACCCCCCCCCCCCCCCCCCCCCCTCCCCACACACACGCCACCATCAGCAAATGCTGCAATGAAGCACCAATGCTGACGTGACGTGACCCCGTAGTTACAGGTCGACTTGCGCGTGAGGTTCATCCACATTGAGAGACGGCCACGTGACAAAAGCGCCTCCACCCCCCCCCCCCCCTCTCTCTCTCTCTCTCTCATCCTTGAAGAATAAAGTTTTTAGTTTCCAGTGTGCTCTCTCTCTCTCTCTCTCTCTCTCTCTCTCTCTCTCTCTCTCTCTCTCTCGTCCTCTCTCTCTCTCTCTCTCTCTCTCTCTCTCTCTCTCTCTCTCTCTCAAACATAACAGACAAGCAGACTTTATCTTGCAAATGTCCAGTTCTTAACGCATGTATACACACACACACACACACACGCACACGCACACGCACACATACACACAGAGTACACACAAGCAAAGCACACAGTTCTCGCCAGACGGGAAATGACCGAGACAGTGGGAAGTGACTGACGACCGTGTCGCTTCCAACACTGTACTGGGAATATAACGGGGCAAAAAAACAACTGGGCGACCGTTTCCCTTGGAAACTAGGTCAAGGGACCAAGGAGGAGAGAGGAGGCACAGACAGGGTTCTTTGGTACACCTGTACGAGGAAGGATGGAGTGTGTGTGTGTGTGGGGGGGGGGGGGGCAGCGAAGAGGAACGGGAATGCGGCTCATGACGATAAACCCCCCACCCATCACCCCCGAAGAAAATGATATTGCAAATAATTGTATAATCTGAAGACTGACCTTCATTCAGTCACTCACTAGTGCATCTTCTTGTGCCCGCCGGATAGGGGTGGGGATAATACTACCTGATTAGGACACAGGGGGTGGGGTTCTCAGCGTGAATCTGAATGGCTCGTACCCACGTGTCGTCATATCCGGCCACAAGGAGCGTGCCATATTATGGGAGACCGCCATCTTAGTCAGTAACTTTGTTTGAAAAATGCCAGATCGATGCTGTTTACACACAAATCTGACTAAGATGGCGACACTTCCGTTGGAAGGGTCGAGATGCGCACGCAGGTGGGGGGGAGCCATAGTATCATCAAGTTGGACAAGCAAGGACAGCAAGAATAGTGAACTTCGCGATGGCGAGTTACCTATTGCTTATTACATGTACTTATAACAGAGCTGCAAGTTAAAAAAAATTGAAAGAAAAAAAAATGATGGGCTTCTCTTCATAGTATCCCCCTCCCCTCATCTCCACCTCTTCCCCCCCCCCCCCCCCCCCCCCCCCCCCCATCCCCATTCACAAGTGTTGCGTGCAAATTTGCAGCTCGCTACTATGAGAGTGTGTATCAAAACACTATCTGAACGATCTTAGACGGAAAAAGTGCTGTCTCTATAGGGGATTTGAAGAATGAAAATATCACTTTTTCGGTAAAAAAATTAACTAATATTTTCTGTTCCGGATAGTACACTTGACACTTGGAGAGCAAGTGAAGTTATAGTGCGTGTGCACTACAACTGCACTTGTAGAGCTGCAAATTTGCACGAGCTGCAAATTTGCACGCGACAAGCATAACCCTACGCCCAGCCTAAATTCTTATGCTTGTAAAATAAAGTACTTGAATTAAAACATGTGGCGGTACCATAGCCGATGAGGTTTAAACCGAGGCATGGTTACTGCTACACCTATATCTGTATTGTTAAAACAAATCGGGACTTTACTGGTGTTGCACTGCCTCCGGGCATTGCCTCAAGTATTGTTCCCACCATCTTTGTATCTACAAATGTCCCATACGTGTCTGTTCCAGACCGAGAGGACGTAAAACACCATTTTTCATTCATAAAGTACTTGACGTTTTGATTAAATCGTGGTCATTTTCACTGGCTGGCTGGACGAATCCCGAAACCACCCACCGGGGACTCTTCGTGACTGCTGCCCGGCCCTACTATTCTGGTAGTCGCCGTTTTCCGAACGGAAAACAACCAACGACAGCGCACGCCACCCACTCTACACATGGGAGTCCATTAATAAGACAAGAAAGGGAAAAGCCTTCAAGGCTCATTCGCTTTGCAGTACAAAAGAAAAAACAAACAAACACACGAACAAAAAATTGTGCCCACGCTGGGAAACGAACTCGCAACGTTCGCGTTATGCTCGGTGTCCATCTGTGTTCTTCTTCTTCTTCTTCGATCGCTCAGTTTCCTGTCAATTATGAGCGCAGATGCGTCATGCTGCCGTTAGGCGTCTAAGATACAGTTAGGCCCAGCAAGTCCGACTTCGGCTGGAGGGAATCTTTTTGAAAGTGTTTTGTGAAAAACGGCAGGAGAGTGTGTGTGTGTGTGTGTGTGTGTGTGTGTGTGTGTGTGTGTGTGTGTGTGTGTGTGTGTGTGTGTGTGTGTGTGTGTGTGTGTGTGTGTAAGAATGCGAAGGATAGGAGGGGAGGTATGTCAGGGGTTGTTTTTAATAAGAATCATTTTAGTGCAATTGCAAAGCGCTTAGAGCTTAAAGGTGAAGCGCTATAATACATTTTCTTAAATAAATAAACAGGTACACCCGCAGGTCTGCTTCTTCTTGTCTTCCTTCCCCAAGACCCAAACAACATGGGCGACAGCGGACCAAATGCCGTACACAACGCACGCCAGTCGGTGTGAATGACATGGCAGCAGGTGTGAGAAAAACACAGAATGAAAAAATACATCACTGGATAGCTTGCATCTTGGCAAACTAGTATACCAAATTTGATGATGATAGACTGAATAGTTTTTTTGAGAAAAACGGACGAATAGACGGACGGACGGACGGAGGCACGGACGGATCAGACAGAAACAATAGCTCCCCGAACCTTCGGCTCGGGGACTAACAAAACAGATGCATGTACACCGAACCTTAGATGGGGGCGTCTTACCACAACACTACGGGCCAATTGATGGCTTGGAGTCAAAACGGACTATCTTTAGATAGTCCATTGACGTATTATTGGACTTATTACAAATCCTAATAACTTGTATCAAGCTATGACTGCAGAAATATAAACAGGGGGTTATGCTTTTTATATTTCGGCAGTCTTTTTCTTATACAATTTATTAGTTTTCGTGATATGTTCAATATTATGTCAATGGACTATCTAAAGATAGTCCGTTTTGACTCCAAGTCACCGTCTGTAGCATTAGTCTATATGATAAAGCAACGACTTCTCTTCTTGCGTTCACATGCACTCTTTTTACCCGCACTTCAAAAGTTATTAACTGATTTACTATCATATCACTCTGGCTATACTACTTTTTGTTTGTGGCTCAAGCCACAAACCTATAACTCACTTTGTCGGTCGGTCTGTCTGTCGGTCCAAAATTGTCGCACATTTTGACAAAATTGTCGCACTTCAAATCGAGGCTACACTTCAAAATTAATTGAGGCCGCTCTTTAAAATGATGTATTTTAAAAGCGTACAAAATAATAAACATACGTAATACAGACACTACAACAGACACGACGAGTATGCGGTGCTTCTTTTGATGAGTATAAGTAGGATACATAGTTTTAAATGTTTTCCAAAAGATATAAAAAGTTACGAAATGGTGCAGAGATAACATTCTGGTTTACAGATTAAAATTATTGAAAAGCCAGGGGAGGTGACTCATGATTGGAGTGGTAAAAATAGACCGCGTGCCACAAACTATTGCGATTTCGCGCTTGTTATTTTAATGGAGTCACTGAAAACATAATGATGGCATTTATCACCTTGCAAAGTTTGGTTGTGTTATTATTTGTAGTTTCCGAGAAACCTTAAAAAAATTAGCTTGTTCCCGTTCCTGCCAATAGGGCATTTGCCACGAGTGTTCGTTCTCTAAAACTAGACTACTAATTTGCCCGCGCTCGTTCTGCCCGAGTTACGCTGACCTTTCTAATTCAACTCTCTAAATTCAACTCCGTAAAATTCAAGGTCGCTGGTGCGCGGCAAATGCCTATTCAGCATCATGCTGAGCTCCCACTGAACGGGTCTTGGCTGGCTGGGTCACTGTAGATTAGGGTTTGTGTTGATTTTTTGTTGTTGTTTTGTTTGCAACTTTCGGACCTCGACCATACCAGTAACATTATCAAAAATTGAAAGTGTTGATAGTGGATACTTAATCATTGGAAGAAGAAGAAGAATGACAATGTATGACTTTTTTTTGCAGAAGAGTGCATGTGTAGTTAAGGTTTGAATGCATGTGTTGTTAAAGT
Organism: Phymorhynchus buccinoides; assembly: GCA_017654935.2. NCBI lineage: Eukaryota > Metazoa > Mollusca > Gastropoda > Neogastropoda > Raphitomidae > Phymorhynchus > Phymorhynchus buccinoides. Next base: position 18,871,444 of record CM065684.1, read on the forward strand.
TTTAATCACAGACGCAACACACACACACACACACACACACACACACACACACACACACATACACACACACACACACACACACATGGATGGCTTGATGTAAAAAAAAAAGCATAATGTAATGCTTATTCGATGTCCATCTGGAAATAACATTTTGACTTTGACTTTCACACACACACACACACACACACACACACACACACACACACACACAACCGAACAATGGTGAGAACATAGACTCACTTCAAGTTAACACGAGTGAGCCAAAAATTGAGGAGGAGGAAGTGAAGAAGAAGATGATGCACACAGCACTAGCAGGAAGACTTCCGGAAAGTGGTGGTGAGAGTGGAGCGCGCGCGCGCGCGCGAGAGAGAGAGAGAGAGAGAGAGAGAGAGAGAGAGAGAGAGAGAGAGAGAGAGGGTGGGGGGTGGGGGTGGAATGGAGGGGCTAACAGAAAGTAGGGGGGGATAAAACCCATTTTTCTCCCAACATTTATCACGCACGTCGATTATTTGTCTTGCTTTCGCACGCTGGGCTATCGACCGTCCATTTGACATCTCCCCCACCCCACCCCCATCTCAAAAAACCTCTCCATCGCCTGCACAATTCCATTTACCACGGTACCCCCATTTCTCCTTTCCCCACCCACCCTTTTCCCATGTTCCTGGGTCTTTATTCTCCTCATCAATTTTCTAATGATTCCAACACGTTGACCCAAGTCAGGCAAAATGTCCTACGCTCACACACACACTGTGACACAACTACCCCCACCCCCATCCCCCCACCCCCACCCCTCAAAAAACCTCTCCATCGCCTGCACAATTCCATTTACCACGGTACCCCCATTTCTCCTTTCCCCACCCACCCTTTTCCCATGTTCCTGGGTCTTTATTCTCCTCATCAATTTTCTAATGATTCCAACACGTTGACCCAAGTCAGGCAAAATGTCCTACGCTCACACACACACTGTGACACAACTACCCGCACCCCCATCCCCCCCCACCCCCTCAAAAAACCCTCTCCATCGCCTGCACAATTCCATTCACCACGGCACCCCCATTTCTCCTTTCCCCACCCCCCCTTTCCCATGTTCCTGGGTCTTTATTCTCCTCATCAATTTTCTAATGATTCCAACACGTTGACCCAAGTCAGGCCCTACGCTCACACACCCCCCCCACCCCCCCCCCCTTCTTCCCCTCTCCTCCCCCTTCCCCCCCCCCCCCCCCCCCCCCCCCCCCCCCCCCCCCCCGTCCCCTCATCTCCACTCCAGCCCACCCTCCGCACCCTCTCATCTACTGCAGTTTTTGTCAGTACCTCCACCCCCACCCCCAAACTGACAGCAGCGATCACCCCCTCCCCTTCCTTCCGCCGCCACCACCCCCACTTCCCAGATTAAGCTCCATCTCTTTTCTGATTCCCATAATATTTGTCAAGTAACGCAGTGAGTTAGCCAGCGAGTGCCACGTGCATCTCCAACTTAACTGTGTATACCACTTGCTTTTGCTTGGTTTTTTCTTGATGTAAATTATATGAAAGCCAATGCCTGTGCACCGAGTCAGAGTTTTGATATAAGTAACACCAGAATAGACTGGAGTTTCGCCGCAGTCTCAAGGTTCTGATCTTGGTTGGGAGTGGAGAAGATTGTCAAAGTCAGTGACCTTTGCCGTGCTGTTGACAAGTGACAACGACTTGAAACACTAGCGCAGTTTTGCCAGGCCACGGAGTATAAAGTAAGCAGCGTAGCACGTGTTCCACGTGTCATACAAACAGACTGCGTCATAAACAGCTTGTTTAGATTAGCTGTTCGACTGGCGCCAGCCAGCCAGCTTTCCTTCCAATAACTCCCTGCACTTCAGAGTCCGCCTACTGTATTGACATAACATTATACGGTTTCCTTCAATCTCAGAAAGAAAATGCCCCCCCCCCCCCCCCCACCCCCCCCCCCCCCCACCCCCCCCCCCCCCCCCCCCCCCCACCCCATAGCTTCTCCAGACGAAGATTTTTTGGCTTCCTCTTCTTCTTCTTCTTCTGCGTTCCCAGGCCATAAGGCCATAATGGGTAAGGTACGTATGTGTCCGGTTTTCAGTTTTTCACTGGTCTCCCCGCTGCGTACAGCAGACACATTCCGATTTCACAGGAGCTCAAAGACTGGAAGATGTTTTTGGAAAAAAAGGCAGGAGAATGGGCCAATAAGTCAGAAAGATAGTAGATGATAGAAAGCAAAGGGAAAAGGCAGAGTCAAAGAGAGTGAAAGACAAGTGGAAGTTACAAGCACAGAATTTCAAGAAGGTGGCGGAACTATTTTTTACGAAAGACCCCCCCCCCCCCGGCATCCCCATGGGGAGACTCGTGGAGGGGGCGGGGTCGTCCAGCTCCCCGTATGGAGGCACGAGGCATCTGTCGCATGAAAATAGGTAGCTCGTAAAAATAAGTAGCTCGCTACTATGAGAGTCTGTATTTGCGACAACCACAAATTTCACTTTTTCTGTACTTTAACCATTTAACTAACCCTAACCCTATCCCTAGAAAAAAGTGAAATTTGTGGTTCATGCTCAATGTCGCAAATACACACTGTCATAGGTAGCGAGCTACTTATTTTTACGAGCTACCTATTTTCATGGGACAGCATCCACCCACTGCCCCAATGCTTTTTGGCAAAGGTGCAGTCTCCCTACCCCCTCATGTTCACAGCTTTCAATCTTAACTGAAGGCCCTATATCGTTCTTTCACTGATCATGAGACTAACGCTGACCTGCCACATTCTGAGAATAAAAAAGAGGAGCGAGAATCTAGGGGCTGGCACTGGCCCCCCAGTAAAATCCATTGCCACTTCGAAATGTGCGGCCTTCTCTTTTGTTCTTCAAACATGCAGTCGTTTTTGTCAGTTTGAGATCCGTTTTAGAGTAAGAAATATTGACCATTGTCAATTTGAGATCCATTTTCGTGTAGCCCCTCACTGTCTCATGCTGACCCTTAGATGTCCATTAGCTGGTGCTTTAAAATTGAATGCATGCTCTTTGTTGTGAAATTGAGTGGAAAATGTATACAAGACAGATTTTAAAATATAGGAGCTGGGGAGGTTGCAAGAGGAGCTAGGAGCAATGCTCAACATATCTGAGCTGCTCCTCTGAAATCGGAGCAAGTGGCAGGTCTGCTAACGCTAACCTGATACTAACCCTATCCCTTTCCCGAGAAAGGCAAAACATGAAGCTTCCTAGTGATTATGTTCAATGAGAAACATGTGGTGAGAGTAGCGAAACTGCACCTTTGCCATTTTGTTTCTCTCATACCTATATACCCCGATTAGATGTTTTCGTAAAAGACAAACCGCTGGGGAAAAAACAACAACCAATAACAAATTCACTGTTGTTGCTCAATGCTGTATCATCCTGATGTCATCATCATTATCATCATCATCATGATCATCATGAAGCAGTCTCCAGGAAAATCCATGTCGATTTGTCGCAGTAGCTACATTTGGTATTTGGGTATTATTCTAGTCACAGAGACTTATCTCTGTGAACTCCGGGCTGCTCTACCCCGGAGAGCGCGTTGCCGCAACTGCAGCGCCTACCCAATTTTTTGGGGGGTGGGGTGGGGGGTGTGGGGGGTGGCACAGGGTGAGGCTGTGGGGTTTATACGTGTGTAAAGTTAGATTTTCCTGTCAAACTAGAAAGAAAGGGCGAGGTCAGGATTCGAACCCAGGTCACACACACTGCAGTCACGCACTACATTTGGCAGGCGAACGTCTTAACCACTCTGCCACCTTTCTCCTCTAGATACAGTTACTGCTGCATGTGATACTACGCAATCAAACGAACGCTTCGTTAGTCACAGAAGGCCAACTACATTCATGATTAGTCACAGTCTAAAGTCACTTCAAACAATTCTGTTTGAATCAATGGCTGCCTTTTTGTTTTTTGCCCCAAACAATCAATATTGTTAGAAACATAGCAAGGGCAGATACCCCAATAGTCTACACACATTACATTTCAATTGAAACACATAGAGCAGCTAAAGTTTATCATGAATTCAAAAAGAAGGGGAATAAAAAAAAATCATTTACCAGTAGTTGGTGAATCTGTTTAGATGCATGGTGCACACGAGGTGTGTCAGTCAATCGGAAAACTTTGGGAAAGAAAGAAACATCAAGGCTATACCTTGATTGCTAACACTGTGTCCTAAACGCAACACAACACAACACACCACACACAAAAACAACACCACACCCACACACCGAGTGACACACACACACACACACACACACACATCGAGTGGCACACACACACACACACACACACACCGAGTGGCACACACACACACACACGGATATCACTCAATGCGCCCATTTGAAAAGTAGTCAATTGCACCTAACCGAGCATGTACATCAATTGCGCCTGGTTCGTGCAACTGATGTGTCTTAGAAGTTAAAATCTACATTAAAAAATTAAATAAATTGTGTCTATCTTTGTGTCTGCCTAGTTGTCCTCATGGTGAGGAATTGTAAGTTGCTGTTTAGTCTTGCATGTATTCAGTGCGTTTCAGACGGATATCAATAACAGGATCTATAGTCTTTTCCTAACAATTTCTTACTTGTAAAAATCCATGTGTTCTGTTTTGTTTTTCTGTATTGTTGATTCTCATATTATCACACGGTTTAGGCACATGCTTTTTTCCTATGAAGGGTGTACATTTTGTTGGTATTAGAGCAACATGCCTAAATATGATACATGTCATTTTTTTTGGGGGGTACATTTGTTTCTTCATACGCACTGTCCTCTTTTGCGCAATTGTAAACTCTCTTTTGGGTTCATTAAAATCAATTTAAAACCTGGAAGAAAAAAAATCAAAGCTATTCAAATTCTGGTTTCTGTATCTTTACAAAGGAATGTTAGCTGTAATGTATCTTCTGAAACCAATCTCAATTTATGCAATCCGTCCATTATGTTTAGTTTTCTCACAAACCGTTTCAACCGACGCAATTGATGACAAAAGATGGGTGCAGTTGACACAGGCGCAGTTGAGCGTAAGGGTCGGTAAAAATAGGTGCACTTGAGATGCATTGTAAATCACACATGTCACGATCTCTGCTTTAAGCAAACACCCTTGTCTGCACAACATTTTATGAATCCGGTGAACGTGATCCCAGACAATCAAAACTCACATGCACACACACACGCGCGTACACACACACGCGCGCACATACACACACACACACAATCATATGACACATTTGACACCCCACCCCACCTCTCTCTTCTTGTCTCTCCACAAATTCACTGGTAAACACACACACACACACACACACACACACACACACACACACACACACACATCACACCCACACACACACACCACCCACCACCCACTCACACACGTCACCTACACACACACACACACACCACCCCCCACACACACACGTCACCTACACACACACACACACCACTCCCCCCCCCCCCCCCCCCCCCCCCCACCACACACACACACACTGTGACACACTGCCTTTCTTCCCTTGGCCCAATAAATCCCCCACAACCCACTTAACTTCTTACCCCTCTCTCCCTCTTCTGTGTCCCCTTGACCGCCCCCCCCCCCTCCTCCACACTCCCCCCCCCTCCAATTCTTAGCTACTGTTACGTGATTTACCTGTGCGTGTCACACGGACCTACATTGCGGGCTACTTCAGCACGAATTGCTAGTACACTGAATTGTTATCCACCCCACCCCCTCTCCCCTAAAGACACACTGACACACCACGATTAAGTCCCATGTTTTTTTCTAGGTAGCTGTGACCCACATACAAATGTCCCCAACTTCAAATTGAGGCTGCTCTTTAAAACGACGTTTCGTTTTCAACTTGAGGACATTTGTATGGGAGTCAAACCTGGTCAAAACAAGATTTATTACCAGCTATAAGAAGGAAAACACGTGAAACCCGTGATTTTGACACGTGATCTGGTGGGTCTTTAATGTTTTATTATTCTTTATTTAATTACATTGTCGCCAACTTTACCTTGTGCTTTTTGTGTTTTGTTTTGGTATTGTTTTGTGGTCTTTGTTTACCACACCGGTGTCAGTTATTGCTTTGATGGTTTCACTGCAAATAAAAGAGTTTGAGGTTAAGGATTGTAATATCTCTCCCGCACCAATCCCACCCCCTTACACACACACACAGACACAGACACACACACACACACACACACAGACACACACAGAGACAAACACAGAGACACACACACACACACACACAAACATACAGACACAGACGCACGCGCGCACACGCACACGCACACACACACACACACTGTGTTTATATGTTTTTATGAGACCACAATGTAATTTTTCTATGACAAACAATTTGTAACCCTCTCTCTCTCTCTCAGTGTGCGTCACACCCCCCCCCCCCCCCCACCCCCAAACACACACTCACACTTTTTACCTCATCCCACCTCTCTCTTTCTTCCTCTCTCAATCTCCACAAATTCGCTGGTAAACATTTACATATAAAAACATATAATATATACACACTCAATCAAATGCTCTCTCTCTCTCTCTCTCTCTCTCTCTCTCTCTCTCTCTCTCTCTCTGTGTTTACACACATCACACACGCATACATGACACACACACACATTCATAATCAAACAAAAAACCGCATCTACTGAGACATATGAGATACACAAACCAAATAATCGTCAAAGGCACCCCCCACCCCCCCCCCCCCCCCCCCCCTTTCTATTTTCCCTCCTCCACTCTACTACATTCCTTTACTGAATCAAATGTCTATACATAGTTTATTTGACTGGGCCTACATTACCGGAGCGTGACGCCCAGAAAAGAAGGGTATATTTAGCGTGTGTGTAGTGTGGTTGTGCGCGCGTGTGCGTGCGTGCATGTGTGTGTGTGTGTGTGTGTGTGTGTGTGTGTGTGTGTGTGGTGTGTGTGCATGTGTGTGTGTGTGTGTGACTCAGATTCTATGACTGCTGCTGCTGAGAGAGAGAAAGAGCCGGCGACTTTGAATTTCACTGAGTTGAATTTAGAGAGTTGAATTAGAAAGGTCAGCGCAACTCGGGCAGAACGAGCTCGGGCAAATTAGTAGTCTATTATAGTGAACGAACACTCGTGGCAAATGCCCTATTGAATGCATCTCTTTCTACACTTTCAAATACTCTCTCTCTCTCTCTCTCTCTCTCTCTCTCTCTCTTCTCTCTCTCACTCTGAAACAGAAGTTGGTCTTGTGTTACACAGTCTCCTAAGTATGATGATCTAAGGCAACATAATACCCCCAGCTAAATATGACAATAATCATTTTGCTGTTAGCATCATATTACGAAAACAAGTAGTTTTGCCGGGCTATTTTAGACAAGGCATTCACCACGGTCAGTTATTTAACAGGGCTCCCAATCGTCCTTATAAACAAGGGGTCCCAGGGACACCTTCACTTACAGTATAGAGGGTCCTAGAGGAGGGATAGAGGGTCCCAGGGACATTGTGAATGCTAAAAAGAATGTTTATAGTGCATCCCTGGGACCCCCTGCACATTCTTTTAGAGGGTCCTTTAGAATTATAGTACTTCACAGACCCCCAAATGGGGGTCCCTGGGAGCCCTGTTTAAGTGTCCTTGTGTAAAGGTATGCGTTTTTCCATTCTCAAGACAGTTTGTGTACATGATTGTTTCTATTCATTCACGCACGTGCATGTGTTTCGAAACCAGTGATAATTGTACCACAATATTTTTCAACCACCCCCAGTGACATGGGCCAATGGCCTCCCGTTCATTAAAATTGTTCATTGTTTAGTGTTCTCTCTCTCTCTCATTCTTTGTGCTTGAGAATGGTGCCTCTATTATACCTGTGGGTATTAAAACCTGTGCGTGAGTGCGTGCCGTAACATAATTTTCTACAGCTCACTGGTGCTTATTTACTACATTTTGACATTGTTGTGAGTGTATTATGTTACAAGCAATGCATAAAATCAGTTTCATTTCACTCATTGTTTTCTCTCTCTCTCTCTCTCTATCTCTGTCTCTCTCTCTCTCTCATTCTGTGTGTGTGCATATGTGTGTGTGCATATATGTGTGTGTGTGTGTGTGTGTGTGTGTGTGTGTGTGTGTGTGTGTGTGTGTGTGTGTGTGTGTGTGTGTGTGTGTGTGTGTGTGTGTGTGTGTGTGTGTGTGTGTGTGTGTGTGTGTGTGTGTGTGTGTGTGTGTGTGTGTGTGTGTGTGTGTGTGTGTGTGTGTGTGTGTGTGTGTGTGTGTGTGTGTGTGTGTGTGTGCATGTGCTTGTGTGTGTGTGTGTGTGTCTGTGTGTGTGACTGTGTGTGTGTGTGTGTGTATGTGACTGTGTGTGTGTGTGTGTGTGTGTGTGTGTGTGTGTGTGTGTGTGTGTGTTTCATTCTACAGGTGTTCGACTGGATCATTTTCTATCTGGTAATGTCTGATCTTACCTCGAGTGTATAATGTTACAAGTCATGCATGAAAGCAGGCAGCCTTTCAGTTTCAAGCCTTTTAATCATACATTTCTTTAAAATCAGTTTGGATTGAGCATTTATTATTCTTGTAGGGCAAAGCTTTATAACTGTTCGACCCTTATAAGTAAGCTTAATTAGTCTCGTCCTGAAAATTTTCAATTTCCTGCGTACTTTACTTTTTATACTTGTGTGTGTGTGTGTGTGTGTGTGTGTGTGTGTGTGTGTGTGTGTGTGTGTGTGTGTGTGTGTGTGTGTGTGTGTGTGTGTGAGTGCATGTGTGCGTGCGTGAGTGTGTGTGCGCGCGCGTGTGTGTCTGTGTGTGTGTTTTGTTTGCAGTGGTTTTTTACTTTAGAGCGTCATTTTCTCGAATTTGTTTTTGATTTGTTATCCTTTTGAGAGAGGGAAGAGGAGGGGGTTGCAGAAAGATAGTGTGTGTGAGTTTGTGAATGTGTGAATAAGGTTTGTTGTGTATGTGTGTTCGTGAGTGTGTGTATGATTTTGTTGTTGTTGTTGTTGTTGATTTTTTTACGCCCCAGTAAGAGAGTTGGTTAGAGAGAGAGAGAGAGAGAGAGAGAGAGAGAGAGAGAGAGAGAGAGAGAGAGATTTTCAATTTTTGTATAATTTCTCTATTCTTTATTGAATTTAATCGGGTTTTTTGTTGTTGTTATTTTTCAATGTCAGTACAGCTTTTATAGTTAATCTGACAATAAATTGGTTCCAGTCCAGTCCAGTGTGTGTGTTTGTGTGTGTGTGCATACATGCATGCATGTGTGTATGTATGTCAGCGTGTGCATATATACCCATCTGAGTAAAACAAATTGTTAAAAAGGTTCAATTTTCAACTTGCTTTGTACTATTCAATTTATCATCCACAAGACCCACAATTGCGTAATAGTACGCACCCACACACCCAAACAAAAACCACACCACACACACCCAAACCAAAATCACACACACACACACCCAAACCAAAATCACACACACACACACACCCAAACCAAAATCACACACACACACACAAACCAAAATCACACACACACATACAAACCACACACACACACACACAAACCAAAATCACACACACACATACAAACCACACACATACACATAGTATGTGACATACGCACACACATGAACAACACAGAAACACCCCCTTCAAAACCTACAGCCCTCTCTCCATACATGTACCAACACACTGTTGTAGTTGTATAGGAAATTAGCTTCCTTGGTCCCCTAGAGTAAAATAGCCCCCCCCCTGGGGGGTGTACATGTAACACAATAGCTGTCTGAAGCGAAGAAGAGGGGTACTGCTTCGTCACAGATAGTCACAGTGGGAGCTCATCACAGTTATTTACCTATCAGTACAAACTCCCAAGAAAAGAAGGCTTTTTTTATATACCCCCCAAAAAAGAAGAAGAAAATATAGGGATTTTTTTTATACAAGTGATTTGTTTTCTTTACTTCTTTCTCTCTCTTTCTTTGGTGTGTATGTGTGTGTGTGTGTGTGTGTGCGCGCGCGCGCGTGTGTGTGTGCGTGTGCGTGTGTGTGTGAATGTGTGTGGGGTATCTGTGTAAACATGCACATCACATGAAATGACACAGCGTGAATGTAAGTGTGGTTGTTTTAAGGTGATGCGTGCATGACATAGCTTGACATGGCTTTTCAACTTTCATACTTTATATTCATTTTCGCTTCAATGACCGGTTTCGCAGAAGCACATGTTTCATGCGTAGCACAAAACCGGTCATTGAATGCAAAATGAATACAAAAGTATGAAAGTTGAACAGTAGCTACAAAGCCCATATACAGTACGATTGTACACCAGCTACCACAGTCTGCTTGCAATTTATAGTTTCAAGGTCATTTGCGTACTGAATCAATCGTAGCATGTTGGTGTGAACAAAGAAGGTTTTACAGGCGACTTTCATCACGTCACCACCCAGGCAAAGCTCAATAGTCAATACTCACACATTTAACCCTTTCACCGCCAATGTCATATTTCTGCACCACAATGATTTAATTTAACACCCATGTCACTAAAACGCCTCAAACCAGGGTCTGTTATCCAAAGTCCATATTTGATGGCTTCGAGTCAAAACTATCTTTAGATAGTCCTTTGACATATTATTGAACTTATTACGAAAACTAATAACTGTATCAAAAAAAAGACTGCAGAAATATAAAAAAGCATAACCCACTTTTTATATTTCTGCAGTCATTGTTTGATACAAGTTATCAGTTTTGTAATAAGTCCAATAGTACGTCAATGGACTATCTAAAGATCCGCTTTGACTTCAAGCCATCAAATTATTTTCTTTATTTTGGGAGGTAAGGACAGGCCTTACTTTACACATGTCACAGATGAATCCCCAATATTGCAGACATTGTTTTTCTACCCAGGTAAGTTTAATGGGATTTCTTTGCCAAAAAAATGGCTGGTGGTGAAAGGGTTAAAAATAAACACTTAGTGCACAGCTCAAGGGAAACAACTACCTTCATAGGAATGAAGTTTGGGGAACATCTGAATGATGTTGTTGTTGTCGTTCCCTGGCTTACAGACTCCAGGGATCATCCCAACAGCCGAAGCAATTGAACACTATGGTACAAATGCACCAGCTAGGGATGAGAACATTACGTGTGTGACTGTGACCGATTTTGATTACCCCGCCACGTGGGCAGCCACGCTCTGACTTCGGAGGATTTGGGACTGACGATGCTATGCTAGGAGCTTGCCATGGCTGAAGACAATCCCCGCATGGCTATGCAGAGCATAACAACGTTTTGACGTAGCCTTGGTGTTCTAGCTTATGTCAATTGGTCTGACACAGCCTTATGCCAAGGCGAACATCTGAATGTGCCATATTGAGCATTTAGTTTTAGTGACATAGCTAAAGGGAAATAACCGAGCAGTTTACACTCTTACTATTTGAGGCCAGCTCAACACAATAATAGCTGAGGGTGATAATTGTTCAAAGATGCGTTGAGAGCTTTTGCGCAAGTGCAGTCGGCTTGAAGATTAAAGTGCAAATTGACACACACACTAACAGAACAAAAAGACAAATGTACTGACGAGAGAGAGAGAGAGAGAGAGAGAGAGAGAGAGAGAGAGAGAGAGAGAGAGAGAGAGAGAGAGAGAGAGAGAGAGAGAGAGAGAGAGAGAGAGAGAGAGAGAGAGTGTGTGCTCATTAACAAATTTACAGAACACACACACACACACACACACACACACACACACACTAACAGAACAAAAAGACAAATGTACAGACGAGAGAGAGAGAGAGAGAGAGAGAGAGAGAGAGAGAGAGAGAGAGAGAGAGAGAGAGAGAGAGAGAGAGAGAGAGAGAGAGAGAGAGAGAGAGAGAGAGAGAACATTCACAAATTTACAGAACACACACACACACACAGGTCACCAACCTGCCTCTCCTGGCCCTGGTGGGCGGCGGTCCATCATGCTCATGGGCCAGGTTGAAGGTGGTGTTCAGCTGAGGGGAGGGCTCTGCTGCCAGGATCTCCTGAAGAAGACCCCCTGCAAACACACACACACATACACACACACAACCATCATCCAAACTAGAGAGCACCGACACAGCGCAAATCCACCACATAGAGACCCAACTTAGAGCCATATCCACGTAAGCAAAGCTTCAGATTGTTTTTACACTTCATGAGTCGTATGACCCCTAATAGACGCTTTTCGGAAAAAACTAGGGGAGAGCACTTTGTGAAAATTAGAGCTTTTTATCTCCATTACTCGGTCAAAAACCATAGCAACAATGCAACAATGGCGTCGAAGCTTGAAACCGCAGGATGCGAGTCAGCGACTTGCAAACATTTTTTTAGAAACATTAGGGGTGGCCAGTGGCCACAAACTGATAAAACTTGCAAAATGTCACGTAAAAACATAAATGACATACATTTTTAGAATGACACACAGTGTTCTAAGTGCTGTATGTCTGCTCAAACACACGAGCCGATAGGCTACGAGAGCTGATGGTAGAGTGACTTCCCCTGTTTGACCGATTGAATTAGGCAAGATCACTCCCACACACCATGAAATTACTCCCCTTAATTATTTCCGAACAATTCCTATTGCACAAAATGATGGGCCAATTTCCAAAAATAATGGGCCAATAACATGTCACTGCAGAAGTATTAAACTTAAATTCTACACCACGTAGAGTTTGTGGGTTCAGATGAACCTGGCTGCACAAAATGAGGAGTCAAATAGTATGGGACAATGACTCAGGCCCACTGACAATCTGAAGCTCTGCATAATATAAGGCCCCCATCACACATAATGAAGACCCCACTGAGATCTCACTGCAGAGCTGATTCCAGGATTTTGAAAAATTGGGGGCGTTCGGCGTTCCCCTCCCCCCCCCCCCCTAATAAGAATGAATAAAGGGGGGCAGGTCCAATGGATATGAGGGGAAGGGGGGGGGGGGGAGGCGTCCGATTCAATCTTCGCTAGCCATGGCCACTTCTTCAGCCACTCGTCTAGGAACCGGTGTTCCCTCGCACTAGTGCTGTTTCTCCAAAACTGTTGATACAGTAGCTGTTTCTGCAACATCTTCTGCACACTCGTTTGGCAGGATTTCTTTTGTTTTTACTTTGCCGCCACAAAAATCGAACTCGAAGAGCGTCGTTGTCCGCTTCATTTTGAAGAAAATTCAACATGGCAGGTAGGACTCTCGGAACTTGTCGGTAAAACGAGATGAACGCGATTGGTTGATTTACACTAACATTGTAAAGGAACTAATGAAATGTCAAGACATCATTCATTCCTGCTCGATGCTTTCGGTTTGTGCAGACGACGGATTTAGCAGACGACGAAGGAATTCCCGCAGCGATCGGTAAAAAGTGCGGGCAGTTCTGCAAATATGCGGGCGTCTGCCCGTGCTTAGACCCGATTATTGCAGGAAGGAACAGATTTGGGGGGCATTGTACCCATTCCGCACCCTAGAATCAGCTGTCACTGTGCACAAAATTTCTATAGAGCGTGGTGAGGTTGCGAGAAAAAAAACCTCCTCAAGTGTGACGGCATCCACAACGCTCAGTACGATCTGAGGAGAGGATCCTCCTCCAGCAAGATCCAGATCGGAAGTAAAGAAACACCCTTCCAATCCCACCTTCCCCGTGCACTGGCTGGCCAGGTCATCTACTATTTTTTACGGCCTATAAGGCAATACTTTTCCCCAAAAACTGAGGCCCCTGCGCCTTATAGCATGACTGAAAATATAGTAAGAAACTGCAATAACCAACTCAGAATTTTGTGTAACACTTGAGGGGTGCGCCTTATTTATAGTCTGTAAAATACAGTAAGTTAGTGTTTTTTCATGATTAGTGGTGCTCTCAGTCTCCTCAAGTTCTTTGTAACGCCACAAAAGTGGCTCTTTCGGCTACCATCAAGGTCAAGATCAAGAACATCCCTAAAGCCGGAATTCCATATACGCGATTTTAAAGGCAAAAATCTCCCGCGATTAAATTTTATCGCCACCAACAATAAAGTAATTCTGTACACCCATAGGCGCGATAATCGCAAGCAGTCAGTCGAAAATTGCTCGTGATTTTATTTTGTCGCTTGATGAAGCGAAACATATTTTTGTCGCTGTCGAAAATAGTCTGAAAGTGGGTAGAGCTAAAACATCACGCCATTTTTTTCAGCCAGCATGGCTTCCAAAAGCTCGGAGAAATTTGTGGTACTGGTGAAAAAAAGTTGCTTGCAGTTCCGTAGGCGCAATCGGAATTTAGCGCGATATTTGAAAATTGCCGGTGATTTCAGCAAGCAACTTTTTTCGTCGCAGTCGAAAGTCGAGCGCGATTTAAGCCAGCGAAAATAGTGCATACGGAATTCCAGCTTAACCCAGCAAACCTACCTTTGGCGCCGTCAAACTGGGCCGGGCGGGGAGGCTTGCTGCGAGGGTTGGGCGTGTCCAAAGCGGATTCCCCCTCGCCCCCTACAGTCTCCAAACTCCGAGCGTTGGTAGCGTAGCCCCCCCATCCCTTGTCCTCATCCCCCGCCCGCTGTAGTAGCCTGCCCCTCATCAGCTCCCTCTCTATCAGCGCCCGGTTGTAGTGAGGCTTGCTGGAGGGTGGGCCGTGGCCCAGGGTGGTGGAGGAGGTGGTGGGAAAGTAGGTGGGATGATACTGCTGTTGACGTTGTTGTTGTTGTTGCCTGGGATTGGACATGTCTCGAGAGATGGACAACATATGAGCCTGGAACAGAAGAAACGAATAACTTGAAACGATAGCTGTCTCAAAGTGAAGGCAACTTACCAAAATTAGTTACAAAATGTATTTTTCTGCTATTACTATTAGCTATATAACCTTATTAGCTCCAATTAAACTCTACTATTGAAAACCGCCAAATTATTTTTCAAAACTAGCCCTGGAATGGGGTACTGTGTTTAAAAATTTACACCCCCAAAAAAACACCCCAACAAACAAAAACTACTTGATGGATTGTCGACTTCAAATTTTCAGCACAAAATCTACAATGAACTAAAATTGACTTTGAAAAGGCTAGTAAAAGATATACAATGATTTCTTTTGCTCACTTCTTTTATGCTGATTTGACCTCAAATGGCTGGGGTGGGGGGTGGGGGGGTGGTGGCTTGCAAGGGCCTTACGGAGCTTAAAATGCTAATATATCTGGCTTCATTGTTATTATTAGTTGAACTCTTGAGGGGAGAACAGTGACGAAGCTTGCAAGCTAAACTGAATGCGGGTTCTGAATGCCTCATAGGTTGTATGACTTGGGACTATCTTTGTAAATAATGTATTTCTTACATAAATTGGTTTTCTGGGGCCTACAAGTTCCTCTCTTTAAACCACACACACTTCCGACCATATCAACTTTCACACAATAATTTGTGTGGTAATTCTACAATGGATATTCACTAGCAAAGAATATTTTAATCACTTCCTCATTTAAAAAAAAAAAAAGCACTATACTTAAGAAACTGCACAAATAAAAATCCAATCCAAAAGGGAGTTCTTTTCTTCCTTTTGGTATTTGGTATTTTCAACCAAGCAATGCACTTTTTTTTATATTATACAGTTGCATCATATTTTACGAACTATAAGGCGATACTTCCCCCCCCCCCCAGACTGAGACTCTTGCGCCTTATAACATGACTAATGAGGGGGGGAGGCAGCATGGCAGCGTACACGTACACGCTACAACCATCCAAACCCGACATCTGGCGACATTTTTGTTGAGCGGGGGGGGGGGGTGGGGGGCGGGTACTCCTTTTTTACAGCCTAATTTACCTTGCCTTCAAACACTCAAATCTTCTCTAATCTCTACTCAAACGTACCATTCGCGGGCATTACGTCCGCCATTTTTACTTCCGACCGCAAGCAACACTCGACCGATTAGGACCACGCCGTTTGAGAACAACATCGCAATCGCATTAGAGAAAAAAAAATTTTGCTGCAGATTCCGTCAATTACGATAAATTTTCAATGGAGACAGAGGAGCTGTTTTCATGCCTGAATATGATGCGCCTTATAGTCGGTAAAGTAGGGTAATTTTCCTACTGGGGGGGCCTCAGTCTTGCCTGCATCTGCAACTGCTGACTCTGGAGGGTCTCCAGGTGCTGCAGTCTTCGCTCCGTCAGCTCCTTCATCTGGAACTCCAGCTGCTCCAGACGGGGGTTGGCGGAGTTGTCCTGAGGGGGTTGCCCCCCGCCGCCGCTGGACTCCCCTACTGCCCCTCCTCCCCCCATCTGCTTCTGCACCCGGTCCATCTCCGTCAGCAGCGACTGCATTTTGTTTTCCAAGTCCTGCTGCATCTGGTTACGACAGGAAAAAATGTGTAGGAATACATGTATTACAACAACAGAAAGAAACGAAAAAGCTCTGTAGGCAGGTTGAAAACAGTGGTTTACATGTTTAGAGGCCAAACAGACATGGATGATCGCGTAAGTCCTGATCCCTGGAGTAGCAGGGGACTAATGAAAGTCCATGTCTACATGCAGTATGAACAAAAACCCACATGTCAGACATGCATATCATATAATGAAGTGTTTTCTTTAAATTTGAATTCATGTTGTGGCCTAACCACTCAAGTTTTCAAGTGCATAATGACGATAAAAATCCTTTTTTCTTCTAAATTCACCACATCCGTGTGACGACGACAAGAGAACAGTGATGGAGATTCAGAGAAAGATCCTAGAACTCAATAACGAAAGACACGATTCTACAGGGAAAAAACAACAAAACTGATAAATTCAAAGATATCAGGATACCAAGGCAACACTGAAATAGACAAAAGACACCCCCCTCTCCCCTTATCCCTCCGACCCCCCGCCCTTAGCCCCACCTTCAGAAAGGGCTGAGTGGCAGCCACGGCAGCAGAAGCGGCCACAGCGGCAGTGATGGACTCCACATTGCCTGCCCCTGTACCACCGGTGCCACCATTGCTTCCAGTGTCCATGTTGTTGTTTGTGTTCAGCTCCGCCTGGCTGGCGCTGCTCGGCACCATCTTGGGCTGCACCACGCGGCGCACCGGCTTGGAGGGATTGGCCCTGAAAAGTGGAAAAATATCATATGTACTGCCGTTAAGGGAGGGACGCTTAGTTTATCTAGATTTTCCAACTGAACTAAAAAGCATCAAAACGCTACACTCACAGAAACACATGAAGATTAAATAAATAATAAACGTGGCGAATAAGTATTTCCCAAGCCAACAGAAGTTTACCATTTATAAGTAACCTTTCACAAATAACAGTCAAGAATATGTTGTAGTATGTTTGGAAATAAGTTATACATGTATATATATTCGTTTGCCATTTCTAGATTTTCACTCATGGGCAGTTTTATTTATGTTTGGGATTTTAAGTGTATTATTTAAGAACATTTTCTATTAAATAATTATGGTGCATGATTGATACTGCTCAACAAAAAATAGTTGTTGCCATAAATCTGATGGAAGAAATATATCACAAATGCTATGAAGAACATACAGCCACAATATTTTGAAGTTTAGTCGGCCCAGTGCAATAATTGTTGTCTGTTGTGCAAGTACTAGGTACAATTAGTATAAAAAAAATATATCTCTGTCTCTCTCTCTCACACACACACACACAATACACATGCATGTGCATGCTTGCACACAGTACACACAATCATTTTTTGTACTATACTATGGTATGACGGGCTCTTACCGTTGAGACAAAGCTTCCCTCAATTCACGCTGCTTCTCCGTGAGGGAAAATCTGGAGATGTGAACCTCATCCGTCTTCCCTCCTTTCGGTACAGCATGACCTTGCATCAAAGCCCCCTGCCTCAGTCCAGCACCCTGGGAACAATAATAATAATGAATATTCATATAGCGCGATACCCCATAGTGGGCTCGTCGCGCTTTACAAAGGCATCACAAAGATATTGGGGGAAAATATATACACACAAATTATTCATGTACATACTAATTATACTTAGCAGTAAAATCATTAAAAAAAAAATCCACACAGATTAAGAAAACATCAAACAATTAAGACTTAAACCTGTATAAAATTGCATGTCACACCAAAACATTAATAATAAAAACTTCGAGAACCACAAATCCTACTCGTAAAATGAAAGAGAGAGGGAGAGAGAGTGACCAAGCGAGCGAGCGAGCGAGAGAGAGAGAGAGAGAGAGAGAGAGAGAGAGAGAGAGAGAGAGAGAGAGAGAGAGAGAGAGAGAGAGAGAGAAAGAGAGCGAGAGAGAGAGAGAGAGAGAGAGAGAGGAGAGAGAGAGAGAGAAGAGAGAAGAAAGAGAGAGAGAGAGAGAGAAGAGAGAGAGAGAGAGAGAGACGCTCTGAAATTTAAACCCACTTAAATACAATGTAATTGAACTGTACACAACACTGCCATAACAATAACATACTCTCTCTCTCTCACACAAACACAAAACAGTAATGACAGGATAATTTGATCACACCAGCCCTTTACTCAACTTAGCTTCTATCATTCATATTAATCCAGTGATGTACCGAGGATCGAAAGGTGATAGAACAAACTGTCCTGAGACGAGATAAATCAATAGGGCAATGTCCTGGCTCTTGCATAAATCAATGAGACAAAGCATGCTAGTGTTAAAAATGTTATCAGACAAAGCATGCTAGTGTTAAACATTTTATCGGACATTTGTCCTGACAGGGGAGAACGCAATAGGACATTTTCAATATTAATAGGTTAATGACCTATGACCGGGCCCTCAGTCATAGGCCATTGCCTTAAATATAGATCAGAGGTGCTGCATATAATTATTGGTTGACATTAACCTGTAGTACAGGCTGATAGTAAAATGAGAGCTGTACAATGATTTAATACATTAATGGAAAATCATGGTATAGCTGAGTCTTTTGAGGAAGACTATGACTCTCAAAACTAGGGGGCCTTTACACTGGATTTTACTAGTGCTGCAGCTTAAGGGATATGTTGGCATTTGAGGATTTTCATAAACACCAGCTGTCCTCAAATCCTTTTAGCCAGTGGGGATATGTGGTTGTCCTTTCATTGTTACGTAATCTTTATTTTAGTTTGTTGTTTTTTTTTTGGGGAGAGGGGGGGGGGGGGGGGGGGGGGGGGGGGAGGGGGGGGGAGGATCCGAGGGGGTGGAGAGGGAGACACAAATACACACATTACAACTTGTACTTAAGCACTTGATAACTAACTCGAAAACTGCTGTTAAAATGTCAAAATAATATAAATACCTTAGGCCTTGGGTTGGGAAAAGACTGAGGCTTCTTTGGTTGATTGGCAGCAGACACAGCGTCAACAGCGCCCTCTTGTGAGGCAGAGTCCTCATAATCAGACAGCATCAGGGCCTGAGAAGAGACGTTCACTATTCGCTCCTCCACTGTCACGATTTCCGGCTGGCTGGAGCTTACGCTCTGCTCATCTGAGAAATTTAAATGCATACGTGTACTAAAATGTCATCTAATATTAATAATGACAAGAGTGAAGTTTACCTTTCAATGTCATTTATTGATTAATCTTGATGATTAATTTTTTTTAAAACCAAAGCAGCACATAAATTTAAATGCACTCATAATACACTTAATAAAACTGTCTTAAAACATCGTTATTTTGATTTTATGTTTAATCATAAAAATAAATGAAACATTCGGCAATATATATATGTAATCATGTTATAATCTAATTAATTATAATCTAATTGACATTAAACAACCATTTTCTTTTATAGTACTCCAGTCTTTTAAAATAAAGATTGGTATTTTAATACAGCATATTTTGTAAATGTTTGAACATTCTTTTATTCAAAAATATATTTTCTTTAATTTTAAAAACCAATAACTGAATCAGCAATACTAATTTTACATTTTTTACTCGTAGTCGTAAGTGCTTTCTTAGTTTACCCAGGTACTTATTTGACAGAAATTTTTGGCTGAAAAATGGCTGGTGGAGAAAGGGTTTTAAAAGCACTTAATACAAGAACTCATCTGTCTGTTTAAATACAAAAAACAAGCACATGCAATGATGCATACATGTATGCATGACTGACACTGAT
This sequence comes from Phymorhynchus buccinoides, assembly GCA_017654935.2. Classification (NCBI taxonomy): domain Eukaryota; kingdom Metazoa; phylum Mollusca; class Gastropoda; order Neogastropoda; family Raphitomidae; genus Phymorhynchus; species Phymorhynchus buccinoides. The sequence continues at coordinate 18,891,429 of CM065684.1, forward strand.
TTTGATGCAGACATTACGTGGTAAATATTTTAGTTGCCAAAATGACTGGCATGCTTATATAAAAAATTAGTTTAAATAATGATACTGAAATTTAAAAAAAAAATGAAAATCAATTTTATCTTGAAAGCCTCAATAAAGTTATAAATTACATTTTACTAAAACACTGATATATATGTACAGACTACAGGTAACAAGATTTAAAATGTTTTACCCCAATGCTCAGCATGATCCACTGGTTCCACAAGAACCTGATCCTTAGTGCTGCCGCCTTGTCTGGATACTTTGTATGGGAAGTGTGAAACATGTTGAGCTGGGTTTGATTTGTCCGTTGTTTCACGTTCACTTGTTGGCAATTTGTTTGATTCAAGCCCTTTTTCATGCCGCTCCACAGTGAAAACTACACTGCTACTTTCCACACCTTGACTGACTGTCTTCTTTTGATCAGCTTCATACTTGCTGTTATCGGCAGTCTTTTCATTGCCATCTTTCTTCTGGACATGTGGAACACCTCTCTGTGGGAAACTCCCATGAATCACTTTCCCATTTTCTGGTTTGTACATGTTTTTCTGATTGTTATTGTTCAAATTGGATTCAGAGTTGCCATAAGTATCTCTAGGCTGTGGGAGAGCATCTTGAGGGGATACTATCTCTCGCAAGTGCTTTTTTGACATTTTAACTTTCCTAGCATCCGCTACATTGAAGTTGTCAAGTTCCTTGGATTGTGATCCCTGAGATGAAATGCTGGAGTTCAATGATGCCGGCAAGTTTGTAGGGTTCTTATCAACAAGGGTTGAGCGGATAAGAACATCACTTGCTGTTGTGCTGTCATCAGATTCGTATCCCACATTCTCTTTCCTACTCCTTGCTTGATTCGAATATGTGGCAGTTTTACCTACACCACTGTCGGCACTGGACCTGCTGTTTTCATGTGCATCCTGGACATTCACTGGGGGCTGGTTTTCAGCGTTATCATTACCATTTCCACGAGGAGTACTTCCTCCACTGCCAGAGGATCTGGATTTATCAAGGGCTTTTACAGCATTGCTTGTAACAGATAAAAGCTCAAGAATACTGTTTTGCGACATTTTATTTTGTATGATCTAATTGTCACTTTTAAAATATTGTGGTCCCATTTTGATTTTGTGCAGTCTGAGTTCTTCAGAAAAAGCACAAAACAGCCTAGTTACCATAAATTTGTCTTAGTATACTACACAAAACAGGAGTTCTTTGCTCCATCAGGACCCCACTGAGCACAAAATAATCATAGAAGTATATTCAGCACCATTCAAATAAATTATATTATTGAATGTGTGTACTTCAACCAGTGCTCATGACTTGTCTGGTCAGATTTCCCACTACAGAGTCGCCATTTTACAACAAACATCAACATCATTTGAAACAAAGATTTCCATTGGTTGATGCCATGTTTTCAGCTAGTCGTAAATAACACTGGTTCGAAAAACGAATGTTTAAAAGCTTTGTTATAATAAACACAAAGAATGATAGATTACAAAGAAAATGAATCAATAAAAATAACATTTTTAAAATTTTCTGGTCCGGTACAATTCTTTTGCGACTATTAGTGGTAGCCAATCGTTCTTCTGCTTTCATTTATCCTTCATATCCGCTTTCCGGTTTAATATCAAGTTGAAACTTGCATTCTTGGCCTAAACACGTGCAGGTATTTTGGTTTGTGTTCTATTTAACAAAATGTCAGGTCAGGTCAGGTCAGGTAATGAGGGCAACTAGGCCTCGCGGCCTCTGAAGTGCCCTATCAATATAGTTTTTGTAGTATTGAGCACAGCTGTGACGGTTTTTGATGACACAATCAGTCAATTGCCAAACTAACCAAAAGGAAGGACGCAGCGGCATTGAGAGGCTGCAAGGACTGGTCGTCCAAATACCTGACCTGACCCATGTTGGTATCTCAATTCTGTCAATTTAGGGTCTTTGTCCAGGAGGTTTTTAAACTGGTTAAGGTTTGGTGCAGTGTGATTTGTGCAGAGAGGTTATTCCAATACTTGGCAACTCTGTTAGCAACAATTTTTTTCTAATGTTAGTTCTGCTGTATTGTATTACTATTAGTATTTTTAATTCACAGCTTTAGTTCTAGTTTTCGAATAGTTCGAGAGCTGAAACAATCTTTTGTTAGTAAAGTCAGTATTGTTAAAATTTTTATAAACATTTATCAGGTCTCCTCGCAGCCTCCTGTATTTCAAGGATGGCAAATCCAGCCTGCGCAGCCTTTCACCATAGTCTTTATTTTTAAGAGATTTTATCAGTTTGGTAGCTCTCCTCTGGCATCTTTCGATTGACACAGACTGTCTTTTGAGATATGGGTTCCAAATTTGATTCCCATATTCTAAATCATCGGTGACCTTTGTGTTCACTTTTTAACTCTCACACCAACGTGGTTATGCTTTTGAGTTTGAGTTTGAGATACCTCTGTTTGTGTGCGTGTGTGTCTCACTCAGTCACTGTCTCACTCAGAGTCTGCTCAGTCAGTGTCTTGTATTTAATTAATTAATTTACAGTGGAAACTCCCTTATAACTTATATAAAGACCTCCCATTATAATATAAGACTTCCTCCCATATAACTTTTTTTATAAGACCTACTTCTCTGAGAAATTGTCCTTCATTGTAAGCATTAAAAAATGACCTCCCTTATAATTTATAAGACCTCATTTTCATGATTTTGGATGATTTTTTGAGGTCTTATAGTTCTTCTTTCTACCGTTGAGTATCCATAATCATCAGTTTGATTTTATGAATAAAATATAAGGGAGGTTCCACTGTAGAACTTTAGTCCAGACAAGTCTGAGTATGAGATTGAGAACAAGAGTAGATTCTAGTTCTAGTTCTACAATGAATGAAAGATGGTGTTTTACATCCTCTTGGTCATAGAGCGATAGACACCTATGGGACATTTGTAAATACAAAGATGGTGGGAACAATACTGGCTGCAATGCCCGGAGGCAGTGCAACACCAGTAAAGTCCCGAGTTTTTATCACTATAGATATGTGTTATTTTTTGAAGTAGTTCTACAACAGTGCAATAAGGCTTTATACTGAAAAATGATCTGCCCCTGTCTCATGCCCTGGGTCGTGAACGCCACCTACTTAAGATTATCACCCTTGCCTGTCATGAAGTAGTATATATTATATAGCCACATAAAATTATCTGCACCTGACTCATCGATGCATGAGCAGTTTGGGCCTAAAATTATCGCCCTTTCGTGTCGGCAAGAAGTAGTATAAAGCCCCATTGGAATGAGGGCATGTATGATTCTTCATTTGTTTATCTGTCTGTCTGTTTCTCTGTCCGTCACTCCGTATATAATGTGTGCGAAAACTGAAATGCATGTATATATAATTGGCATCTCATCGGCCTAAACTACTGAATGAATCATTGAAAATTATCAGAGCAAATGCTTTGTCTGTTGGGATGATCTCTGGAGTCTTTTAGCTAGGGTACGTCAACAACAACTACAGCTGAGTAGAATACTGGGTCTATGGATTTCATGTCAATCAGTTAAAGTTTAAAGTTCCAAAGTGGCAATAGTCCAACAAAGCCCAGGGCTTTCCTACCTGGGTGTGTGATATCATTGATGATGTCATAATGATAAATGTTGATATTATAGACCTGGAATGATGGTTTTTGTTTTAGGCAAGTCAGAAAAGAAATATAGATATCTAATTTCTAAACCACAAGAGGGGTTAAACAGCCTGACGTTTAATTTTCTTTTAAATGTTTGCAGACAGTCCTCCCACAGCAGCAAAACTGAACAAACGAGGAAATGGGTGATACTGATAGTAACCAGTTGCCCCCTAACATGCAGATGGACAGCCAGTCATCAGCGAAACAGGTATGTTTTAACTCTCTTAACACTAAGAGGAAGAAAATAGGGTTTTACACCCTCTTCGGCCTTTCGGCCATGTGGGGCATTTGTAAATACATAGATGGTGGGAACAATACTGGAGGCAATGCCCGGAGGCAGTACTTAACCAGTAAAGTCCCGACTTTTTTAATAATACAGATATGTGTCGCAGTAAACACGCCTCGGTTAAACCTCATTGGCTATGGTACCACTACAAGATTATCTCTCAACACTAATGTACGCTATAGCGTACATGCCTCGCACAAACGTTCCACACTAGGCAGGTTTGCATCATTACATAGAAATTATTAAAAAAAATAATAACCGCACAGTTTTGAAAATTTGCGGTATTGTTTATAATAATAAAAGCTAGCATATGTTATAATTCCGAAGTAAACAAATTTTTATTAGCAGATTTTTAAAAAAAAACATGACAAAGAAGACAAAAACAAAAAGAGAGGGGTAGTGACTCATTTGCATTCATTGCGGTACTAAAAATAGACTGGCAGTGATTTCATTAGTAGAGGAACATTTCTATACCAGTTTGGGTTGCATGGCTTCGCAGAGTTGTGAATGGTTAAACGCTATGTACGCTATAGCGTACATTCGTGTTGAACGGTTGTAAAGGGAAGCAATCGGCCAGTGTTGAATGAGTTAAACCATGTCCCCTAAATCAGAACTTGGTTTATTTTTTATTTTTGTTGTTAAGCTTTTTAAGGAACCAAAAGTTCACAATCACAGTGTTTATTATAAACTTGAAAAGTGGATAAAGCAAATAATTTTTATTTTTTATTTTTATAGGTTGGTGTTGAACACTGGTACACACACACGAGTCCATGGTCAGTCAAATGCAAACTGAAATTGCTGTAGCAGAAAGGCATGGTACAATTATATACATGTAACCTTTTAGTAATTGTCTTGTTTTAGATTTACACAAAGTTTGAATTGAGTTGGCATGAACTGATGAAGAATCTTTGATCCTCACCAATAGGAGGGGGGGGGGGGGGGTAGAGGGGGCATGGTACAAGCTTTCCTGTCATCCAGTAGACCTGGTTGAATAGAAATAGGTAGAAAGCATTTAATTTGCGCTCAAGACATACTTGTAACAACATAAATGGATCATAGATGCCTTAACGTTTTTTGATGCACATGGACGATGGAGTTCTCAGGGAAGAAGGATCAGGTTGATTGATTTTGAGCCTCTGCTTTGGGCTATACAGGACAGCAATAAAGACTTAAGGGGTTAAAATATCATATTAGCAGACCTGCCTACTGCTACGATTTGGCCGTAGCAGCTACGAAAAATAAAGCTTTGCTACGGAGCTACGGCAACCGTAACATTGCTACGGAGAAAACAAAATGCCGCCGCATTTTATTTTTGCTTATGCCGTTCCCGGTTTTGTCTGTTTCTAAGAGCAGACGCCGTGTCATGCGCGATAACCTAGTCACTTCCGTTTTTATCAGTGACTGCACATGCGTTCTTATTACTTTCTCTGAAAAAAATGGCGGACTCCAGCAGCAGTAGCGATTCGGGAGATGTCTCAAACGAAAAAAACCGAACCCAAACCAGAAAACGAAAATCATCTGGCACACCATCTTGTTCTAAGAAAAAACATTGGCCTGATGCACAAGTTTTCAAAATAGCTTACACGGAGGAGTGGCCTTGCATCGTCAGAAGTCGACTTGGTGCGAACCATGCTCACTGCAACCTCTGCCATGCAGACTTCGCTGTGAATCATGGCGGTAGAGACGACCGTCAACACGTTCAATCGGCGAAACATAAACAGTACGTTTCGGCTCAGGAAGAGAACAAATTGATTGCCGTCGTTTGTGGATGCTACAAAAAAATTTGCCATGCTACTGAAAATTGATGTCTAGGCTACTGATTGGGAAAATTCCAAGTAGGCAGGTCTGTATTAGTAGTAATTTGATGTTATCCAAAGATGGTAGTTTTATTTAGGAAATGATGACACTGATCATACTTGATTAATGATTGCCTGTTTCAGTTTTACGAGTTCCTGAGCCAGTACAACAGGGTATCAGAGATGTGCTTCAACCACTGTGTGCATGACTTCACCACCAGAAAGGTCTTAGACGCTGAGGTGAGCTGACGCGTTACGCAATACAAAGAGAAAGAAAGAAAGGAAAATATTTTTATTTTGAGCAGTTTGTCTCATATTGAATGAAAGATTATTTAAAATCTCCTTTTGACAGTTTACCTTCAGTGTCATTTTGCTTGCAGAAGAACTGTTTTTGGATTGATGCGGTGGTACCTTTGTTTCCTGTCTTTGGGAAAAAAGGAGAGTTGATTCATTTTGATTTTAATGTTTTATTCTATTTGATAAAAATTATTCTGTTATATTTGTGTGACAGTTGAAGTGAAGCACTTTATAGTGTACTTATCTAGGTTGTTACAATTTTTAAAGAGGTGTGTGTGTGCGCGCGCATGCGTGTGTGTGTGAGAGAGAGAAAGAGTGTGTGTGTGTGTTTTCCTGAGCAAGTCTTTGTTTTCTTTTTCTTTAAACAAGAAACTGTATTAATGTCCAACTTTATTCTTCTTCAGAACACCTGTGCTACCACGTGCCTGGAGAAGTTCTTGAAGGGCGTCAGTCGCATGTCCCTGCGCTTCCAGGAGATCACGTTCCAGTCCCAAGGCGGCGTAGCTCCGTCACTGGCACCCATCGATCCAAGGAAAAAATAGCTGAGACTCATAGCACAAAGACTGTCAACAGCAGGAGACTTCGTGTGTGTGTGTGTGTGTACATGCGGAACTGTTTGTGCGCATATATGACTGAGAGTTCACTTGGTTGCATGGCGAGTTATAAAGAGTGAGGTAAACCTTTTGTTGGGAAGGAATGTTCAGGCATCAGAATTGTCAGAGGATCAGCTAATTTCAGAGGATTGAGAATTTCTGACAGAGGATTGGCCTCTTCTGTCAGAGGTTTTGCCTTTTTGTTTAGATTTTTTTTCTTTTGAAATAGCATTTTATAGTGATTTATCACTGCACAAAGCCTTTTTGGTCATGTTGGGAATTGATTTCAGTGTTGTCCCACTATAGTCTGGGGCCTTGATGGCCCTAGTACCGCGGTTTTCAGAGGATTGGACTTCAGACTATTCTGATGCCTGTAGTTTGTTCGTCTGAACAGTGAATCGTTTGGCATTGTTACGTATTTAAAATGTAGAGTATAATGTTGCAATAGTTTTGTGATATGTTTTAAAAATATGATTTGATGTTGCACCTGAATGTAATTTCTCTGCTGAGATAATAAAGTATACTTGACTTGACTTGAATGTTGGATCATGCTGTTGGGATGTGTTACAAGATTAGCGTAAAAAAAAAGAAGTGAGTACCCGTATTTTACGGATTATAAGTATAAGGCGATACTTTTTTCCCAGACTGAGACCCCTGCGCCTTATAGTTATAACGTGACTGATAATATAGTAAGGAAATAGAGTAACAAAATCTGAATTTTGAATCAAATTTGGGGGTGCGCCTTATAATCAGGTGCGCCTTATAGTCCGTAAAATATGGTATAAGGATGTCTTCAGTGCACAGAAACATGTGTTCATTTGTTGCAATTGTGCAGAAGAATGTGTTTTACATGTCAATTAGTTGCACCTGAGTCGGCGAATAAAAGGATGTTTGGGCTGGACATAAAGATAATTGTTAGTCTATGTTTTGAGTGTTGTTGTTTACTGTGCGTCAAGCGAAATATGTCCTTTTGATATCTGAATGTAACGCACTGTGAAAGTCCCCCCCCCTGTTAATTAAGCATACAAAAAGTAAAATACAGGTCCACTTGTTAGCTGTAGTAAGATTGTGTATAACATTGCAAATCTTGTTTAAAAAAAATCTTTGTCCAACAAAAATAATAAACAAAACAGCAAGCGATTAGGTGTATATCCAGTAGCCTTAAGTATAAGGACTTTAAATGTAAAACAAGATGGCAATGCCATGTAAACGTTGTCCCAGTACAAGCAACACCCACATACATATACTCCCCCTGAGCACATTAACCTCCATCGTTTTTTGTGTTTAAAGTTAATTTTTAGAGTACCAAGGGGGGTTGCGTATCCCTCAAAATGACACAAGCATGACATGATTTCTCTACGATTTAAAGGGTGGGTACACGCATACCCAACCAACGTGCAGACCTGTTAGTACTCTATCCTTTTAAACAATTAAGACAAATGTGGAAAATATGACTCAAACACCAATTTTTAGACCCCAACCACTTTTAAGATCTACCGATGGCCTTGACCTTGATCGGTGCCCCATCAGAATCACAACAAGCCAATGCACCTACACGCCAAGTTTGAAGAGTTTAAGTCCAACAGTGTAGAAGATATGGCCCCTTAAATATTTTGGGTTTTCAAGTCATACGTCAAGGTCAAGGTCATGACAGCGATACTTTGCGCTCGGATGCCTTCCTCTCTTGGTGACACACTACCACACACAATTTGAAGAGATTTTGTCCAGCCGGTATCCTTGGGACAGACATAAAAACCTCTGCTGGCTCTCACTCTCACTGTCCGTTTGGCCCCTTCAAATTGTCCTGCACTGCATTCCCCCAATGGTGCTGATCACGAAAAGATATGATTATACTTATAGTGGTCTAACGCCAACAGTTTGGAAACTATGAACACTTGTTTTCGGTGCCCCCTCAACTCTCATTGTGCTATTGGCCCATTCAAAATGTCACGTACAGCATCTAAGTATTAGGTACTTTATAGTCACAGAGGCGTCTGTGAAATTTGGGTTGCTCCCACCTGGAGAGCGCGTCGCAGCCAGAGGCGCGCCACCCAATTTTTTTTGTTCATTCGATTTTTGTGACTGATGAGGAAGGGAGGGGGGGGGGGGGGGGTACATTTTGATCAAATGACAACTTTTTCGTTGCCACTGGGATTAACGTGTGCTGAGTGCATAGGCACACAGGACCTCGGTTTATCGTCTCATCCGAAAGACTCCACGTTCAGACCGTAAGGCCTAGTGCAGAGTGAGAGGAAGAATCCCCTGTACCCTAGGCACCCTATGGAACAATTCTGCCATGTTCTGTTCAGATTGGTTCAGTGGTCACACGCACACACACACATACATACTTGATACACACACATACATACACACACACACGGACAGCATGAAATGCACAGCCCTCGTTCACATTCTAAAGTAGTCCTGAACTGGGACGACAAGAAAAGAAAAGAATGCAGAATGTTTATGTTTTACGTCCTCTCGGTTAAAGAACCATATGGGACATTACTTTTGATAAAGTTATGTAAGAATGCAGCCATTCAGCTTCCTTATAAGTGATCACTGCTGAGCCAACCCTATCAAGTAAAGTACAGTCAAACCCGGTTATAAGAAAATCGATGGGCCATAATTTTTTGTTTTCTTATATCCGATACTCTTTGAATTTGTTTTCTTATAACCGATTTGAATTACTGACACATCCATATGCTATGTTTCTAACAGTCTTTACACACTGAGTAACGGTCGTTACACAGTGCGTAACGGTTGTTACAATAGGAAATGCTCCCTATCCAAATGTTTCAATTGCTTTCACATCCATATGCCATATTCATAACAGTCTTTGCACACTGAGTAACGGTATTTACACAGCGCTTAACGGTTGTTGCGAGAGGGAATACTCCCTATTCAAACGTTTCAATTACTTAAACATCCATATGCTATGTTTGTAACAGTCTCTGTACACTGAGTAACGGTTGTTACACAGAGCGTAACGGTTATTGCAAGAGGGAATACTCTATTCAAACGTTTCAATTACTTACACATCCATGTGCTATGTTTGTAACAGTCTTTGCACACTAAGTAACGGTCGTTGCACAGAGCGTAACGGTTATTACATGAGGGAAAACTCCCTATTCAAACGTTTCAATTACTTGCACATCCGTATGTATGTCTGTAACAGTCTTTTCACACTGAGTAACGGTCATTACACAGAGCGTAACGGTTGTTACAAGAGGGAATACTCCCTATTCAAACGTTTCAATTACTTACACATTCATATGATATAATTGTAAGAGTCTTTGCACACTGTGTAGCGGTCGTTACACAGAGTGTAACGGTTGTTACAAGAGAGAATACTCCTTATTCAAACGTTGCAATTACTTGCACATCCATAAGTATGTTTGTAGCAATCTTTGCACACTGAGTAACGGTCGTTACACAGAGCGTAACGGTTTTTAGAAGAGGGAATATTCCCTCCTAAAACGTTTCAATTACTTACACATCCATATGCTATGTTTCTAAGTCTTTTCACACTGAGTAATGGTCGTTACACAGAGCGTAACGGTTGTTTCAAGAGGAAATACCCCCTATTCAAACGTTTAAAATACATACACATCCAAATGCTATGTTTGTAACATTCTTTGCACACTGAGTAACGGTATTTACACAGAGCGTAACGGTTATTACAAGAGGGAATACTCCCTATTCAAACGTTTCAATTACTTACACATCCATATGCTATGCTTGTAAGCCTTTGCACACTGAGTACGGTCGTTACACAGAGCGTAACGGTTGTTACAAGAGGAAATACTCCCTATTCAAACGTTTCAATTACTTGCAAATACATATACCATATTTGTAAAAAGTCCTTGCACACTGAGTACGGTCGCTACACAAAGCGTAACGGTTGTTACAAGAGGGAACACACCCTATTCAAACGTTTCAATTACTTACACATCCGTATGTGTGTTTGTATCAGTCTTTGCACACTTAGTAACGTCGTTACACAGAGCGAAACGGTTGTTACAAGAGGGAATACACCCTATTCAAACGTTTCAATTACTTAGAAATACATATACCATATTTCCCAAAAGTCTTTGCACACTGAGTACGGTCGTTACACAGAGCGTAACGGTTCTTACAAGAGGGAATGCACTCTATTCAAGCGTTTGAATGTTTACACATCCATATGATATAATTGTAAGAATCTTTGCACACTGAGTAACGGTCGCTACACACAGCGTAACGGTCATTACAAGAGGGAATACACCCTATTCAAACGTTTCAATTACTTACACATCCGTATGCTATAATTGTAAGAGTCTTTGCACACTGAGTAACGGTCGTTACACAGAGCGCAACGGTGGTTACAAGAGGGAATACACCCTATTCAAACGTTTCAATCACTTACACATCCATAGGCTATGTTTCTAACGTTTCAAATACTTACACATCCATATGCTTTGTTTGTAACAGTCTGTACACACTGAGTAACGGTCGTTACACAGAGTGTAACGGTTATTACAAGAGGGAATACTCCCTATTCAAACGTTTCAATTACTTACACATCCATATGCTATGCTTGTAAGCCTTTGCACACTGAGTACGGTCGTTACACAGAGCGTAACGGTTGTTACAAGAGGAAATACTCCCTATTCAAACGTTTCAATTGCTTACACATCCGTATGTATGTTTGTAACAGTCTTTGCACACCTAGTAACGGTCGTTACACAGAGCGTAACGGTTGTTACAAAAGGGAATACACCCTATTCAAACGTTTCAATTACTTACAAATACATATACCATATTTGTAGAAAGTCTTTGCACACTGAGTACGGTCGCTACACAAAGCGTAACGGTTGTTACAAGAGGGAATACACCCTATTCAAACGTTTGAATTACTTACACATCCATATGATATAATTGTAAAAGTCTTTGCACACTGAGTAACGGTCGTTACACAGAGCGTAACGGTTCTAACAAGAAGGAATGCTCCCTATTCAAACGTTTCAATTACTTACACATCCATGTGCTATGTTTGTAACAGTCTTTGGACACTGTGTAACGGTCGTTATACAGAGCGTAGCGGTTGTTACAAGAGAGAATACTCCTTATTCAAACGTTGCAATTACTTGCCCATCCATATGTATGCTTGTAACAGTCTTTGCACACTGAGTAACGGTCGTTACACAGAGCGTAACGGTTTTTAGAAGAGGGAATATTCCCTCCTAAAACGTTTTAATTACTTACACATCCGTCTTTGCAAACTGCCTTTTCCCTTTACTTACTGTCATCTACTATCTTTCTGCCTTACCAGTCCATTCTCCTTTCTTTTTTCATGAAACACTTTCAAAATGATTTCCTCCAGCCGAAGTCAGACTTGCTGGGCCTAGCTATTTCTTAGTTATAGGCGCATAACGGCAGCATGACGCATCTGCGCTCATAAATTGACAGGAAGCTGTCTGAGTGATCGACGAAGAAGAAGAATCCCTGTTCCTTTTACCCGGGGATGGCAGTGACACGTGTTGTCGTTCCCTGGCTTAAAGACTCCAGGGATCATCCCAAAAGCCGAAGCGCTTGAACACTATGGTACAAATTAATGCACCAGCTAGGGATGAGAATATTTACGTGCGTGACCGTTTTTCATAACCCCGCCACGTGGGCAGCCACACTCCGACTTCGGAGGATTTTGGACTTGATGATGTTATGCTATAGGAGCTTGTCATGGCTGAAGACAACCCCCGCATAACTATGCAGAACATAACATGTTGATGTAGCCTTGGTGTTCTAGCTTATGTCTGGCACGGCCTTATGCCAAGGCGAAGAAGGTATTGAACATACAAAGACTGGAAGTTCGTGCATGTATTAGGTATTAGGTACTTTAAGCTTATAGTCACAGAGCCGTCTCTGTGAAATTCGGGATGCTCCCACCTGGAGAGCGCGTCGCCGCAGCCAGAGGCACGCCACTCAATTGTTTATTGGGTGGGTTTTTTTGGCATGCGATTTTGTGTGACTGATGAGAGGAAAGGGGGGGGGGGGGGGGTTACATTTTGACCAAATGACAACTTTTTCGTTGCCACTGGGATTAACATGTGCTAAGTGCATGGGCACACGGGACCTCGGTTTATCGTCTCATCCGAAAGACTCCACGTTCAGACCGTCAGGCCTAGTGCAAAGTGAGACGAAAAATCCCCTTTACCCGGGTTCGAACTTGGGTTTACTTGACACAAGGCGAACGCGTTACCTCTGTGCCACTCTACACCAAGTATGTGTGCATACCTATGTGTGTGTGAGAGAGAGAGAAGGGGAAGACAAGAGAAGGGGTAGGGGGAGTTTGGGAAGGGAAAAGAGAGGGTTTTAAATCTTGGCAGCAAGCGGAGTAGGGTGTGTCTCAAAACGAATCTGCGTGTCAATAATAAGAGTCCCTGATCTGTTCACACAACAAACGGGTCGAAGAAAGTTTGCATGTAAACTTGCCCACGAAACAGCTGGTGCGACCACCGGCTGCATAGGCTAACTTCCACTGCTTTAGTCTGACAGCTATTGTGTGTGGCATGGGGATTTGGAGCCTCTTGATACAAACACTCCCCCTTGAAATATTTATATGGGCTGGATGGCCTTAAATGCGAGCATGTACACACACACATACACACACTCGCGCGCGCAGAGAGAGAGACAGAGACAGAGACAGAGACACAGAGAGATAATTTTGCTTAACAAGTACAAACAAACAGCGCTTTATACATTTCAATTTGAACACTTTTTTTTAGTTTTTTACATATTTCAATGACTGGAATAAGCATAAAAGAATAAATAAACTAATTATGGTTTTAAATTAAAAATCAACTCATTCTCTGACCTCTTACGCTAAAACTGTCAAAACAAGAAGAAGAAATTCTGCTTAACCCTTTCGCCGCCAGCCATTTTTCAGCAAGAAATACCATTAAACTTACCTGGGTATAGTTAACCCTTTCGCCGCCAGCCATTTTTCAGCAAGAAATACCATTAAACTTACCTGGGTATAGTTAACCCTTTCGCCGCCAGCCATTTTTCAGCAAGAAATACCATTAAACTTACCTGGGTATAGTTAACCCTTTCGCCGCCAGCCATTTTTCAGCAAGAAATACCATTAAACTTACCTGGGTATAGTTAACCCTTTCGCCGCCAGCCATTTTTTTAGCAAGAAATACCATTAAACTTACCTGGGTATAGAAAAAAAATCTGCAATATTGGGAATTCCTTTGTTACATGACATGCATAACATTAGGCCTATCCTTACCTCCCAAAATTAAGGCAATAGGGTCTTTGGATAATAAGCCCCAATTTGATGCATTTTAGTGACATAGGTGTTAAATCACCGTGGTGCTAAAATGCGACTTTGGCGGTGAAAGGGTTAACGTCCACCGGTCTGGAACTGACACATATGGGACACTAAGTAGACATAAAGATTGTGAGAACGATCATGGAGGCAATGCCCGGAGGCAGTGCAACACCAGGAAAATCCCGAATTTCTAACAATACAGATGAGGTAACTGTCAAAACAAGAAGAAGAAGAAAAATCTGTTTAACGTCCTCCGGTCTGAAACAGACATATGGGACAGTAGTAGATATAAAGATGGTGGGAACGATCCTGGAGGCAGTGCAACACCAGGAAAGTCCCGAATTTCTAACAATGCAGATGAGGTAACTGTCAAAACAACTAGACATGCCATTCTTTTATATTCGAGTGTTCGTAGACTAGGCCCTATGCATCGACATTTGAAGCTGGGACCACCACCAACACCACCATCACCACCATCTCCAGTCTGTCCCTGTGGCCGAGAAGACAAGATAACAAAAGACTTTTTACAGAGATAGGAGAAGACGGGGTAAAAAGCCCATGGGCGGGTAAGAAGCCCATGCCAATTATGTCATAAAATAAAGCAAATTTCAGTCACATTTAAAAAAGCAAATTTCAGTCACATTTTGCCATGAGATGAGTCTCATGGGCAAAATGTGACTGAAATTTGCTTTATTTCATGACATAATTGGCATGGGCTTCTTACCCGCCCGTGGGCTTTTTACCCCGTCTTACCCTACATGTCCCCTCCCGCGAAGCTCCACAAGGAGGCATGAGAAGAAATGTGGCCCGTCACCACACCCCTGTCCACCAAAGTCTACAGGGATCCAAGCCAGAGCTGGAGACTGAAGACAGCACTATTCGTCAACGGAGCTGCCCTGACTGTATTGGCCACTGCAAAGAACACCTTTTGCAAGAGTGAATGACCTTGGTGGGTGGGGGAAGGTGGTTGAGTAGGGGAAGACGGGGTAAAAAGCCCATGGGCGGGTAAGAAGCCCATGCTAATTATCTCATGAAATGAAGCAAATGTCAGTCACATTTTGCCCATGAGACGAGTGTTAATGTTTAGCATTCGTCTCACGGGCAAATTTGACTGAAATTTGCGTTATTTCATGAGATAATTGGCATGGGCTTCTTACCCGCCCATGGGCTTTTTACCCCGTCTTCCCCTACTGACCAAACAAGGACGGAATGAAATAGTGAGGCCGAGAGAGGAAACAACGAAATTGAACAAAGAGTGAATACCCTCTTTCAACTTTGGTGGAGGGGAGTTAATTAGAAAGAGAGTATTCACCCTTTGTTCAATGACCAAACAAGGGCATAACTCTCGCCAATAACCCTATCTGAGGTCACTTAATGGCTGCCATGTGCAAGAGCGAATGCCCTTTTGGATACTGATCAACAAGGGTTTAACTAACAGGGGAGTTAATAACCCTCGTTGCAGTGGCCAATAGCAGTCGCACGCCAGAAGAAAAGAAGAAGTAGTGTTCTTAGGCTATTTTCTCCAAACCTTCGTGCTTGGTGGTTCCACTGAGCTGATCTTAATTTGTCTTCAAAACATACAGGAAACTCTCCTCCGCTCCCCCACTCTCTCAACCCCTCCACACCCTGTTTCCAGGACGCAGCATCACGCTCAGATCCGAGCAGCGGGCGCGAGCTGGCTGGGTCACTAAAACTCAAACACCCCTATGTCCATGCAGCAGCTTAGGCCCTTTATCAGATGGAACCGACCCCCCTTTTTTCAGTCTCCCCCCCCCCCCCCCCCCTGAGGGTGCCAGAATGATCAATTTAATGATCGTGGGCCCCAAAGAGAAGAAGACTGGAGCGTTACAGTAGGATTACAACCAGGATCCCTGAAAAATTGCAAGCATGCCTCTATATTTATCTTGCCTAATGCGTTTCAGTTTATCACTTACGCTAAATGACCGCAAAGAACTTAGACCTACCATTTTCACCATCGAATCAGACATTTGTCACTTAAGGACAGTGTTTTCGTCTAGGGACACGGCATATTCACATGATGACAACATTGGCAATGGATCATAGTCCAACAGCTTAGTGTCACATGTTGTGCCGTGGTGAGAGTGCATCAAAAATCATCTTTACCTACTTCTCGAAAGTCAGAAAAAACCACCTTCAGGCGTCATTGGTATATTATGCATTGGATCGGCACATTCAAATTCAGCCTACAGAATGAGTCAAAGGCGTAGGCCAAGGCCTACATCAGTGTTTTTATTTGTGGGATTTAGACACCTTTTAGAGTCGAAAGAAAGTCAATGATAACAACAACAACAACAACAACAACATCTGTATGGATCGAGTTACAGGACGACAGTGCCTTTTGTTTGCACACATGCCACGATTAAGCCCAAAACCGCTCCTTTTGATCATTTCAAGATATGACAACTATGTTTGCGAACATGCGTGGTTCATGTTTTGTGGTTAATCAGTGGGCGCCTGTGCAAATACCGTTGTTATTATTTTGTTCTTCTAGATTTCATATTGAAGTTGATTGTATTTGATCAAAGAAACCACGAACACCACTAACTGTGTAAAATAAAAGTAAAAGATTGTGCTGGTTT
>CM065684.1:18910477-18912977 GCA_017654935.2 Phymorhynchus buccinoides
TGTTTTTACGAAAGACCTCCCCCCCCCCCCCCCCCCCCCCCCCCAGTATCCCCACGGGAAGGGAGACACTCGTTCAAAAATCCAGACTAAGCATGCATCCCTATCCCCACTACAGGTGGGGAGTCGCTACGTGTGCCTGAGGACTCGTGAGATGACCGTGGAGGCCACGTGCGGAGGGTACTGCGACAACAAGGTGTACGACGCCCCCTGCGGGAACCCCTGCTGCTACAAGGACTGCGTCCTGGGCGTGTGGGCCCCCTGGACCCCCTGCCAAGCCCCCTGCGAGCAGCCGGGGGTCAAGTACCGAAACCGGACCGTCATGCAGGTAACAGTGGAACCTCCCTTATAATAAGACCTCCCGTTATGCGACTCCCTCCCACATAAGTCAACAGACCTGTTTACTCTACTCTTTTCGAGTAGCATTTGACTCAATTTGGACCTCTACTACTCTTCAAAACTGAAAAAAACATGCTCAAATTACTCGTTTTCAGTGAACATTGTTTGATGGTTTAATAATGAATAAAACTACACATTTTGCACTCAAACTACTCATTTCAGCCACACAGACTACTCACGACTTGTGTAGATCGATAAACAGGTCTGATAAGACCTACTACTTGTCTGAGACACTGCCCTTCTTCATACGTATTAAAATGACCTCTCTTATAAGACCCCTCCCTTATAAGACCTCAGTTAAGGTGATTTTTTAAGGTCTTATAAGGGAGGTTCCACTGTATTCTTATTCTTATTCTTATTCTTCTGCGTCCCCAGACCATAAGGCCATAATGGGTAAGGTGGTACATGTGTGTCCCGGGTTTTCAATGTTCATCGGTCCGTCCCCGCTGTGTACTAACAGCCGACACATTCCGATTTCGGGAGAGCTCAAAGATTGGAAGATGTCTTCTTCTTTTTTTTTTGGGTGGGGGGATGCAATGGGCCAATAAGTCAGAAAGATAGTAGATGACAGAAAGCAAAGGGAAAAGGCAGAGTCAAAGACAAGAGGACGTTACAAGCACAGAATCACGCAGGTATAATAGGCATTGTTTTCTGTCTGTCTGTCTGTCTGTCTGTCTGTCTGCTATCCATCATTTTTTGTGTGGACTGCCAGTTCTACAAGAACTAGTGCACAGTGGGGTGGGAATGAGGTCTCTGTGTTTTTCTCTCTGTCCGTATAAAAAAAAATGTATTGTCGTATCAAATCAAATCAAATCAAATCAAATCAAATCAAATCATCTTTATTATCTCATAACTGAGAAATTGCAGCCAGGTGCACATAAGAAAAACAACAACAATAAACACATTTATCAACAACAAAAAACCAACAACAACAACAATAAACACATTTATCAACAATTAAAGAATATAAACTAATAACTAATAACACTGCAATATTGTAGTTAACAAACTTGACGAATACGAATACAAATTCAATCCCAAGGAGATGGACAGGCTGCTCAGCAAAACAATCACTCGATGCAGTGCATTAAGAGTTCAACAGATGAATTGATCTTGGTAAGAAAGTGTGTGTACGTCTATCTGTGTGTGATCACGTCTTGACATCAGTAAGGTCCCCCTTACCAAAAATGCTTCACAATAAGGGCCGGTACCATTATAAATCACATGTTAATGGACAGAACCCACTTTCAGATTGCTACCATGGGGATCTGTCAAAAATATACTGATGCAATTGCCCCCCCCCCCCCCCCCCCCCAGATGGTAATCATCCCTATTTTGGGGATCTGCCTGATGGTAGAGTAACTTCCCCCGTTTGACCGATTGAATTAGGCAAGAGCACTCCCATACACCGTAAGATTACTCTCCTTAATTATTTCCGAACAATTCCTATTAATAACCATGTACTCAATAATTGATATTTTAAGTTGTTTCGGATTGAGCTCCAGCTACCACCACCTCCCACCCTCTGGCCCTGTCCTCAATCAATTTCTCACTTTTGAGATAATAAAGTAATCTTGAGTCTTAAGTCTCTCCGCTGTTCCGACTTTCCATTCTGTAAAATTAAAGTCTGAGAAAAAAAGAAGAAGCTTTAATTTCAATTTCTGTCTGTCTCTGTCTCTCTTATCCCCTGTTATTCGTGTTTCATATTTCCCTTTTGTTCTATATGAAAAATTAAAAGAAAGAATAATGTGATTTACTGTGTTGTATTTGTAAAGAGTGAGTAATCAGGAAAAGAAAGAAAGAAAGAATATTCTAGCAAGTGTGTTGGTGTTAACAGTGTTTTGTAAGCAGAGAGAGAGAGAGAGAGAGAGAGAGAGAGAGAGAGAGAGAGAGAGAGAGAGAGAGAGAGAGAGAGAGAGAGAGAGAGAGAGAGAGAGAGAGAGAGAGAGAGAGAGTACTCACAAATACACTAGACTACCAAATAATATTTATGCAACATAACCCTGGTTACACCCAAAGACACTGTAACGGGAATTCAAATTCCAGTCTTTGGATAGAGCCGCACTTGTTAATGGGATCACGAACGATAACCCTATCAGCCCGG
>CM065684.1:18920477-18922977 GCA_017654935.2 Phymorhynchus buccinoides
GATCTCATGAAATGAAGCACATTTCAGTCAAATTTGCCCGTGATACGAATGCTAAACATTAACGCTCGTCTCATGGGCAAAATGTGACTGAAATTGGCTTCATTTCATGAGATCATTGGCATGGGCTTCGTACCCGCCCATGGGCTTTTTACCCCGTCTTCCCCATGCATACAGATTTGGACGGTGAATATGCAATATGCTATGTTATTTGACGTAAAAAGCAAAGCCACATGTCATAGACATTATTTCCAGCGAGTTCATTGTTTTTTTTGTTCTTTGTTGTTGAACTGAGGGTTCGTTTGTATGGCTTTGCCACATTTTCCTGAACTTCTTTCTAGGTTTCCCCGTGGTTAGAGTGGAGCGACTGTCGTCTGTTCAACGGAGAGTGCGGTCCAGGAACGCGCACGCGCAATCGAACGTTTTTGGTGGCCCAGCAGTGTCAGGGCGTGGAGTGCCCTCCCTTGCAGGAAGAGGGCGCGTGCAATGGCGACTGCTGCGTCACGGATTGCCTGGTCTCTAATTGGTCCGAATTTGGCTTCTGCTCCACTTCCTGTGGGGAAGGAAAACGGTATGCTATGCCTGTGTTACGTAATTGACTATTGTGATAAAAAAAATGTTTAAGTTTTAAATATATATAACAACAACAAAGGCAACAATAAAACAACAAAGGCAACAATAAAACAACAAACCCTCAAAGCGCCAAAACCACACACACACACGCACGCACGCACGCACACACACACACACACACACACAACCACTTCTACCCAAACCCATGCAAAGAAATAAAGAGACAAACAAAAGACTAACCTGCACCATTATTTTCCATCCCACATAAATACATCTGCATTGTTAAAAATTCTGGTGTTGCACTGCCTCCGGGATCGTTCCCACCATCTTTATATCTACTAATGTCACATATGTGTCTGTTCCAGACCGGAGGACGTTAATAAGATTTTTCTTCTTATTTTCCATCACTGTAGAAAATCACCTATGGCTTGTACCCACGTGTCGTCATATCCGGCCACAAGGAGCGCCATATTATGGGAGACCGCCATCTTAGTCAGTAACTTTGTTTGAAAAATGCCAGATCGATGCTGCGTATTTGGCTGTTCCAATTCGAAACTTATCTAAACTGTATTTAGGCCATCTGGATGTTTTCTTTACACATTTAGATAACATTTTCACTTTGTTTACACACAAATAAGGACTAAGATGGCGACACTTCCGTTGGAAGGGTCGAGATGCGCACGCAGGTGGGGGGGGGGGAGCCATTTGTGCACCCCTCTCTTCTCTAATGTCCTCAACTTCAACGCACAATAGGCTGTACCTATAAATGAAACTCCCTTTAACGTCCTCCAACCCGGAACAGGTACATGCGGGACAATTACAACTGTAAAGACAGTGGGACGACCCTGGAGGTATGTTAACTGCAATACAATACCAGGGGGCTAACGTTTCACAAGGGCTAACGTTACGTAGCGTGAGCGCAAATCGGCAAAAACGGTACTAAGAAACACCTCTTTCGCCGACGTTCGCCAAAAACCGTTTTGTGGCTGTAATCGAGGTAAGCAAGCCACGAACTATTTGAAGGATCATGGAAAATATCGCGTGACTAGCATGGGGTGAATACATTTCTTGTTTTTGATTGGTCCATTTAAAATAATGGTCAATGCAGTGGCCAATCAGACAAGAGCTTGTAATATTCTTCCGCAAACGTCCTCTAAAGTGTTTCTTAGGCGGGACAATGGCGTAAGCGTTATTCGCTGGGCGACCGTTATCTAGAGAAACTCGACCCAGGAAAGTCCCGATTAAAAAAAAAAAGACCCACCAGATCACGTGTCAAAATCACGTGCTTCACGTGTTTTCCCTCTTCTAGCTGGAAAGAAATCTCGTTTTGACCAGGTCTGACTCCCATATAAATGCTCCCAAATTCAAACCGAAACATCATTTTAAAGAGCAGCCTCAATTTGAAGTTGGGGACATTTGTATGTGGGTCACAGCTACCCAGAAAAAAAACAAGGGACTTAATCGTGGTGCGTCAGTGTGTCTTTAAAGAAATAATCGAAGGCTGTACGATCTACCGTTTCAGCAACAGCACCAGAATGATACTGGTGGAAGCGGAGTGCGGCGGGGTCCCTTGCCCGCAGAACCTGACTCGGTTCGAAACCTGTGTGGTTCAGGGCCGGACAGACTGCCAGTTCACCCAGTGGGTCCCGTGGGTAAGGTGCAACAACGACTGCGGCCAAGGCAACCAGACGAGGACCCGAACCCTGCTGACAATGGCGTACTGCGGCGGGGAGTGCCCCAGTTTGCGCGTGGAGGAAACGCGCGAATGCGAGAGCTATGATGCCAGGACGGATTGTGAGGTGGGTTGATCGGTGGGAAATCGAACATTAAAAAATAACAATCATGTGGTTGGTCATCTAAATTCAAGAAAACAAACACTTGGTTGGTCATCTAAATCCAAGAACACAAACACTTGGTTGGTCATCTAAAT
>CM065684.1:18925477-18945477 GCA_017654935.2 Phymorhynchus buccinoides
ATTTGCAAATTTCCTGATTTAGAAGTCCAGGGAATTTGCAAATTTACTGACTTGCAATCTTCAGTAAAAATAAGAAACAAAATGCAAAATTCAGGAACTTTTTTAGGAAATTTGCAAAATCCCTGAGTGAAATCTGGAAATTTGCAAATTTCATGAAAATGTTAGGAAATTTGCAAATGTACTGGTTTTGTAAATTTACTGTAACATATATATACTTAGTTGTCCCATGTACTTAACTGCACAGGACACGAGCGCGTGCCACGAGCCCTGCAGTCAGCTGTGCAACCAGGGCCAGTGCTCGTGTCGCGAGGGTCACGTGCTGCATAGCGACGGGGTCAAGTGTCAAAGGCGCGCGTGCGGCGAGCCGAGGAAATCCCAGTACCAGTACTGTGGCCCTGGCACCGAGCGCTTCCGGTCCTGTCTCTACGTCGGGAACTTTGAGTGTCCGCCTGTGAGACAACAACCATGGAATCTTCCGTCTTCTCGTCTTCCGTCTATATTTCGTCTTTCTTTTTTTTCACGCTTAGTTTTGTAAACGTAAGATGGTTCACGTTTTGAACTAACGGCGAATAGGAATTGTTCGGAAATAATTAAGGGGAGTAATGTCATGGTGTGTGGGAATGATCTTTCGCCTAATTCAATCAGTCAAACAGGGGAAGTTACTCTACCATCAGGTAAATCCCCAGCCCTCCCTTCGTGTGTTTTGAGGAGACACATAGCATGCAGAACGCAGTGCGTCACTTCTAAAATTGATGTCATTTATATTTTTACGTCACAGTTTGCAAGTTCTATGACTTTGTAGCAACTGACCACCCTTTATTTTTCTAAAAACATTTTTTGCAAGTCGCTGACTCGCATCCTGCGGTTTAAGCTTCGACGCCATTGTTGCATTGTTGTCATGGTATTTGACCGAGTAATGGAGGTAAGCAACTCTAATTTTCACGAAGTGCTCTCCCCTAGTTATTTTCTTCTGAAAATCGTCTATTGAGATTCTAAGCCAACCCCATAATTATGCAGTATTACATTCTAATTAGACAGCTTCCCAATTAAAAAGACAGAACTACTTGTAAGAATTGATGATCTCAGTCCCAATATTATCGCATTGACAGAATAATTCCGAAAACAAAAATTGGTGAGGAAAGTTTACATGAAGAACACTACAACATTCCTCGATATGATGCTTTTTATATGAAAAAAAGAAAGTAATAGTAGAATAACCTAACAATTATGACGCCCCTCTTTGCGCTTATGGAAAACTGTGCTTTTCTCACTTGCGTTTCAAGGAACCCAAGTTCGAGTCCCGCTGCAATGCCACGTGCAATACAAACTGGGTCGTGAAAGGCGAAACGCCATTTATCACGTGCCAGGCGAACGGCCAATGGGACAGGCCCAGGATGTTCTGCGGGCAGGCAAACAAACCTCCTCTCAATGTGAGTTGAAACCTCTCTCAATGAAATTGGAACGAATATGGAATATGTGGTCGCTCCCTTAAACCACAATTTTGCCTCTGACTTTGCTTTTGTAGTGGTTTGTTGTGGGGAGCCAATCTGTGTGCAGTGTTTTTCTATATAAAGTCTATGTATAAAAAAAAAGTCTGATCTACCACTTCCCTATGTCTAAACCTGAAGTAAAAACCCGTAATCTTCTTTAATTCATTTCTATTTTCTACGTTATGTTTCATTGAAAGGATTATTTTTCTCCCTTTCTTTCTGATAAAAACAATTCTCAATCTCTTACAAAGAAAACGAGCAAAATAATTGGCCTTCTCAATCTTTTCATGAGAGTTACAAGTCGCAAATGTTTTAACGGTTGTAGATAAGATCACTGGGATATATATTAATTTCATGTTTTAATTTTCCACATCTCTCTCCATCAGATCACTATAAACAACCTGGAGGTATCGGAACTCCTGGAGCCCGGGGAGTGTTTCGCCGAACTGACCACCCTGACTGACAGCGAATCGTGGGACAAACACACCTACGACGTCATCAGCGACGACTCCAGCAATCTCCAAATCCATTCCAATCAACTCTGTTGCATCAGGCAGTTTGATTACGAAAGAACTGGCTTGGAAAGGTTAGTAGGGCTAGAATCCAATTGTCCGTGTTGCATTCAACAGTTTGATTACAAAACAACTGGCTTGGAAAGGGTAGTAGGGCTATATCCAATTGCCCGTGTTGTATTCAACAGTTTGATTACGAAACAACTGGCTTGGAAAGGTTAGTAGGGCTAGAATCCAATTGCCCGTGTTGTATTCAACAGTTTGATTACGAAAGAACTGGCTTGGAAAGGTTAGTAGGGCTATATCCAATTGCCCGTGTTGTATTCAACAGTTTGATTCCTGGCTTGGAATGGGTAGTAGGGCTTGCCAATGTTGTATTGTAACAGTTTGATTACGAAACAACTGGCTTGGAAAGGTTAGTAGGGCTAGAATCCAATTGCCTGTGTTGTATTCAACAGTTTGATTACGAAAGAACTGGCTTGGAAAGGTTAGTAGGGCTAGAATCCAATTGCCCGTGTTGTATTCAACAGTTTGATTATGAAAGAACTGGCTTGGAAAGGTTAGTAGGGCTATATCCAATTGCCCGTGTTGTATTTAACAGTTTGACTATGAAATAACTGGCTTGGAAAGGTTAGCAACCCTATATTCTGTCGCCTGTGTTGCATTAAACAGCTTGGTTATAAAAGAACTGCCTTGGAATGGTTAGTAGTCCTTTGCATCATTTGATTACGAAAGAACTGGCTTGGAAAGGTTAGTAGGGCTAGAATCCCTGTTGCATATTTGATTACGAAAGAACTGGCTTGGAAAGGTTAGTAGCCCTAAAATCCAATTGCCTGTGTTGCATCAGGCAGTTTGATTACGACAGAACTGGCTTGGAAAGGTTAGTAGGGCTAAATAATTATGTGTTGTATTCATAATTAAAAGAATGGCTTAAATTAGTAGCGCATAATCTTGCAATTACGAAACAACTGGCTTGGAAATTAGCGCTTTGTATTTAACAGTTTGACTATGAAATAACTCTTGGACCATTCGTACAAACATTTAGTAACAGAACTGGCTTGGAAAGGTTATCCTCACCATACATATTGCCTGTATGAAAATGAATAGTTTGATTAGAGAATGCATTGGATAAGGTAGTAATAATAACACAACACACCTTACACCCACGCATAATCTTGCAACACCACCAATGCCAACCATCTCCCCCATTCGTACAAACATTTCTAACAAACTGGCCCACGCATCCTCACCATACATATACTATATGAAAATGAATACATATTAGAGAATGCATTGCATATAATCATAACACAACACACCAACACCCACCTCCCTTCAACACCACCACCCCAACCATCCCCCCACTCCCCCCCCCCCCACCCATCCCCACCCCTGCCCCCCTACTCCCCACCCCCACCCCATACACACACACGCGCACGCGTTGACCTCATACTCAACGTCTTCAATGAGCTGGAAAACAAGAGTGGGGAAAGGATCATAGACTTTGCAGAGAGAAAGCTTTCCTGAAGAAGTGGGTCTTTAGTTGGGACTTGAAGGAAGGAAGAGTGAACTGGTTACGGGTATGGTCAGGGAGAGAATTCCAAACGTTTGGTGCAACAAAACTAAACGCCCTCTCACCCGAAGATTTCAAGGACCGCTTAGGAACTTTAAGAAGTTTCTGGGAAGAAGAACAAAGAGTACGAGAGCTTTGGTAGGCGCAGAGAGAAGAAGAGAGGTACTGAGGAAGAGTTTTGTCAAAGTGACGAAAAGCGAGAGTAGCCATCTTGAACTGCCAGCGGAATTTGACAGGAAGCCAGTGGAACTCAGCCAAAAGAGGTGTGATATTGATCACGCTTTCTTTTGCCAATCACGCTTTCTTTTGCCAGTAGGGCTATATCCAATTGCCTGTGTTGTATTCAAAAGTTTGACTATGAAAGAACTGGCTTGGAAAGGTTAGTAGGGCTAGAATCAGATTTCCCATGTTGCATTCAACAGTTTGATTACGAAACAACTGGCTTGCGTAAGGCTAGAATCCAATTGCCTGTGTTGTATTCAACAGTTTGATTACGAAACAACTGGCTTGGAAAGTGTAGTATGGCTAGAATCCAATTAGTGTGTTGCTAGAGTTTGACTGTTATAATACGAAATAACTGACTTCCAATTGTCCGTGTTGTATTCAACAGTTTGATTACGAAACAAATGGCTTGGAAAGGTTAGTAGGGCTAGAATCCAATTGACTGTGTTGCATCAGAGTTTGATGACGAAAGAACTGAATTGGAAAGGTTAATATGGCTATATTACGAAATAACTGGCTTGGAAAGGGTATTAGCCCTATGTCCTGTTGCCTGTGTTGCATCACAGTTTGATTATGAAAGAACTAGCTTGGAAAGGTTAGTAGCCTTATATCTCATTGCCTGTGTTGTATAAAACAATGTGATTATGACAGAATTGGCCTGGAAAGGTTATTAGCCCTACATCCTGTCGCCTGTGTTGTATAAAACAGTTCGATTATGAATCGTCTTGGAAAGGTTAGTACAGTGGTCGTTTGTGGTTGTATGTATTTGCGTTCATGCGTGCGTGCTTTCGTGCGTGCGTACTGCGTGTTTGTGTGTATGTGACTGTGACACTCATTGAATATAAACTGGTGTGTGTGTGTGTGTGTGTGTGTGTGTGTGTGTGTGTGTGTGTGTGTGTGTGTGTGTGTGTGTGTGTGTGTGTGTGTGTTTGTGTGTAGCTGGCAGGCCACAGTACGTTCCACAGACCTGGACGGGTTGCACGTGGAAAGACAGTTCACCTTTTACTTGATCAACGAGAACGACCCGCCACGCTCTGTCACTGTAAGCCCTGGGCCGGATCTAGGGAGGGTGGGGGGTTCCTGGTTCCCGGACGCCCCCCACCCCTACCCCCCATGCCCCAAGCATGTACTTATTTATACAAGGGTGAAAAGTATGAAATGGCTGGATTTGTGCCTTAATAATCACTAAATTGTACAATTTTGCCACTGGCCCACG
The DNA here is from genome assembly GCA_017654935.2 of Phymorhynchus buccinoides. Taxonomy (NCBI): domain Eukaryota; kingdom Metazoa; phylum Mollusca; class Gastropoda; order Neogastropoda; family Raphitomidae; genus Phymorhynchus; species Phymorhynchus buccinoides. The sequence continues at coordinate 18,930,491 of CM065684.1, forward strand.
AAATGACAATCCGCTTTAACCCGGAACCTATGCAGTTCGCTGCACCCCCGGCAGAACACCCCCCCCCCCCCTCCCGCCTTACGAAATCACTTGGTCCGTCCCTGAAGCCTGTTTGTCTGTCTGTCTGTCTGTGTCTGTCTGTCTGTCACTCTCGTTATGTGCTTCTTAGTTTATCTATAGGATAGCGCATGTAACCCCTGGCCCTTCGTATAAGGGTTGTTTAGCAAATAAAATTAACTATTGTCAATAAATCTATTGGTTATTGCCCATTACTCTCTCTCTCTCTCTCTCTCTATAGGATCTCGCATGTAACCCTCTGGCCCTCTCGTATAAGGGGCTATTAGCAAATAAAATTAAAATTTGTCAATAAATCTCTCTGGTTATTGCTCTCTCTCTCTCTCTCTCTCTCTCTCTCTCTCTCTCTCTCTCTCTCTCTCTCTCTCTCTCTCAGGGGCTATGACCTCTAGGAGGATTTTAGGTAGGTATGTAGGCCTACTGTTTCATAAGGGGGAAGTCAAACAATCATATGATAGGTTAAAAGTCCCCCTCTCCCCCCAACTCATATGCAACTTGAGTTAACAAGAAATTGTGTGTGTATGCGCGCGCGCGTGTACATGCTTGTGTGCGTGCACGCGTACATGTGTGTGTGTATTTGCGTGCGTGTCTTTCTTTTTCAATTCATGCATGCGCACACGCTCGTGTGTGTTGTGTATGTGCGTATGTGTGTGTGTGTCTGCGTGCGTGCGTTCGTGCGTGTGTGCCTGCATGCCTGCATGCGTGCGCACACGTGTGTTGGTTCCAGCTGGATCCAGACACGGTGCCAGAGAACAGCCCCAGGGACACAGTGATCGGGTGCCTGGAGGCCGCGGATGATGACCCCGGGCAGAACTTCACCTTCTACATCGTCAAGTCCATCGACAACCTCTTCGAGTTATTTCTCACCCCCGATAACGTCAGCTGCGTGCGGGTGAGTGCTCCCTGTCTTCTTCTTCTTCTTCTTCTTCTGCGTTCCCAGGCCATATGGCCATAATGGGTAAGGTACGTATCTGTCCGGTTTTCAGTTTTCACTGCGTACAGCCGACACATTCCGATTCGGATGGGCTCAAAGGAGAAACATTATTTGGAAGAGTTTTTTTGTGGGGGGGGGGGGGGGGGGGGGGGGGGGGGGGGGGGGGGGGGGGGGGGGGGGGGGGGGGGCAGGAGAATGGGCCAATAAGTCAGAAAGATAGTAGATGATAGAAAGCAAAAGGGAAAAGACAGAGTCAAAGAGAGTGGCGGATTCAAGCACAGAACTTCAAGAAGGTGGGGGAACTGTTTTTACGAAAGACCCCCCGGTGTCCCCTCCGGGAGATTATCTCTGTGTTTCTTACTTAAGGTCTCAATACACATTAAAAGTGGACCCTGATGGATGAGGTTTTGCATGAAACACGTCGAGGTCACCAGAAAGACAGCCTTTTCAAGGATCGGAACACTCACTTTGCTCTGGTTTCCTAGAAATCAAACCGTCGAAACGGCGATTCCTCCTTGGCGGAGATGCCAGAGAGAAAAGCCATTTTGGATGGGGTGGGTAGAGGACACTCATTGTGGTTGAAGCTTTGTCTTCTTTTGTAGTGCTAAAAAGCTTCCTGCTGAGAGAAGAAGCCAGTTCAAAAGCTTCCTGCTGAATTAAGAACCCAGTTCGAAAGCTTCCTATTGAAAGAAGGACCCAGTTCAAAAGCTTCATGCTAAAAGAAGGACCCAGTTCGAAAGCTTCCTGCTGAAATAAGAACCCAGTTCGAAAGCTTCCTGCTGAAAGAAGAACCCAGTTCGAAAGCTTCCTGCTGAAATAAGAACCCAGTTCGAAAGCTTCCTGCTGAAATAAGAACCCAGTTCGAAAGCTTCATGCTGAAAGAAGAAGCCAGTTCGAAAGCTTCATACTAAAAGGACCCATTTCAAAAGCTTCATGCTGAAAGAAGGATCCACTTTGAAAGCTTCATACTGGAAGTAGGATCCCGTTCTATTGCTGCATCTCCCTTCATACTCTTCAAAGTCACTTTAGACCTTTTGTCGTTCTGTTTATTCATCTTTGTCCCGTTCTATTGTGTCAACTCTATTGCTGCATCTCCCTTCATGCGTACTTAAAGTACTTAACACCTTTTGTCGTTCTATTTATTCATCTTTGTCCCGCTCTATTGTGTCAACTCTAATCGACATGCGTACTTATACGTAACAGGCCATACTTTCCACTCTACTCTTTCTTTCCCCCTTGCCGTCCATAAGGGTCTCTGACCGATTGGACGCTAATCTCACCTTCTCTATCTCCCCCCCCCCCCCTCAAGGTGGCCAAGGACTCGGACCCCCGGTGCCACACGGAGGGCGGGGGGTGGTGCAGGCTGAACTTCGAGAGGACCCCCACCTACTACATCGCTGTCATGGTGCGGGACGACGGCAGCCCTCCGCTGGCCTCCTACTTCGACGTGCGCATCACCGTGCTGGACCTCAACGAGCCAGTCACCGACATCCTCCTGCTGCCTCAGGCCGTGCCAGAGAGCGTCCCCCCAGGTGATTATAAGACACCCCCACCCCACTCACCCCGTGGGGATACGGGGGGGAGGGGGGCTTTCGCACAAATAGTTCCCCCACCTTCTGGAAGTTCTGTCCCTCCTGCTGCCTCAGGCCGTGCCAGAGAGCGTCCCCCCAGGTGATTATAAGACCCCCCCCACCCCCCCCCCCCCTCACCCCGTGGGGATACGGGGGGGGGAGGGGGGGGCTTTCGCACAAATAGTTCCCCCACCTTCTGGAAGTTCTGTCCCTCCTGCTGCCTCAGGCCGTGCCAGAGAGCGTCCCCCCAGGTGATTATAAGACCCCCCCACCCCCCTCACCCCGTGGGGATACGGGGGGGGGGGGGGGGGGGCTTTCGCACAAATAGTTCCCCCACCTTCTGGAAGTTCTATCCCTCCTGCTGCCACAGGCCGTGCCAGAGAGCGTCCCCCCAGGTGATTATAAGACCCCCCCACCCCCCTCACCCCGTGGGGATACAGGGGGGGGGGGGCTTTCGCACAAATAGTTCCCCCACCTTCTGGAAGTTATGTCCCTCCTGCTGCCACAGGCCGTGCCAGAGAGCGTTCCCCCAGGTGATTATAAGACACCCCCACCCCCCTCACCCCGTGGGGATACCGGGGGGGGCCCCTTTCGTACAAATAGTTCCCCCACCTTCTGGAAGTTCTGTCCCTCCTGCTGCCACAGGCCGTGCCAGAGAGCGTTCCCCCAGGTGATTATAAGACCCCCCTCCCCCGTGGGGATACCGGGGGGCCCTTTCGTACAAATAGTTCCCCCACCTTCTGGAAGTTCTGTCCCTCCTGCTGCCACAGGCCTTGCCAGAGAGCGTTCCCCCAGGTGATTATAAGACCCTCACCCCCCCCCCCCCCTTCTGTTAAGTTGTTGTACTAGGTATTAGGTGTTAGGTACTGTATAGTCACAGAGACATCTATCCTTCGAAGTCGGAGTGTGGCTGGCCACATGGCGGGGTAATCAAAAACGGTCACACACGTAATGTTCTCATCCCCAGCTGGTGCATTTGTACCATAGTGTTCAAGTGCTTCGACTTTTGGGATGATCCCTGGAGTTTTTGAGCCAGGGAACGACAACGACAACAACAGAGACATCTCTGTGAAATTCGGGTTGCTCCCACCTGGAGAGCGCGTCGCAGCCAGAGGCGCGCCACCCATTTTTTTTTTGCATGCGATTTTTGTGTGACTGATGAGGAAGGAAAGGGAGAGGGGTGGGTGGGGGGGGGGGTAAATTTTGACCAAATGACAATTTTTTCGTTGCCACTGGGTTTAACGTGTGCTAAGTGCATGGGCGCACGGGATCGACCTCGGTGTATTGTCTCATCCGAAAGACTTCACGTTCAGACCGCAAGGTGTAAAGTGAGAAGAAAAATCCCCTGTACCCAGGTTCCAACTCGGGTTTACTTGACACGAGGCGAACGCGATACCTCTGTGCCACTCTACTTGTTGTTGTAGTTGTTGTCATTGTTGTTGTCGTACCCTGGCTTAAAGACTCCAGGGATCATCCCAACAGCCGAAGCACCTGAACACTACTATGGCACATATGCTCCAGCTAGGGATGAGAACATTATGTGTGTGGCCGTTTTTGATTACCCCGCCACGTGGCCAGCCACACTCAAACTTCGGAGGACCGCCCAGTTATACGACTCCCTCCCTACTTCTCTGAGTCATTGCCCTTCTTTGTAAGTATTGCAATTACTTCCCTTATACAACTCCCTTACTAAAAAAAGGAGAAACTGGTCCATTCAACTCTTAAAAAAGAACAAACAAGCAAACACACGCGCACACGCACACGCACACGCACGCACGCACACACACGCACACGCGCACGCACACGCACACACACACACACACACACACACACACACACACACACACACACACACACACACACACAACAACAACAACCCAACAACAACAACACCCCAACACCAACCCTAGAATTACAATGATCATTATGCTTTCGTATTAATGGGACAACAAAGTAAACCGATCCTGGTACATTAGAAAGAAATGAGAAGTTTGAAATAGGAACTTTGAAATCATCTCTAGTAGGATGTTCAGATAATATGGGGGGGACTAGGTATTAGGACTGTACTTGTCAATGTCAATAAACATCATTCTGAAGCGTCTCTCTCTCTCTCTCTCTCTCTCCTCTCTCTCTCTCTCTCTCTCTCTCTCTCTCTCTCTCTCTCTCTCTCTCTCTCTCTCTCTCTCTCATCTCTCTCTCTCTCTCTCTCTCTCTCTCTCTCTCTCTCTCTCTCTCTCTCTCTCTCTCTCTCTCTCTGTGTGTCTCTGTCTCTCTCTCTGTCTCTCTCTCTCTCTCTCTCTCTCTCTCTCTCTCTCTCTCTCTCTCTCTCTCTCTCTCTCTCTCTCTCCCTCCCCCTCTCTCTCTGTCTCTCTCTCTCTCTCTCTCTCTCTCTCTCTCTATGTGTCTCTGTCTCTCTCTCTGTCTCTCTCTCTGTCTCCCTCTCTCTCTCTCTCTCTCTCTCTCTCTCTCTCTCTCTCTCTCTCTCTCCCTCCCCCCTCTCTCTCTGTCTCTCTTTGTGTCTCTCTCTTTGTGTTCTCTTCTCCCTCAACAATCTTTACCCCCTCTGTACCCCCCCCCCTCTCTCTTCCTTCCTTCTTTCCTTCTTTCTCTACTCTGTGCACCCCCCCCCCCACCCCCACACACCTCTCTCTCTTGTGGTTGATTTTTCTCCAGTTTACGTTTCTTATTTATTTGCCTTTATTTATAAAAAAAAAAATTCATGACGACAGGATGTACAAAAAAAGCTTGATCAAGCTTATATTCTTTGATCGTCAATAAAGATCATTTTGACTTGACTTGACTTGACACCCACACCCACACACACCACCACAGGCGAGTCGTTGGTGCGTCTGGTGGCGAGGGACGAGGACAGGGACCAGGGGCACGCGTTCCGCCTCGTGGACGACCCCAGCGGCCTGTTCAGCGTCGTCGGGGAGAGTCTGGTGTCCTCGGAGACCTTCGACTTCGAGCAGGACCCCAGTCGCCAGTTCCTGCTCACCCTGGAGGCCTCGGACGACGGTCAGCCCCCCAGCCAGGTCAGTGGATGGAGTTTGCTGTTTGTCGTGTTTCTGGGGGCAGAGGGTGGGTGGATGCCTCGTGCCTCCATACGGGGAGCTGGACGACCCCCGCCACCACCCATTCCCCTCCCTCCCTCCCTCCACGAGTCTCTCCCCGTGGGGATACCAAGGGTGGGGGTGGGGGGGTGGTCTTTCGTAAAAAAATAGTTTCCCTCGCCTTCTTGAAGTCCTGTGCTTGTAACTTGGGTGGATGCCCGTGCCTCCATACGGGAGCTGGACGATCAGAATGTGTCGGCTGTGCGCATCGGGGAGACCAATCAAGACTGAAAACCGGACACATACGTACATTATGCAGTCAGTCGTTTCCGACTATGACTGCCAGATAACAGAAGGGCAAGGGTCTGCTGCCATTCAGGGGGAGCTGGGCTAGACTTTGTTTATCGGCCACTGCAAGTAGGGTTATTAACGCCCTTGACGGCAAGAGTTAAGCCCTTGTTGATCAGTATCCAAAAGGGAATTCACTCTTGCAAAAGGCAGCCATTAAGTGGCCTCAAATAGGGTTACAGGCGAGAGTTATTCCCTTGTTTGGTCAGTACTCAACCACCTTCCCCCACCCACCAAGGGCATTCACTCTTGCAAAAGGTGTTCTTTGCAGTGGCCAATAGTGGAAATACCTTGCACAGGGGGACGCAAGAGGACATTTGTCGTTTTAACAGGAGTATGTCCTACGACCGGGGCCTCGGGACATCACTGGAACTCACTCATGTAGGGAGGCTAAGGCTGCGTACACAGTAGATGCGGAAATCCCATGCGCAATCCGTAAATAAGTAAAAGAAAGAAATGAAAAGAAAAAAATAAGCGCACGTGACCGTATTTCCCCTAATCCGTATATTTTTTACCCCTCTTCTTTCTTTTACTTATTTATGGGTTTCCGTGCGTAACTTCCGGTGTCTAACGTGTCCGCGGCCTAATTCTTATATCACGAACATCGCCATGGGAGATGATGAGATTAGTGTCTAATAGACGATTTTCGGAGAAAAAAACTGTGGGAGAGCACTTCGTGAAAATTAGAATTGTTTACCTCCATTTCTCGGTCAAATGCCATAGCAGCAATGCAACAATGGCGTCGAAGCTTGAAACCGCAGGAAAATTAGGGGTGTCCAGTGGCCACAAACTGATCAAACCTGCAAAATGTGACGTAAAAATATAAATGACATACATTTTCAGAATGGACTGTATGTCTGCTCAAACACACGAGTCGATAGGCCACGAGAGCTGATGGTAGTGACTTCCCCTGTTTGACCGATTGAAGTAGGCAAGATCATTCCCACACTGACCATGGAATTACTCCCCTTAATTATTTCCGAAGAGTTCCTATTGGTCGGAGACCCTTATGGACGGTATATCGTTGGATGGTCTGTGTTATGCAGATCCAGAAGGAGCTGGCCTTCGGGGTCGGGGACAAGAATGAACCGCCCTACAGCCTGATGATCACTGGGACGGACAGCACTGAGCGGGGGAAGCTGGTGCTTCGGGAAAACATGCCAGGTCTCTCTCTCTCTCTCTCTCTCTCTCTCTTCTCTCTCTCTCTCTCTCTCTCTCTCTCTCTCTCTCTCTCTCTCTCTCTCTCTCTCTCTCTCTCTCTCTCTCTGTCTCTGTCTCTGTTGTGCCATTGTTAATAAAACAATGTCTGAAACAATGTCTGAAGCGTCTCTCTCTCTCTCACTCTCTCTCTCTCTCTCTCTCTCTCTCTCTCTCTCTCTCTCTCTCTCTCTCTCTCTCTCTCTCTCTCTCTCTCTCTCCTCTTCTCTTTATTATTATGTACATACACACACACATACACGCACGCACGCACGTGCGCACGCACACGCACACACACGCACACACACATACATACACATACACATACACACACACACACACACACTTTTCTTTCTCCCTCTCCTTTGCCTCCATCTGTCTCTTTGTCGCCTCCTTCCTAATTAAAGGGGACATTAAGTTTCTCAAACAGAAGTTGATCTCTGTTGCAAGATTATAAGAAAATAGGCTTGTATATATAAATGCAAATAAAAAATCGATTTTAGAGTTAAGATCAGCGTAAAAAACAACAACCCCGCCATCGGAAAGCACCAGACTTTGAAGGTTTATGGAGCCCGCCATTTTGTGCCAGGTTGTGACGTCACAGACTCTCAGTTTCCCTTTGCGTTCCTGTTCTCCTTTGCACTGTGGGTGCTATGAAAACAGGAGTGTGTGTTGGGATGGGAACGAGGGCTGTGAGTTTCTCTGCCTGTACTGTCTGTTTTGGGCGTTTGCCTGCCTGTCCGTCTGTCCGTCCAAACGGCGAATCCTCTGCGTATTCCTCTTCACAGCGCCTAAACTACTGAACCGGTCTTTAATACAACCTTTGGCAGAATGCTTCCCCCATGTCCTGTGATTTTTTATGACAAAAATATTGTGTCGACGCTGTGGATCGGTTCATCATGAAAGGTTGCGGAATTGTTTCTGATAACCCAAAGATAAAGCATGTGACGTCGGCTTACCCAAATGGCAAGCCATATAATTCCAATGAGTGTGATGCTTTGTTTTTTGTTTTTGAACTGGCAGTACTATTGCTTGTCCATGCACACCTTGATGTTTTGCATACCCTCGTTGCTGTGGTCTATCATGTTTATCGAACACTGCGTGCACAAAAAGGTGTGTGTGTGAACAATGTATGAGTGTGTGACGACATGTGTGTGTGTGTGTAGTGTAGTGTGTGTGTGACACACAGTGTGTGTGTGTGTGTGTGTGTGTTAGCGTGTGTGTGTGTGTGTGTGTGTGTGTGTGTGTAGTGTGTATGTGTGTGTGTGTGTTAACACACACACATGCGTTAGGTAGTGTGTGTGTGTGTGTGTGTGTGTGTGTGTGTGTGTGTGTGTGTGTGTGTGTGTGTGTGTGTGTGTGTGTGTGTGTGTGTGTGTGTGTGTGTTAGAGTGTTAGTGTGTGTGTGTGTGTGTGTGTTATGTGTGTATGTGTGTGTGTGTGTGTGTGTTAGTGTTAGTGTTAGTGTGTATGTGTGTTAGTTAGTGTGTGTGTATGCGTTAGGTAGTGTGTTGTGTTAGTTAGTGTATATGTGTGTGTGTGTTTGAGTGTATGTGTGCGCGCGCGCGTGCGCGTGTGTCTGTGTACATGTACATCACGCAAAAACGGATTGAATCTGATGAACTTGATATCGTGCTCAATCAAATATTTCTCTTTCACTCTCGTTTTGTTCTCTCCTCACGGCAGGCGTCCTGGTAGGCACAGTATCGGTGCATGACCCAGATGCTGGAGACACCGTCACCCTATCCGTCTCCCACACCAGCTTCACGCTGCAGAACAAACGATGCGCTCCCCTCAAGGTCAGAGCCCCACAGGCGCCAAATACGGGACAGTTCAGCCACCCCCTCCCCTTTTTAAAGACCCACCACGTCACGTGTCAAAATCACGGTTTTCACGTGTTTTCCCTCTTATAGCCGGTAAGAAATCTTCCTAGCATAAGAGGGAATGTGACACGTGACGTGGGTGGTCTTTAAAGACCCCGCAAGTCACGTGTCACATTCCCTCTTAAAGACCACCCACGTCACGTGTCACATGCCCTCTTATGCTAGGAAGATTTCTTAAGATTCCTTAAACTAGCTATGAGAGGGAAAACGCGTGAAAACCGTGATTTTGACGCGTGACACCTTTTACGCGTATACGTGACACGTTAATAATAATAAACGGACACTTACACCATGCTTTTTATTGAGCACAAAGCGCTTTGCATCAGCATTGAAACACTCACAGACATACACACACACAGACACACAGACACACAGGCACACAACATTGTGAATGTTGGTAGCAAGATCGTGGGTAGAAAACAAGACAGCTTGTATTTGTTGTATGAAAAACGTGTAGTTCAAAAAGCCAGGGAGATCGCTAATGATCAAAGTCACGTTCTATCGCATTGCTATGAACTATTGCCATCTGATAGACGGTTCCGCACTATTCGTTGTAGAACAATTAGAAATTCAGCTAGTTTTGTCCCTAAGTCAGTCGAACTTCTGAACAAGATCTCTGCTAAGACCAAATAATGAGGAATTATATATTAGCTTAGGCCTAGAGGTATATCTGGTCAACCTGTACAGTAGTGTGTGTGTGTCTGTGTGTGCATGTGTGTGTCTATGTGTGTGAGCGTGCGTGCGTGCGTGCGTGCGTGTGTGCGTGCGTGCGTGCGTGCGTGCGTGCGTGTGTGTGTGTGTGTGTCTGTCCGTATGTCTCTATGTTTGTGTGTGTGTGTGTGTGTGTGTGTGTGTGTGTGTGTGTGTGTGAGTGTGAGAGTGAGAGAGAGAGAGAGAGAGAGAGAGAGAGAGAGAGAGAGAGAGAGAGAGAGAGAGAGAGAGAGAATGGTAGCGATGATGATGATGATGATGATGATGATGATGATGATGATGTTGAAGATGATAATGATAGGGCCTACTAGCGTACTTCCACAACTACTACTGGTATGTTTCTGTTCGCGCGTGCGTAAGGTTACTTGCTTATGCGTGCGTGCATGCTTACGTTAGTGCGTGTGTGCGTGTGTGTGTGTGTGTGTGTGCGCGTGCGCGCGCGCGTGTGTGTATGTGGTGTGCAGGATAACATGTACAACTACTGCTCGGCCCAGCTGGTGGGGACCGATGCAGTGAACTACGAGCTGACCCCCGTGTTGACCCTGACGCTGACCGCACAGGACAGCGACTTCCACACCGTGCAGCAAGACTTCGCCCTGGAAATACTGGACCAGAACGACCCCCCCACTGTACGTCCCTCTACGGTCATTTTGTTCGTTTGTTCATTCGGTCATTTATTCGTTTGCTCATTCGGTCGTTTGTTCGTTTGCTTATTCGGTCTGTTGTTCGTTTGTTCATTCGCTCGTTTGTTCGTTTGTTCATTCAGTCATTTGTTTGTTCGTTTATTCTGTCATTTGTTTGTTTATTAATTCAGTCATTTGTTCGTTTATTAATTATGTCATTTGTTCGTTTGTTCATTCAGTCATTTGTTCGTTTGTTCATTCAGTAATTTGTTCGTTTGTTTACTCAGTCATTTGTTCGTTTGTTCGTTTGTTCATTCGGTCATTTGTTCGTTTGTTCATTCAGTCATTTGTTCGTTTGTTCGTTTGTTCATTCGGCAATTTGTTCGTTTGTTCATTCAGTCGTTTGTTCATTCGGTCGTTTGTTCGTTTGTTCATTCTGTCATTTGTTCGTTTGTTCATTCAGTCATTTGTTTGTTTGTTCATTGGGTCATTTGTTCGTTTGTTTATTCTGTCATTTGTTCGTTTGTTTATTCTGTCATTTGTTCGTTTGTTTATTCTGTCATTTGTTCGTTTGTTCATTCACTCATTTGTTCGTTTGTTTATTCACTCATTTGTTCGTTTGTTCATTGGGTCATTTGTTCGTTTGTTTATTCTGTCATTTGTTCGTTTGTTCATTGGGTCATTTGTTCGTTTGTTTATTCTGTCATTTGTTCGTTTGTTCATTGGGTCATTTGTTCGTTTGTTTATTCTGTCATTTGTTCGTTTGTTTATTCTGTCATTTGTTCGTTTGTTCATTGGGTCATTTGTTCGTTTGTTTATTCTGTCATTTGTTCGTTTGTTCATTCAGTCATTTGTTCGTTTGTTCATTCATTCAGTCATTTGTTTGTTTGTTCATTGGGTCATTTGTTCGTTTGTTTATTCTGTCATTTGTTCGTTTGTTCATTCACTCATTTGTTCGTTTGTTCATTCACTCGTTTGTTCGTTTGTTCATTCGATCATTTGTGGGTGATGCGCCTCTGGCTGCGACGCGCTCTCCAAGTGGGAGCAACCCGAATGTCATCTCAGAGACGCCTGTGTGACTATAAAGTACCAAATACCTAATAATATGCAGGGAAGAAAACCCAAATAATAGCCCGTGCCCCCCCCCCCCCCCCCCCCCCCCCCCCCCCCCCCCCCCCCCCCCATCCTTGCAGGACATCATGGTTGACGGAAAAAACGGCAGCGAGATCCTAGTGAGAGAGAGCCGGCCCGGCGCGGAGGTGGGGGAGGTGGAGGTGGTGGACGAGGACCAAGGGGACAGCCACACCGTCTTCCTGTCCGGACCAGCCTCCTCCCACTTCGCAGTGGACCAGGGACGCCTGTTTGTAAGGGCTTGTTCAAGGTGGACCCTGACGGATGAATTTTTGCAAGAAACACGTCGAGATCACCAGAAAGACAGCCTTTTCAAGAATCGAAACACTCACTTTGCTCTGGTTTCCTAGAAATCAAACTGTCAAAGCGGCGATTCCTCCTTGGCGGAGGTGCTGGAAGGTCATATTCTTTCAGTGAAAGAGAAGGCATGTGCCTTCAGGCATGTGCCTTCAGGCATGTGCCTTCAGGCATGTGCCTTCTCTTTTCTAATGGCCGCCTGAGTTTAGACCAAATCGTTTGCACGACATTTTCACAATACAAGCCTTTTTATTTTATATTTTATTTTTTTATACAGTTTACCGAAAGGAGTTTAGGTCACTGCTAAGGAAATAGCTCCTTTTTTTTTTTTTACTGCACTACCAAAACAAAAAAAGGTTCAACCACAACGAGTGGCCTCCACCCACCCCATCCAAAATGGCTTATCTCTCCGGCATCTCCGCCAAGGAGGAATCGCCGTTTGGACGGTTTGATTTCTAGGAAACCAGATCAACGTGAGTGTTGCAATCTCTGTAAAGGGTGTATTCCTGGTGACTTCGACGTGTTTCTTGCAAAAACTCATCCGTCAGGGTGCCCCTTTAAAGACCCACAAGGTCTGTGAGTGAAAATCACGGGTTTCACGTGTTTCCCTCTCTCGCTGGTAAGAAATCTTAATCGAAGAATGAAATCAGTGAGACCAAGAGAGGAGATATAACGAAATTGAGCAAAAGGGGGGGGACTCTCTTTCTAATTAACCAGTGTTGATGTGTACTGTGTGGGTGAAGGGTCATAAAGGCGAACTTGGCACATTCGTTTTTGAGAATGATGCTTTGTTTGTCTGACTTTGGCTCTGATCCACGCATTGCTAAATGATTGGTATGGCAATCAATTTTGGTGGAGGGGAGTTGATTAGAAAGAGAATTTTTCCCCTTTGTTCAATTAAGAAATCTTATTTTGACCAAGTGTGGCTCCCATGCAAATTTCCTCATGCACGAAAACGAGACATCACTTTAAACAGCAGCCTCGATCGTATATGAGGAAAGTCTGTATGTGGGCCACACTGATCCAGAAAAAAACCAAGGGACTTAATCCAGCTGGGTCACTGACCCATCACGATTAAGTCCCTTGGGGTTTTTTCTGGGTAGCTGTGACCGACATGCAAATGCCTCCAATTTCAAATTGAGGCTGCTCTTTAAAATGATGTTTCGGTTGTTTTTTTTCAATTTGGGGGCATTTGTATGGGAGTCAAACCTGGTCAAAACAAGATTTCTTACCAGCTATAAGAGGGAAGGCACGTGAAACCCGTGATTTTGACACGTGATCTGGTGGGTCTTTAAACCAACCGCCAAGCGAAGGGTGGTGTATCTTTTCGGTGCTGTTTGTTTGTGGCTGACTATGTATGTATGTATGTATGTATGTATGTATGTATGTATGTATGTATGTATGTATGTATGTATGTATGTATGTATGTATGTATGTATGTATGTATGTATGTATGTATGTATGTATATGTATGTATGTATGTATGTATGTATGTATGTATGTATGTATGTATGTATGTATGTATGTATGTATGTATGTATGTATGTATGTATGTATGTATGTATGTATGTAATAATAATAATACTGGTTATTTATAGAGCGCTTAACTCCCTTTGCAGGGTGCTCAAAGCGCTGAACAAAGGCCTAAACACTAACATACAGATAAACATACACATTAAAGACAAGCCAAGAATAATCAACATGAAGACAAGTATCAATGAATATAAACATTAAAAATAAGTGAGACTGTTCATACAAAATACATGTATTAATCTCTCTCGCCCTCCCTCCCCCCCCCCCTTCTCCCCCCTCCTCCTCATACATGTATGTATGTATGTATGTATGTATGTATGTATGTATGTATGTATGTATGTATGTATGTATGTATGTATGCATGCATGCATGTATGTATGTATGTATGTATGTATGTATGTATGTATGTAACAGGGCTCCCAGGGACCCCCACTTGGGGGTCTATGAAGCACTCAAATTCTCAAGGACCCTCTAAAAGAATGTGCAGGGGGTCCCAGGGATGCACTAGAAATGTATGTAATCTTTTTAGCATTCGCAATGCCACTGGGACCCTCTATCCCGCCTCTAGGACCCTCTATGCTGTAAGTGAAGGAGTCCCTGGGACCCCTTGTTTTGCGGGACGATTCGGAGCCCTGATGTATGTATGTATGTATGTATGCATGTATGTATGCATGTATGTATGCATGTATGCATGTATGTACGCATGTTTGCAAGAAGAAAGTCTGCTTGACCTGACTTGCCTTGTTGTGTGTGTCGTGTCCTGTGCAGACCACCCCAACGTCCAGCCTGGACTACGAAAGCCCCGGCTCGCTGTCCCTGGTGATGACTGCCATAGACGGGGGACACCCGGGGCGGACGGTCATGAAGACCTTCACGGTCGTCCTCGTCGACGTCAACGAAGCGCCCACTGTTATCAGCCTGTCCAACACGGAGGTAAGGTACACAGTGAGAGAGAGAGAGAGAGATGAGAGGAGAGAGAGAGAGAGATGTAGAGAGAGAGAGAGAGAGAGAGAGAGAGATGTAGAGAGAGAGCAGGAAGAGATGAGGTGGGGGTAAAGAGTAGAGGAGAGGGGTTAGAGAGAGAGAGGGAGGGGGGGGGTTGTAGAGAGAGATGGGCAGAGAGGGGGCAGAGAGAGGGAGGGGGGAGGAGATAGAGCGAGGCAGGGAGGGGTGAGGGGTAGAGAGAGTAAGAGGGAGGGGAGAGAGTTTGACAGGGAGAGGGTAGAGAGAGAGAGGGGGAAGGGGGGGAGATGAGAGAGAGAGAGAGTGAGGGAGGGGAGAGAGGGAGGGAGATAGAGTGAGGGGGGAGGAGATGTGTGTGTAGCAGGGGTGAGGGGGGAGGGAGAGAGAGAGAGAGAGAGAAGGAGGGAGGGTAGAGAGAGAAAGAGGGAGGGAGAGGAGATAGAGAGAGTGTAGGAGTAGAGGTGAGGGGGTATGTATGAGAGAGAAATAGGGAGGGGTGGAGTAGGGAGAGAGAGAGGGAGGGGGGGAGGAGATGTGTGTGAGTGTGTGTGTAGGGAGGGGAGAGAGAGAGTGTGTAGAGATGTATGTAGGAGAGAGAGGTAGGGGGAGGAGGTATAAAGGGAGGCAGGGAGGGGTGGGGGGTAGAGAGAGGTCTGGAGGGGGAGGAG
>CM065684.1:18950477-18955477 GCA_017654935.2 Phymorhynchus buccinoides
AATGTTTATGATAATATTACGGCTATCGTTGCAGTTTTCTCAATTTATCATAGAAGATTCAATGCATGAACGGCTGAAACAGTTTGCCCCACCAAGGAGGAATCGCCGATTTGAGGGTTTGATTTCTGGGAAACCGGAGCAGAGTGAGAGTTGCGATCTCTGTACAGGGTGTTTTCCTGGTGATCTCGACGTGTTTCTTGCAAAAACTCATTCGTCAGGGTGCCCCTTTAAGACTCTGAGCGAGAACCACACCAAACAATGAACATGTCAGGCTCCGTACTGGACAGTCACACTGCCGACTGCACCGCCTTGGCCGGTCGCAACCCCGCCATCCCCCCGGACTGCCCGTGTGGAAGCGAACAACCCCCCCCCCCCCCCGAGCCCCCATGTCCCTCCATGTCCTGCCCCCCCCCCCCCCCCCCCCCCCCCCCCCATCACCAGGAAGCCAGGATCCAGTTCCGGCCCAAGGGCGCCACATTGGATGGAAAGATGTGTGGGGCCAAAAGAAAAACTGTCTACTTATGTCCAGTTTATTATCACTACAACTATTTACCGTGTCTTCTTCTTCTTCTTCTTCGATCGCTCAGACAGTTTCCTGTCAATTATGAGCGCAGATGCGTCATGCTGCCGTTATGCGCCTAACTAAGAAATAGTTAGGCCCAGCATGTCCGACTTCGGCTGGAGGAAATCTTTTTGAAAGCGTTTTGTGAAAAAAAAAAGGCAGGAGAATGAATGACAGATTAGAGGAAGTGGAACTTCCAGAAAGATTAGGGTAACTATTTATACAAAAGACCCCCCGGCAGGGGGGGGGGGGGGGAAGATTAGGATAGTTGCGATGATTGACAGTAAGCAAAGGGAAAAAGGCAGAGTCAAAGAGAGTGACAGATGAGAGGAAGTTACAAGCACAGAACTTCCAGAAGGTGGGGAACTATTTATACAAAAGACACCCCCCCCCACGGTATCCCCACAGGGGGGGGGGGGGGAAGGGTCAGGGATAGCTTAGGATTATTGTTGCGATGATTGACATTAAGCAAAGGGAAAAGGCAGAGTCAAAGAGAGTGACAGATGAGAGGAAGTTACAAGCACAGAACTTCCAGAAGATGGGGTACTATTTATGCAAAACACCCCCCGGTATCCCTACGGGGGGGGGGGGGGGGGAGGGTCAGGGATAGCCTAGGATTATTGTTGCGATGATTGACATTAAGCAAAGGGAAAAGGCAGAGTCAAAGAGAGTGACAGATTAGAGGAAGCTACAAGCACAGAACTTCCTTCCAGAAGGTGGAGGAACTATGTATACAAAAGACCCCCCGGTATCCCCACGGGGTGTGTGGGTATTACCGTCTGACTCACGTTCCATGAACGCAGAAGAAGAAGAAGAAGAAAAAGAAGAGGAAGAGGATGTCAGAACGTGTATTCTCTCAAAAACACCATACAAAACATAATAAGGAAATAAGAATGCAATTGATGAAACTCGTTGAAGAAAAATACAATATACATAACGTTACACCTAGCAAATTAATCACAAATGACGCCCTTGTAAGTGAGCTTGCAAAATATATACACAGTTGCCTCGATCAATAGCCGCCTCAATTGCCTCAAGCAGTAGCGCAACCAGTACAAAATAAAAAAAAGAGAAGAATTTAACAAAAATGTTACGTAATTGAATTTTATAAACTGTTATTATTATCCACCCCGGCCCTTCCCCTCCCTCTCCACCCCCTGGCCTCACCTGTCCCTGGCTTCCAGTTTGTCACTCACCTATCAACAAGGCTGAAGAAGAACCTACGTTCGCAAGCTCCCTTCAATGTTTCACACAACAGGTCAGAACTTCTTTCCCATCTTGTGTTTCTTCATCCTTATTATTATCGTTATTGTTATAATTTTATTAGTGTCACATAAAACCTTGTATCGGTTTTAAAGGGCAATGAAAATTGATTCTGAATCCGATTCTGATTCTCTACGTGTCTTCTTTTTCCAGACGGAGTCTGTGATCAGAGTACAGATAGAGGACGAGGCAGAGCCTCCCACGTTCCACAGTCCAGGGGTGATATGGGCCGAGGAGAACCTGGCAGCGGGCAGCCCGGTGGGCTATGTGCTGGTCAGCGATCCTGACGTGGAGGATCATCGCCTGGACCTGGACTTCCACGACCTCACGCAGACCTTCGCCCTGGACCAGCCAGACTGCCACGGTGGTGTAAGTTCCACTACACTGCTATCATCAGAAAAAATATATAAGTGAAGATGGGGTAAAACGCCCATGGGCGGGTAAGAAGCCCATGCCAATTGTCTCATGAAATGAAGCAGATTTCAGTCCAATTTTGCCCATGAGACGAACGCGAAACTTTAACACTCGTCTCATGGGCAAAATGTGACTGAAATTTGCTTAATTTCATGAGATTATTGGCATGGGCTTCTTACCCGCCTGTGGGCTTTTTACCCCGTCTTATCCTAAGATGTTTGTAATTTTAGAACCTCTTCGTATGAGAATTAATTATGTGTAATTCTAATTTCGAAAGTGATTTGTTTATTGAGACTGGCATGGTCTATCGCTACTATTACTTGAAAAAACAAACAAACCTGAAACAGACTGAAACAACCTGGAACATACAACAAACAAACAACTACAGGACAAGTGTAAAGTGACGTTATTTTTTTCACAAGACAAAACAAAACTACTGGATATTTCGGCGAATGCGCCTTTATCAACATGGACAAACAAGAAAACAGCAAACAGCAAAAGGAGCGAAAAGCAGGCCAAAAAAATCAACAAGATCAAAAAACTATACTTCCCCTCAACAGTCCAATGCGTAATCTACTACTACTTGGCTTCTTCTGCTACCACTGCTACTACTACTACTACTACTACTACTACTACTACTACTACTACTACTACTACTACTACTACTACTACTACTACTGCTACTGCTGCTGCTGCTACTGCTACTATTGCTATTACTGCGTGTGCTACTATTATTACTTGTGGTACTGCTACCAAAATATCATATTTATGATATAGATAATGAAAAAGATGGAAGAGAATAAAGGGGAAGACCTTGCACTCATTTTCATCCTCCTCCTCCTCCTCTTCCTCCTCCTCCTCCTCCACCTCCTCCTCCTCCTCCTCCTCCTACTCCTCCTCTTTATCATCATCATTTATTGCTTACAAAATACAAAATCTAATTTTTTGGAACTACTTAATATGTCCTTCGTCGGAGTCACTTATTAAATTATTTTATCCAGCCATTGGCCAGCGCTTCCCGCAACAAGAAAGATATTTTATCCATCACCAGTTCGTGACCTAATGTTAATTTTTGAAAGCTTAAATAGTGAAGCTGGGAGAAAAGATAATGAATTAAACACACAGAACCCTTCCCACCATCTAGCTCTTTGAAGATTAAAGCTAGAGGAAGGGACCCAAATGTCCGGACGCAAAATATATCTGCCAAAAGCTTCAAAATAAACAATGCAACACAAATTTTAATGACTGCAATGAATACAGAATACAATATTTCTATATTCCTGCTAATTGTGGTCTCATAATAAAAAAAAAAGCAAATGTTTTTTTACTTAAAAAACACATTAAACTGTCCGACATTAGGCTTCCCGGGGTCCAAAGTCCGGACAGTGACACCTACACCTGGAAAGCAAATCAACGACTAGTTGACATCAACCAGAAGTACTAGTTAAGAAACGAAGAAGGCATTAAATCACTGCACTGTCATATTTGTTTAAATCAGAAAAGCATTCTTATTCTTTCCAAACAAAAGACTCAAAATAGAACCCAAATCACGTATATTCCATTTGCGTCATTTAATGTTAGAAGCTTTCATTTGGAAAATTATTAATAGTTTTCGTTAGAAGCCTTTCTAAGCCACGATTTTTGACTCATGAACTCATAATAATGATTATATATATTATATATATTAGAATGCATCATTTGGCCACAGTAGTTCACCGTTTAAAAACCCACCAGATCACGTGTCAAAATCACGGGTTTCACGTGTTTTCCCTCTTATAGCTGGTAGGAAATCTTGTTTTGACCAGGTCTCATTCCCATAGAAATGCCCCCAAATTGAAAACGAAACATATTTTTAAAGAGTAGCCTCAATTTCAAGTTGGGGGCATTTGTATATGGGTCACAGCTACCCAGAAAAAACAAGGGACTTACCGGTAATCGTGGTGGGTCAGTGTATCTTTAAAAAAACCACCCCAAAAACAACTACCGTCCGGACTTATAGGGAGCCTTTCGACGTTTCGGTCCCTTCCTCTATAAAAAAATTATGAGACTAAAACCAAGAAACTTCTGTTATTTCTAATAATATGAAGGAGTCCACGGGTGTGACCTGTAACGCCACCCTGCTGACCATGGTAGTGCTGGACTTTGAGACCCAGACCCAGTACCAGCTGGAGGTGACGGCCAAGGACAGCCAAGGTCACACCGTGGTCAAGGTCATCACCGTCCACGTCAGAGACACCAACGACCCTCCCACAGTGAGTGTGCTCACTTTGACGTCTCTGTCTCTGTCTGTCTCTCTCTCTCTCTCTCTCTCTCTCTCTCTCTCTCTCTCTCTCTCTCTCTGTCTGTATGTCTCTCTCACTGTCTCTGTGTGTCTGTCTGTCTGTCGCTCTCTGTCTCTGTCAGTCTGTCTGTCTCTGTCTCACTGTCTCTGTCTGTCTGTCTCTGTCCCCTCTGTCTCTCTCTCGGTCTGTCTCTCTCTCTGTCTGCCTGTCTCTCTGACCCTGTCCCCTCTGTCTCTCTCTATGTCTGCCTGTCTGTCTGTCTATGTCTCTCTCACTGTCTCTGTCTGTCTGTCTCTCTCTGTCTCTCTGTGTCTTTGTCTCTCTGAGACAATGCCCTTTTTGTGGTGCTAGGTCACATTTAGCAAGAGAGTCACACTCCCTGACATTCATTTCTAAGAGTATGTTTTAAACCATGAATACCAAGTTTGTTTCTACGTCATATGTTACTACTTACTTCAACGCTGACGGGGATAGTTATG
>CM065684.1:18960477-18965477 GCA_017654935.2 Phymorhynchus buccinoides
GAGTTTTTGGACTTCCACGGTTTTGTATGAAGTAAGAATGCGACTTTTCATCAGTTTTCATGACAATTTAGATTTTGTAAATTTACTTTTTGTGACTTTCACGTGTTTAAAAAAAGAAAAGAAATAAGAATTTGAGCTTAGTCTAATTATGTGCATATTATTATATGCTGCATGTAGATGTGTTTACTCTTTGGATTAAGGTCTTTTTGGGGGGTGGAAAAGGATTTGATATTGTAGATGTGCATAAATGCTCCTTTGTGTGCATTAAATGTGGACCCTGACGGATGAGTTTTTACAAGAAACACGTTGAGATCACCAGAAAGACAGCTTTTTCAAGGATCTGGTTTCCTAGAAATTAAACCGTCAAAACGGCGATTCCTCTTTGGCGGAGATGCCGGAGAGAGTAGCCATTTTGGATGGGGTGGGTGGAGGTCACTCATTGTGATTGATGCGTTTTCTTTTTTTGTAGTGCAGTAAAAACAAAAAATTGGAGCTATTTACTTTGTTGTGAGCGAAACTCCTTTAGATAAACTGTATAAAATTTAACAAAAAATTAATATAAAGGCTTGTATTGCGAACATTTCGTGCAAACGATTTGGCGGCCATTAGAAAAGAGAATCCTGTCAACCAATGATAAAAGTCATTTGAGTCAAGGGAAGTGATGATACTGTTGTTCAGCACTGCTCTTGTTCAGTGCCTTTGTCTTCTTCCCAAAAGGAGCGAGAATGGTCAACGCTTTGACCCGTGGGCCTTCAAAAGAAGAAGAAGAAGAAGAAGAAGAAGAAGCAATGGTCTGTTTTAGGTGGAGTTATTGTCCATAGCCCTTGATATCAGGTCCTCTTCTATCCTTGCTGTGACCAGGTGGCGTTTCATTCGAAGGCAGTTTGATAGCGTCCACAAACTCTCTCTCACTATCTCTCCCTCTCTCTCTCTCTCTCTCTCTCTCTCTCTCTCTCTCTCTCTCTCTCTCTCTCTCTCTCTCTCTCTCTCTCTCTCTCTCCATCTCTCTCTCTCTCTCTCTCTCTCTCTCTCTCTCTCTCTCTCTCTCTCTCTCTCCCTCTCTCCCCCCCTCTCTCTCTCTCTCTCACCCAGCGCGAGCAAAAAGAAGAAGAATGTTTTTTGCCTTCTACTTGACAAAGAAAGGTGAAATAGAATAGAGGGATCACACATGAGGCGACCAGAAGCGCTCAACATTCCAATCCTGCGTTACTCTCTCTCTCTCTCTCTCTCTCTCTCTCTCTCTCTCTCTCTCTCTCTCTCTCTCTCTCTCTCTCTCTCTGCACAATTTTTGTGAATCCAAGCATGTTAATGATTGCCCTAACATTCCGTTTTTGAGTGTACATGAAGTTTTCAATTATCTTAATCACTTAAAACAGACCAATACTCGAGGCGTTGATGGAATTGATTCTAAAATATTGAAATTGTCAGCTCCTGCAATAACTGAAACTTTGACCTATGTTTACAATTTATGTATTGCTAAAAATCGTTTTCCTAAAGCATTTAAAGTAGCCAAAATTATACCTATCCACAAATCGGGTGACTATGAAGATCCTTCTAATTACAGGCCCATTTCTATTCTGTCGGTGCTGTCTAAACCGTTGGAACACCACATAAATAAACATATTCTTAATCACTTTAACTCTTTTGGTCTGTTTCATCCAAATCAATCGGGCTTTAGAGCTAACCATTCATGTCATACGGCCCTAACTAACCTAGTAGACCAATGGCTTATTAACATAAACGATGACAAAATCACGGGTGTTCTTGCTGTTGACTTTATGAAAGCCTTTGATGTTGTCGATCGTAATCTTTTACTAAAAAAACTGAAGATATATGGCATTACTAACAATACCATAGAACTCCTAACATCATTTTTATCAGACCGAAAGCAGCGAGTTTCTTTAAATGAATGCGAATCTTCTACTATGCCTGTCAATTATGGTATTCCCCAAGGCTCCATCCTTGGTCCTATATTATTCTCAATATATATTAACGACTTACCATTATATCTAACGACTTTATGTGAAATGTTTGCAGACGATACTACAGTACACTCCTGTGACAGTAAAGTGGAAAACGTTTTTATTTCTTTACAAGATAACATTAACAGACTAATAGAATGGTCCGAATTTAATCACATGCAGCTACACCCCAAGAAATGTAAATACTTACTTATCACCACCAGACAAAAGCGTCAAAATCTTACCCTTGGTTCTCAATCCCTGTATATCAATGGTGAAATCATGGAAGAGGTTGACTATCATATAATTTTAGGACTTATTGTTGATCACAACCTTTCATGGTCCCATCAAATATCTATGGTTTGTAAGCAAGTATTAAAAAAAAGTCTATCAACTTTCCAGGATAAAGCATTTTCTTGATTTAGAGAGTCGTAAACTTTTGTTCAATGCTTATATCCAATCACACATCAACTATGCCTCTACAATTTGGGATCTGGGCAAGCGAGAAAAATTTAAAACCATTATGCAGTTTGTATAGACGTGCATTGAAATTGATCCTTCTGAAATCCTCTTCCCTTACACTTACTGATTATCAGCGTTTAGAAATTCTACCTCTAAAATGGAAGCTTGTATACAACAAAGCAATTTTTATGTTTAGATTAATGTCCGATAATGCTCCTCCAACATTAAAAAATAAATTTGAAATTAACCTTGTCCGTAATGTTTTTAAAATAAAAATACCTCTTCCAAGAGTTGACCTTTTTAAATCTAGTCTTGTATATTCAGGTGGCTGCTTATGGAATACTATTTCATCTTCCTTTAATGTGTACTCGGGCATTAATGTTTTTAAAAAAAGAGTACCATAAGTATCTTATGTTGAAACATACAAGCAATGTTGTTTAACCCCATTCTTAGTTTCAAATATGTTTCCACTTTTGATATGTTGACATCTATGCATATTATCTAATTTGTTGTTGTTAAATTATTAACAAGTTTTGTATTTACCTTATTTCATGTGTTTCCTCTCTCTCTCTCTCTCTCTCTCTCTCTCTCTCTCTCTCTCTCTCTCTCTCTCTCTCTCTCTCTCTCTCTCTCTCTCTCTCTCTCTCTCTCTCTCTCTCTCTCTCTCTCTCTCTCTTTTGTGTGTGTGAGAGGGGGGGGGAGGGGGGAGGGAGGGGGGGGGGGGATAGATAGACGGTTTTGTTGTATCTATTTTTTCTTATTCATGGATAATTCTTCGATGATTATTTTTTGCATGCTTCTTCATTATTTTTGTGTTGAATATATTGATTTTCTTGCATGTTTGTTTGAGGGCAAGATGTAAAAAAGCCCATTGTGTGCTTACTCTTTTTCCCTCAATAAAATTTTTTCGTTCGTTCGTTCGTTCGTTCGTTCTCTCTCTCTCTCTCTCTCTCTCTCTCTCTCTCTCTCTCTCTCTCTCTCTCTCTCTCTCTCTCTCTCTCTCTCTCTCTCTCTCTCTCTCTCTCTCTCTCTCTCTCTCTCTCTCTCTCTCTCTCTCTCTCTCTCTCTCTCTCTCTCTCTCTCTCTCTCTCAGAGATAATAAAGTTAAAACATCTTATGAACTGAAATCAAATTTAGTCGCCAGTTAGGCTTATATTCTTTAGTTTATGGTTTGTGCTTCCTTGGCATTGGAGCATTGTTTGCTAATGTTAATAACATTCATTTCTCTCTCTCTCTCTCTCTCTCTCTCTCTCTCTCTCTCTCTCCTCTCTCTCTCTCTCCCCTCTCTCTCTCTCTCTCTCTCTCTCTCCCTCTCTCTCTCTCCCTCTCTCTCTCTCTCTCTCTCTCTCCCCCCCTCTCTCTCTCTCTCTCTCTCTCTCTCTCTCTCTCTCTCTCCTCTCTCAAGCCAACAGCATAGAGGAGGTGTCGGGTCCGGGCACTGTGCTGGGCACGCTGACCGCTGCTGACCAGGACCAGGACCAGAGCCACACCTTCGACCTCCTCTCGGACGCCGGGGGTCTCTTCAGGCTGGACTCCTCCTCCTCCCAGGGTCAAGGGGACACCACCGTGGTGGTCAAGGCTACTGACCAGCGTCTGGATGTCCGGCAGGTGTACAGTATAGCGGTCAGGGCCACGGATAGCGGGTCACCGGCAGCCGAGGTCAGTGTGTGTGTGTGTGTGTGTGTGTGTGTGTGTGTGTGTGTGTGTGTGTGTGTGTGTGTGAAGGAGGGAGGATTGGGGTGTATGGGTGTGCGTGTGTCAAGTCAAGTCAAGTCAATCTTTTTTGAGGGTTAAAGAATAAGCTGACAATAAGAATAAGCTGTGTGTGTATGTGTGTGTGTGTTTGTGTGTGTGTGTGTGTGTGTGTGTGTGTGTGTGTGTGTGTGTGTGTGTGTGTGTGTGTGTGTGTGTGTGTATGTGTGTGTGTGTGTGTGTGTGTGTGTGTGTGTGTGTGTGTGTGTGTGTGTGTGTGTGTGTGTGTGTGTGTGTCTGTTTGTGTGTTTTGTGTGTGTGTGTGTGTGTTTGTGGTGAGAGAGAGAGAACATTTGAACAATGTTTTAATTGCAAAGGCCACCAACCTATCTATCTGCAAGGAGGTGAAAACAATTGAAATATCTCTCTCCCTCAAATCGGAATTCTGATTTTCCCCATGGAAAAATCCGAATTTCCCCAAGCAAGTAGCTGCATGCCATTAAACATTTCAAGTTTCCATTTTTTCTCTCTCACACACAATTCATTTAATTTCGTTGTAGGCTTGGGAAAAATCGGAATTTTCCCGGGGAAAATCAGAATTGTGAATTTTACCGAGACCAATCCGGGAAAAATCAGAATTTCAAATTTTTCCGGGAAGATTCCGAATTTTGCCAAACTCTGGAAAATTCCGAATTTTCCGTGACATATACATAATATGTATAATTATGTCACGTCGCCAGTCGCCAGAGTATGTAAAAATTTCAAAATTTATTTTTTGGGCCATGGATTTGAAATCGTTCGATTGTCTTTGACTTAAACGTGGACCTATTCTGTAGTCTGCAGTCTTATTTCGTGCTGACACTACAACGCGAACTTATATATAGG
>CM065684.1:18970477-18972977 GCA_017654935.2 Phymorhynchus buccinoides
GGTAAGAAGCCCATGCCAATTATCTCATGAAATAAAGCAAAGTTTAGTCAAATTTGCCCATGAGACGAAAGCTAGACATCAACACTCGTCTCATGGGCAAAATGTGACTGAAATTTTCTTTATTTCATGAGATGATTGGCATGGGCTTCTTACCCGCCCATGGGCTGTTTACCCCGTCTTACCCTATGACATTCTAAGCTGCAGAGTTTGATGAATTACCGTGGAGGGATAAAGGTATCTAGCAACATGGCGAAGCTTCGGGACTTTCGATGAATAAGAAAAAAAGAAAAAGAAGATAAAAGTCCATTCCATAATTTTGTTTAATTTTATAATTTAGCTGTAGAAAGCAAGCCACCTTGAAACAAATCAAAGTCACAAACGAGAAAGGGTGTAAAAAGGGCCGCTAGGCCCACTTCTAGCCCTAATTACTACTACTACTACTACTACTACTACTACTACTACTACTACTACTACTACTACTACTACTACTGCTATTGGTTTTGCTAGTTCTGTTGCGTTTTGTTTTGTTTGTTCGGTTGTCTGTGCAATGTTGACTGTTATTGCAGGCCCACTTGACACTCAAAAATAAAAAATGTAAACCAAAATGTTCTGTTTAATTTCTACCGTTTTACAATCAGGTGATGGAGATGAGCGCGGCGGGCACGGTGATTGGTCAGCTGGTGGTGCGGGACCCGGATAACGAGGGGCTGCTGGGGCACGTGCAGGACTTCACCTTCACCTTGCTCTCCGACAACGAAGGCCGTTTCCAGGTGGACGGCGATCAGCTCAAAGTAAGAGAGTCGCGTGGACGCTTAAAGGCATAACAACCGATCCCAAGGATCGGGTCTCGCTAGTCAGAAACGTGCTGACTCGCATAGCGGGGAAAAAAGGATGGTTGTAGTCTCTCAGCTATAATAGGGGCCAATGGAAGAAGTGGCGCCGCGAGCGCGCGAGGTTCGTTCGAAAGACAAGTGACCTAAATCTGCCACCGGTTTCGTTTATATTATACTCCGGGTGTGCCTTTAACTTGGAGAGGGAACAAAGAAAGAAACTCTGGGGAGAGATGGACAACAGAAGATCTTCAGAGAAGAAGAAGCCCTCCCCCCCTCCCCCCTCAATCACGTGTTTCGGCCCTGAACTCCCTTACACTCTAAGGTGGCCGGGTCACACCTAGGTTATTACTCTAGAAGCCCCTCTGCCTCCTTCCCCCTCTGTCTCTGTCTCTCTCTGTGTCTATCTCTGTCTCTCTCTGTCTCTCTCTCTTTCCCGCCCCCCCCCCCTCCCAGATTTTGTATTATTTTGTGCAATGTACAAATCAATTTTCCTGATTTATCTCTCTCTCTGTATTCTCTCTCTCTCTCTCTCTCTCTCTCTCTCTCTCTCTCTCTCTCTCTCTCTCTCTCTCTCTCTCCTCTCCCTCTCTCTCTCTCTCTCTCTCTCTCTCTCTCTCTCTCTCTCTCTCTCTCTCTCTCTCTCTCTCTCTCTCACTTAAAATCAGAGTTTGATTTGTTTGTGTGTCGTCCTCTCCACCATTGTTGATGTGTATACTGTGTGGGTGGAGGGTCATACAGGCGAACTGGGCACATTCTTTCTTGAGAATGATGCTTTGTTTGTCTCACTTGTCTCACTCTGATCCACGCATTGCTAGATGATTGGTATCGTAATCAACTTTGGTGGATGGGAGTTAATTAGAAAGATAATCTCCCCATTTGTTCAATTTCGTAGATAACGTTTTTGTTTTTTTAACACACGAGGTGAAGGCCATGGGGCAGGACTGCGAAACCCTGGGTGGACCCTCCTGCCTTCTGGACCACGAAACCCAAGCCAGTCACCAAGTGGTCATCACCGTCACCGACCAGGGACCATCCCCTGTCTCCACCCCTTTCGTTGTTCAGGTCCTGGTCCGAGACGTCAACGACCGTCCCACCCCGCCAGTCCTGGACACCCGCTCCGTTTCTGAGGCAAGTCAAGCCAAGTCAAGTCAAGTCAAGTCACAAGCCCAGACCTGTTTACTCTACTCTTTTCGAGTAGTATTCTACTCGGCTAATGTTAAGATCAGCTCCCTCCGCTGTTCCAGCGTGAAGGCTTAGAGTTAGGGCCAATCAGCTCCCTCCGATTTACCTTTTCCGTTAAGCTGATTGGCCAACATCACCATGGAACAGCGGAGGGAGCTGATCTTAACATTTGCCTTCTACTCAATTTGGACCTCTACTACTCATCACAATTGAAAATAATGCTCTAATTACTCATTTTCGGTGAACATTGTTTGATGGTTTCATGAATAAAACTGCACATTTTGAGCCCAAACAACTCATTTCAGCTATCCAGACTACGCATGACTTGTGTAGGGGGTAAACAGGTCTGCAAGTCACAATAATTCTTTTATTGTCTTTTAGAAGAAAATTAAAGAGATTCTTTGTTCAGCATGCACATAGATTGATAAGAAATGAATAACACGTGCAAAGACAGTTGTGCATTTTATAAGTTAACAATCATAAAA
>CM065684.1:18980477-18990477 GCA_017654935.2 Phymorhynchus buccinoides
AGAGAGTCACAACCTTCTTTCTAATTGCAGTGCGCTCTTGTGTGTGTGCGCGAGTGCACGCGCGCACAGTCTACATTCATGCTCACACGTAGGAGCGTTGCATACGCACGAGCAAGTACGATATGTGCGTGTCCATGCGTGCGTCTATGTGTAGATGTGTTGGTTAGTCAAGGGAGATTAGTTCCATAATGAATAGAAGAGTTATTGTTCGTGTAAAGGAGACATAGTCCACAGGTTCATAGTCAGCACACTACACTGATGTCACGTCACTCACGTGTGCGTGTGCAGGTGCGGGAGGACAGCGTGTCGGGCGATGTGGTGGGTCAGCTAGTGACCGTGGACCCGGACAACTCGCGGTCAGTGCACCAGACGCACTCCTACCGACTGACCGAGGATGCCGAGGGCCGCTTTGACCTGCATGGAGACAGCCTGATTGTAAGAGAGAGAGCGAGAGAGAGAGAGAGGGGGGGGGAGGAGGAGGAGGGAGGAGAGAGAGAGAGAGAGAGAGAGGAGGAAAGAGAGAGAGAGAGAGAGAGAGAGGGGGGAGGAGGGAGAGATGGAGAGAGAGAGAGAGAGAGAGATGGAAATGTGAAAGAAAGAGAGAAGAGGAGAGGAGAGAGAGAGAGAGAGAGAGAGAGAGAGAGAGAGAGAGAGAGAGAGAGAGAGAGGAGAGACAATGAGTGAGAGGGGGGGAGAAGGAGGGAGAAGGAAAGAGAGAGCGAGAGAGAGAGAGAGAGAGAGAGAGAGAGAGAGAGAGAGAGAGAGAGAGAGAGAGAGAGAGAGAGAGAGGAGAGAAGGGGAGATATGGAAGGAGAGAGGGAGAGAGAGAGAGAGAGAGAGAGAGAGAGAGAGAGAGAGAGAGAGAGAGAGAGAGAGAGAGAGAGAGAGAGAGAGACTGGACACTGGAAAAACTTTATTGAGAGAGAGAGAGAGAGAGAGCGAGAGAGAGAGAGAGAGAGAGAGAGAGAGAGAGAGAGAGAGAGAGAGAGAGAGAGAGAGGGAGACAATGAGTGAGGAGGGGGGGAGAAGGAGGGAGAAGGAAAGAGAGAGAGAGAGAGAGAGAGAGAGAGAGAGAGAGAGAGAGAGAGAGAGAGAGAGAGAGAGAGAGAGAGAGAGAGAGAGAGAGAGAGAGAGGAGTATGGAGAGGAGAGAGAGAGAGAGAGAGAGAAGAGAGAGAGAGAGAGAGAGACAGAGAGAGAGAGAGAGAGAGAGAGAGAGAGAGAGAGAGAGAGAGAGAGAGAGAGACTGGACACTGGAAAACTTTATTGAGAGAGAGAGAGAGAGAGAGAGAGAGAGAGAGAGAGAGAGAGAGAGAGAGAGAGAGAGAGAGAGATCTGCATCTATGCGTTTTGTGTATGTTTTATATATTAGAAAAAAAAAGTTTTGTTAATAGGTTTAGGTGAAAAAAAAGTAAACATGACAATGCGTTGATGATAGCGTTAAGGAAGCTCTTTATTCACGAGATCAAATCGATGATGGCGAGTAATGATGACGATTATGATAGCAATGATGATGATGATGATGATGATGATGACGATGACGACGACGACGAAAGTTATGATGATTTCAATGATAACGATGATTGTAACAACGACGATGGTGATGATGATGATGATGAGGAGGACGTTGAAAGCTATGTTGATGCGGAGGATTTCATCCAAATACTTTCAATATTCACAGGTGAAGAACGCCCAGTTTGACTACGAATCGTGGCGGAGTCACAGCATCGTGGTGGAGGTGACGGATTCCGGGGACGTGCCCCTTGAAGCCTCCTTCACACTGGTCGTCCATGTGCTGGACGCCAACGATGCGCCCACCAACCTGCGTCTGAACGGTGAATTGACGCTAATTTCTGCCTCTGTGCTTGTAGCCACGCAGGCTCTTCAACGTCTGAACGGTGAATTAACGTTATTGTTTGCCTCTGTGCTTGTAGCCACGCAGGCTCTTCAACGTCTGAACGGTGAATTAACGTTATTGTTTGCCTCTGTGCTTGTAGCCACGCAGGCTCTTCAACGTCTGAACGGTGAATTAACGTTATTGTTTGCCTCTGTGCTTGTAGCCATGCAGGAATCACCGTCTGAACGGTGAATTAACGTTATTGTTTGCCTCTGTGCTTGTAGCCATGCAGGAATCACCGTCTGAACGGTGAATTAACGTTATTGTTTGCCTCTGTGCTTGTAGCCACGCAGGCTCTTCAACGTCTGAACGGTGAATTAACGTTATTGTTTGCCTCTGTGCTTGTAGCCATGCAGGAATCACCGTCTGAACGGTGAATTAACGTTATTGTTTGCCTCTGTGCTTGTAGCCATGCAGGAATCACCGTCTGAACGGTGAATTAACGTTATTGTTTGCCTCTGTGCTTGTAGCCACGCAGGCTCTTCAACGTCTGAACGGTGAATTAACGTTCATTGCTGCCTATGTGCTTGTAGTCATGCAGGCTTCAACGTCTGAACGGCGAATTAACGTTTATTTCTGCCTCTGTGCTTGTAACCATGCAGGCTTCAACGTCTGAACGGTGAATTAACGTTAATGTCTGCCTATGTGCTTGTAGCCTCGCAGGCTTCAACGTCTGAACGGTGAATTGACGTTAATTTCTGCCTCTGTGCTTGTAGCCATGCAAGCTCTTCAACGTCTGAACGGCGAATTAACGTTAATTGTTGCCTCTGTGCTTGTAGCCACGCAGGCTTCAAGACTGCGTTCTGAAAAGAAAACCCCCATAATAATTATAGGAACAATATTTTTGCAAAAGAAGTTTATTTTTCGTGTGCATTTCGAATAGAAAACAGCAAAATGTTAAAAAACAAATTTCAGATAAATAAATCATTGTTATCTTCTTCTTCTTCTTCTGCGTTCCCAGGCCAAAAGGCCATAACGGATGATGTGCGTATGTGTCCCGTTTTCAGTTTTCGCTAGTCTCCCCGCTGCACACAGCCAATACATTCCGATTTTGGAGGAGCTCAAAGGAGAAAATTATTTGGAAGATTTATTTTGGAAAAAAAGGCAGGAGAATGGGTCAATAAGTCAGAAAGATAGTAGATGACAGCAAGCAAATGGAAAAGGTAGAGTCAAAGAGAGTGGCAGATTAGAGGAAGTTACAAGCACAGAACTTCCAGAAGATGGGGGAACTATTTTTTTACGAAAGACCCCCCCCGGTATCCCCACGGGGAGAAATCATTGGTACGAAACGGGTTAATTGACTGTGTCCAGTGAGCAGCATCCCTGAGGACACGGCAGTGGGGACGGCAGTGGGCGAGGTGATGGCGGATGACGTGGACCAGGACCAGAGCTTGCGCTACACCTTCGTCCGCAACCCCCTCTTCGTCACCAGCGGCCACAGGGTTCTCTTGGACGGCACTCTGGACTTTGAGACGGCCCCCTATGTCATCTTTGACGTGCTCGTCACTGACACTGGCCTGCCACCCAAGTCCGTGAGTGGAGCGCGTGCCTGGGTCCCTCCGACGCTTGTTCTCTTTCTAAATTAAGGGCCTGCTACACTACATACGATTCGCTGTCAATATGCAATGCGATCGTGACGATGCGAGTCATGATTTACGTGAAATACTTCCGTCTAAAAAATAAATCTACTCCTTTTGCTCTATATAGGGGAAGACGGGGTAAAAAGCGCATGGGCGGGTAAGAAGCCCACCCCAATTATCTCATGAAATGAAGCAAATTTCAGCCTCATTTTGCCCATGAGACGAGCGTTAATGTCTAGCATTCGTCTCATGGGCAAATTTGACTGAAATTTTCTTTATTTCATGAGATAATTGGGGTGGGCTCATGCGCTTTTTACCCCTTCTTCCCCTACTCAAGTAGACCCAATGCCTGAATTTCACGTGAATCACGATTCACATCGCCTCAATCGCATCGTATTTATAGCGAGTCATATGTAGTGTAACAGACCTGTAAGCCCTTGTTAGCATTCAACAAAGTGACGCACTTCACTGTTGCTGGCATGCTGTGATTCTGTCTGTTTAAATGATGCATGATACTTACTTCAGTTAGAAACGCGAAATTACAGCAAAATGGTAAACAACTTTTCGAATGAAAGAAAAACGTTTTTGAATGTGCAAAAAACAAAGTAGAGTCACTGAAAAAGAGCATGCTTAGATTCCAGAAGATTTAAGTTAGAGGTTAGTTCCACCCCTCTTTATTTAAACTTTTATTAGTTTTGTTACTCTTTAATTTTCAACAGCTGTAGCAAAAATATAGCCATATATAGGATATTATGAACGAAAATACTTAAAAATATAAATGACCACTAGGACGAGTTAACGCAAAAAAAACCACCTACTCAAACAGAGGCAGGTTGATTCTGGTCCCATTTATGAACGAAAAATCTAACTGATTAGATAGCTCCGTTCCTCTAGTCCGAAGGACTAAAAATGTTGATGCATTTTAAATGCAGAACATTTGACTTTGATAACACTTTTTGTGCCCATTGTCTTTATCTGTGAACCACAAAAAAGAAAGCCAGTTATCTGTTTTCTAAAAGAAGAAAATAAAATGCAGCAGATTTTCTTTTTTCTCCCAATGGGGGAGGGACAGAACCTATACTATGCAAAGACTAGCTGTTTCGACCTGTGAAGGTCTCCTCAGTCTGCATGATCGGCCTGCAATTTGACTGTCATGTGGTCCTATTGGCCGCTGCAAAGACCATCTTTTGCAAGAGTGAATGCCCTTGGTGGGTGGGGGAAGATGGTTGAGTACTGACCAAACAAGGGATTAACTCTCGCCAACAACCCTATATATTTGAGGCCACTTAATGGCTGCCATTTGCAAGAGTGAATGCCCTTTCGGATACTCACCAACAAGGGCTTAACTCTTCCTGTCAAGGGCGTTAATAACCCTTGTTGCAGTGGCCAATAGGATATACTATCTATCTTTAATTATTTTGCGTTCATTTGTGTTGGTTTTTGTCTCTCTCACCAGTTGAACCAGACTTTTAGAGTGGAAATAACGGACGTGAACGAAGTACCCGGGTTGGTGACACTGGTGCCCTCCTCACCCAGCCACGGTCTCCGCATACCCGAGAAAACCCGGGTGGGTGACGTCATTGCCCAGCTGACGACCTTTGACCCGGATACAGTGGATTTTGTGACCATGAACCTGACGTCACGCTCCGACCCGAGGTTGAGGCTGGACGAAAGGGGCGCTTCGTGTGAAGGAGTAAGAAGTTGTTGTTTTTTTTATAAAAAAAAAAATATTCAATGTTTGTGGAATCAATGTAGCTTCATATTTGCACCGACAATTTATATATATTTCATAAAATACAGCTTTATGTTTGGTAAGAAAGGCAAAAACGGGAAAATGGAATTAACCGAGAAATTCAGGGGGGGGGGGGCACATCTTGACCGTTACCATTTCGGGAAGGGGGGAGGGAGAAGGGGGGGGGGGAGGGGGGGAGCGGACTCGGGGAAACTTAGCTTTCAGTTTGGTTCGTATCAGGCAGCAGGATTTCTCCCTGATCTTATCGACTTTCAACTGCCGTGGGCGACTTTACGTGTCAGACTTGCTTTAAAGTCTTCATCCGCAGGACCCCACGTGGCGGGGGTAGTAATCGAACACAGTCACGCACGTACGTAATGCTCTCATCCGTAGCTGATGCACTTACGAGTGTCATAGTGTTCGTTCGAGTGCTTCCTCTGTTGGGAGGATCCCTGGAGTCTTTTAGCCAGGGTAAGACAACAACAACAACAACATGTGAAGGATTCAACACTGAGTTCGATTTTCCCGTCGAACTAGAAAGAAAGGGCGAGGCTGGGATTTGAAACTGGGTCCCCCGTGGGAATACCGTACCGTCTTCCGTACAAATAGTTCCCCTACCTTCTGGAAGTTATGTGCTTGTAACTTCCTGTAATCTGTCTCTCTCTTTGATTCTGCCTTTTTCCCCTTGCTTTGTGTCGTCTATCTTTCTGACTTTTTGGCCTAGGAAAACAAAGAAAAATCTTCCATATAGTTTTCCCCTTTGAGCTCCTCCGAAATCGGAATGTGTTTTTCAGCTGAACCCAGCAAGGAGACCAGTGAAAACTGGAAAACGGACACATACGTAACCATTGTGGCCTTATGGCCCAGGAACGCAGAAGTAAAAATCTGTTTAACGTCCTCCGGTCTGGAACAGACACAATATATGAGACATTAGTAGATATAAAGATGGTGGGAACGATCCTGGAGGCAATGCCCGAAGGCAGTGCAACACAAGTAAAGTCCCAAAATTTTAACAATGCAGATGTGATTAGTTTTGGGAACGCAGAAGAAGAAACTGGGTCACTCATGCATTGAATGGACAGGCGAACGTCTGAACCACAACTTCCTTGGTCTACCAAGTTGACACGTTGCGAGGTTTGTCTGTGCTACTGCGTGCAGGCCGTGGAGGAAGGAGGCAGGCCAGGCACACTGTGCGCGGTGCACGTGCAACTGGCCACAGCCCTCGACTACGAGGACAACAACAACAGGGGGGACATCTACCTGGAGGTCCGCACCGCGGACAAGGGGGGGCTGGGCAGGACCGAGGGCTGGACCTTCGCTGTGGCCGACAGCAACGACAAGCCCACGGTGCGGCTGGAGAACAAGCTGGCTGGGTCATTGTAGATTAGGGTTTTCTCTTTTTTCCCCCTTTGCTCCCTCTCATGTTCTTTTCTTTTATGTTGCCATTTTATTTTGTTTTATTCTTTTGTTTCTCCGACTTCGGACCTCGACCGAAATAGTGCCATACAAATCAAATTGTTGATTGTGGGCACTTAACCGGAAGAAGAAGAAGAAGAAGAAGAAGAAGAAGAAGAAGAAGAAGAAGAAGAAGAAGAAGAAGAAGGAGAAGGAGAAGAAGAAGAAGAAAAAGAAGAAGAAGAAGAAGAAGAAGAAGAAGAAGAAGGAGAAGAAAAGAAGAAGAAGAAAAGGAAGAGAAGAAGAAGAAGAAGAAGAAGAAGAAGAAAAGAAGAAGAAGAAGAAGAAGAAGAAGAAAGAAGAAGAAGAAGAAGAAAAAGAAGAAGAAGAAGAAGAAGAAAAAGAAGAAGAAGAAGAAAAAGAAGAAAAAGAAGAAGAAGAAAAAGAAGGAGAAGAAGAAGAAGAAGAAGAAGAAAAAGAAGAAGAAGAAGAAAAAGAAGAAGAAGAAAAAGAAGAAAAAGAAGAAGAAGAAAAGAAGGAGAAGAAGAAAAAGAAGAAGAAGAAGAAGAAGAAGAAGAAGAAGAAGAAGAAAAAGAAGAAGAAGAAGAAAAGAAGAAGAAGAAGAAGAAGAAAAAGAAGGAGAAGAAGAAGAAGAAGAAGAAGAAGAAGAAGAAGAAGAAAAAGAAGAAAAAGAAGAAGAAGAAGAAGACGACGAAGAAAAAGGTCTTTCTGGCATAAAAATGTTTTTGAACTAATTTAGACTTTTTTTTCATCAGCCAAAAAAAAGTGACCTCAAAAGTTTGGACTTATATCTGTTCTTTAGTGAATTGGTATTGAATTTGGATAAAGATGATGAACCCTACTTGTATACGACATAACTAGGTTTGCGTGGACGCAACCTTTCTTTTTTCTGTTGGACCTAAGATACAAAAGAGTTCTTAATTTTAAAAAAACCACTCTGTTTTTGCATAATGTAACCAGCAACTATATTTGTTGTTGAGGATAAGATGCTAAAGAGCCCTTGGTAGAAATCAAAACAAATGAAGGCGGTAGGTTGACTGGCGTCATTTTCATTTTCACACACTTATCGGTACTTCGAAGTGCTGTGATTTCTCTGCAGCAGGCTATTGTCATAAGTCATAAGTTTCTTCATTGTCAATTGGCATTGTACAACGCACATGGAAACTTGTCTTCCACCGTGTAAAATAAAAATATTAAATAAAAGCATGAAACGTAAATTTACAGTAACGAATGTGTAACTCTCACACCACACCCAATCATACATCCGTATCTTGCTCACTCATCATGCAACCCACCACCACTTCCGCCTTCATTTTTAACCCTTTCTTTTCTTTTTTCTTCCTTTCCTCCTTTTTTTCTTGTTCCTTTTCTCTTTTTTTGGTGTCTCTGATGTCCTCCCCCCCCCTTCCTTTTTGTCCAGGCCCTCTTCGTGAAAGACAGCCCGATGGAGATCCCGGAGAACCTCCCGAGCTACGTGCTGGGGGAGCTGGGTTGCTCCGACCCGGACCCCGGGGACAGCCACAGCTTCCAGCTGATGACGCACTGGGACCTCTTCCTGGTGGCGCCCCCTGGAGGCGTCCTGACCGTCACCCGGCCCCTGGACTACGAGCGGCAGCGGAGCTACGACGTCGTGCTGAGGTGCGTGGACAGCGGAAGCCCCCCGGAGTCCCTCACTGCCACGCTGAGGTTCCTGGTGAAGGACCGCAACGAGAGGCCCACGGACATCGCACTGTCGCCCACCGAGGTAAAGTAGAAACGGGTGGATGGACAGAGCGGTAAATAGGTTGGGTTGCCTTTGTGTGTGTGCAGGGCTCCCAAATCGTCCCGCAAAACAAGGGGTCCCAGGGCCGGACTCCTTCACTTACAGTATAGAGGGTCCTAGAGGCAGGATAGATGGTCCCAGTGGCATTGCGAATGCTAAAAAGAATGTTTCTAGTGCATCCCTGGGACCCCCTGCGCATTCTTTTAGAGAGTCCTGTAGAATTTTAGTGCTTCATAGACCCCCAAATGGGGGTCCCTGGGAGCCCTGGTGTGTGTGTGTGTGTGTGTGTGTGTGTGTGTGTCAAGTCAAAATTTTATTTCCAGATGGAACATTGAATAAGCAAATAATATGTGTGTGTGTGCGTGTGCGCGCGTGCGTGCATATTTGCGCGTGTGTGAGCGATCGTATGTATGTATTTATTCTTCTTGTTTTGAAGTTTTGTTAAGGGCATAGAAATCCACATTAGGTGGAGGAGTGCGTTATATAAAATGCTTCACTATTAATTCGATGGCTTAGAGTCAAAACGGACTATCTTTAGATAGTCCATTGACTTATTATTGATGTTATTGAAAAAACTAAGAACTTGTATTAAAAAAGACTGCAAATAATATAAAATGGAGATCAGGCTTTTTATATTCCGACAGTCTTTTTTGTTTATACAAGTTATTAGTTTTGGCAATAATTTCAATAATACGTCAATGAACCATCTAAAGATAGTCTGTTTGACTCCAAGCCATCGTATTATTACCTCCAACTTTCAAGTTTCAGATCCTAGTTTCACTCCTCTGTGTGTGTGTGTGTGTGTGTGTGTGTGTGTGTGTGTGTGTGTGTGTGTGTGTGTGTGTGTGTGTGTGTGTGTGTGTGTGTGTGTGTGTGTGTGTGTGTGTGTGTGTGTGTGTGTATGCTACTCAATTTAACGTCCTTCCACTAAAAAAAGTGATTCAGACAAAATTATATTGTGTTGTGATGTTCGTGTGGTGAGTGTGTGTGGATGTGCCTGTGAGTGTGTGTATGCATTAAAGTAAGTAACAGGATAGCTATGCAGGCTTATTCATAACTCCCTCCACCCCCCACCTCATTAAAATGTTAAACGTACACTTAAAGAATATAACCGAACAATGAACAATGTTAAAGATAAATATTAAGTGAACTGCTTAATAAACATTTACAAACTGAATCAAGAATAGAATATTTTTTTTAGAATACTGGGTAGAGACAATGGTGTCGATTCATCAGTAAAACCGCCAATACCCGAAATGTGTGTGTGTGTGTGTGTGTGTGTGTGTGTGTGTGTGTGTGTGTGTGTGTGTGTGTGTGTGTGTGTGTGTGTGTGTCTGTGTGTCTGTGTGTGTGTGTGTGTGTCTGTGTGTGTCTGTGTGTGTGTGTGTGTGTGTGTCTCTGTCTGTGTCTCTGTGTGTGTGCGTGTGTGTGTGCGTGCGTGCGTGCGTGCGTGCGTGTGTGTGTGTAGGTGACGATGACGGCTCCCAGGGACTCCATCGTGGGCTTCCTGGTAGTGAGGGACCCGGACAACGCAGGGGTCGTGGACGTGCAGCAGCACCACCGCTGCGTTCTGGAGGAAGGGGAGGACGTCTTCTACATCGACGATGCTGGAAA
>CM065684.1:18997977-19032977 GCA_017654935.2 Phymorhynchus buccinoides
ACAGGCTTGCAAAGTCAAAAATCTCATTTGTTGTCAATTTTGAGTTATGGGTATTTGTGTGTTCTCTAACATCGTATCTTTCATATTGATAAAGGATAGTATTTTCTATGGTCTCTAAATGGTCTTATAAGTGTTTTAAAACGAGTAGGTCAATGCATTTTCTGCAGCTAGGCTAGACTTTAGACTGTGTTTTCTCAAAATGATCGACGCTCACCCTACTAACTTTAAATGCCCATAGCTCGGGAACAGAAAAAGGTATAAGAATGGTTCTTGTAGCATTAGAAAGAGAACTGTCTGAAGTTTTGAAATGTATAATTTTCTCAGAAAGGTCAGTTTGACACTTAATGTCCTTTTCGTGGTGCTGGGTCACAAATTGTCTTTTGTTTGATTAATTAGAATAAAATCTGTCCAATTTTGATGCAGGGTTTGAAGCCGCCCTAGCAGTTTATTGTATATTTGATCAGAGGGAGGAAGATGGGACACAGAAAAGAAAAGCTCTACGAAAAGAGTCATTTTCTTGTTGACTGAAAATAAATTACCGGTAGTGGGTTGCTTTCTCTTACAAGGTTTTGACCACTTAGATCTTACCCCCTCCCCGTGGGGATACCGGGGGGTCTTCCGTACAAATAGTTACCCCACCTTATGGAAGTTCTGTGCTTGTAGCTTCCTCTAATCGGTCTCTCTCTCTCTCTTTGACTCTGCCTTTTTCCTTGCTTTGTGTCATCTGCTATCTTTCTGACTTTTGGCCCATTCTCCTGCCTTTTCCCCCCAAAAAAAAATCGTCCATATAGTTTTCTCCTTTGAGCTCCTCGGACATCGGAATGTGTTGGCTGAATGCAGCGAGGACACCAGTGAAAACTGGAAAACGGACATGTACGTACCTATTGTGGCCTTACGGCCCGGGAACGCAGAAGAGGAAGAAGAAGATCTTACCGCTTACGCAACATAGAACATGTACAAATGCTTTACATGCAATTGTGTTGGCATCGACACTTTTATCGAGGGCTGCCTGCAAGGACTACCTACCTCCAAAAGGGACAAAGAAGCCAGATTAGACAATTGTTTCTTCTTCGTCTTCTTCGGTCGCTCAGACAGTTTTATGTCAATTATGAGCGCAGATGCGTCATGCTGCTGTTTTGCGCCTAACTAAGAAATAGCTAGGCCCAGCAAGTCCGACTTCGGCTGGAGGAAATCTTTTTGAAAGTGTTTCGTGGAAAAAGGCAGGAAAATGGACCGGTAAGGCAGAAATATAGTAGATGACAGTAAGCAAAGGGAAAAGGCAAGAGTCAAAGAGAGTGACAGATTAGAGGAAGTTACAAGCCCAGAACTTCCAGAAGGTGGGGTAACTATTTGTAGACCCCCCAGGTATCCCCACGGGGGAGACAGTTGTCTCAACCAGCCCTCGAATATTTTGTTTCTGTTTTTCTCTCCCTTTGTCGTTGCAGGTGACGGAGAACAGCGGTGTGGACACGGTGGTCGGGCACCTGACCGTGGCGGATGAAGACCAAGGTCAACGCCACAGCTGCGTGGTCAACAACCTGCAGGACGTGCCCTTCACCGTTAGTCACTGACCAGTGGGGGGATGCGTTGGAGGGATACAAATCAAATAAAAATAACACCACCACCAACAACAACAACAGCAAGAACACACACACAAAAGCCAACCAAACTAAGATAAAACTAAAAGTCATGCTATTTTGCTCATGTATTAGGCCCTATTCCCTTTTTACATTTTAGTTGATCAGGTTTCTGTGTCTTCTATCTCACCTCCATTGTTATAATTTAACCCTTTCGCCGCCAATGTCGCATTTATGCACCACAATGGTTTAACACCCATGTCACTAAAAGGCATCAAATCAGGGCCTGTAATCCGAAGACCCTATGTTCTTAATTTAGGGAGGTAAGAATAGGCGTAATGTCATACATGTCACATTCTTAATTTAGGGAGGTAAGAATGGGCGTAATGTTATACATGTCACAGAGGAATTCCAAACATTGAAGATATTTATTTTTTCTCTACCCATTTAAGTTTAAGGGTATTTTTTGACTGAAAAATGGCTGGCGGCGAATTAATTAACTAAAAGTCATACTAATTTCCTCATTTACTATTCCCCTTTTACATCTTAGTTTATCAGGTTTTTGTGTCCATCATATAGTAAAAAGCCAAGTGTCCGTGTGTCTGTCTGTCTGAAACACAAAACGGGCCTTATAACTCCGCCGTTTTTCGACCGAATCGCTTCAAATTTGCTGTGAGCCCTAACGGGGCGATGGCAACGGCAACCGAGGCGGCCGTGTCATTTGCGCGGTTCGGCAAATGCGCGAAACGCGCATCCGCCGGCCTCTCGGCGCCCGTATCTCCGGTGTTTCTGGATCGATTGCCTTCGAATTTGGCAGGAAGATGACCGGGGACGGTGACTATCCGTGTACCAAACCGGAAGCGAATCGGTTCAGAAACGCGCTATACCACTCCGCCGTTTCTTAACCGAATCGCTTCAAATTTGCTGTACTCAGCGTTACCAGTACTTGGCGTTACCGTTTCTAGGCGTTACCGTTACTAGGCGTTACTGGTACTCGGCGTTGCGCTAGTTGTCATTATTTAAGGAACTGAAAGCCATACTAATGTGCTCATTTACTATTCCCTTTTTACATTTTTAGTTGATCAGGTTTTTGTGTCTTGTATGTAACCTCCATTGTTATTATTTAATGAACTGAAAGTCATACTAATTTGCTCATTTACTATTCCCTTTCTATATTAGGTTTTTGTGTCTCCATTGTTATTATTTAATGCACGGTTACCTACATACTTTTCCCTTTTCTGCCACCAGGTGTGTCTAGAGTTGTGTGTGTTTGTGTGTGCAACTTCCCCTATTTTAGGACTACAGGGATTTTTCTTTAGTGGTTGTCACTTTGCTTGTGTGAGTGGCGTACGTTACAGAGCTACTGCATTCATTTTAACTCTCTTTTCTATTCTAGCCATACTAACCAACACTTAACAATAGCATAACACTTTCCCAAATTGGAAACCACTACCCTAGCAATGGACACACAAAAAGCAAAGGGATGTAACTTCCCTTGCCGGAAGTATCATAGTGACTTCCCTTTACTTCCGGTTACATGATTCCCTTCCTCAACAAGTTCACTTTTCCAACCGTGGAAGGTATCATTAACTAAGCAACATCAATTAGAAACTTATCACAACTGTGGATACAAAAAAGAAGAATTTAAGAGTGGAAAGAAAAGAAATACTTTTTTTAATAAATTAAATTGAAAAAAAAGAAAAAATTGTTCTTTCAATTCTTTTTCTCCGTTCCAGATAAAAAACGACCTTGACCTGGTTGTGTCCAGTGAAGACATTGACTACGAGGAAGCGAGGACCCATGTGGTGGAGGTAGGTTCAATAACATCAGTTGAGGCGAAAGTAACATGGCATGAAATTCTGGGGATTTAAAAAAAAAGTTTGGTGGTGGTGGTGGTGTTGTTGTCATAAAGAACCGAAGGTGGAAAGATTGGAATTTGGAGAAAGAAACGGAAATGGCTGGCTTGTAACAGAAATAGCCAGGTCAGTACACGTCTGTTCTGACTGGAATCTGCTGCTTAAAGTGTATGCACATGGTCTGAGTGAGATTGTCCATCTACAGTATAAAGTAAGGAAAGGCAACCCCCTCTGAAATTAACTCCTTTTACCAAAGTTATTTTCGGCACCGAGTCGCCTAGCAAAGCATAAGCAACAGTCACATTGAGACAGACCCCAAGTTCATCCTAAGAAAGAAGAATGACCCAGGACTGCCTGTATGACCATCACCCACACACAGTTCACAACAACTGTGGTGGAGAGAATTTGTGCACAAACAAATCAACATTGGTACAAGAGTGGCACTCGTTCTTTCTTTCTTTTTTTTCCTCTTCTTTCTTTCTCTGTCCATCCACATGTTTACCGTGACCATAATGCTCATCCTGTGGATTTT
This sequence comes from Phymorhynchus buccinoides, assembly GCA_017654935.2. Lineage (NCBI taxonomy): Eukaryota > Metazoa > Mollusca > Gastropoda > Neogastropoda > Raphitomidae > Phymorhynchus > Phymorhynchus buccinoides. The sequence goes on from CM065684.1 coordinate 19,001,943, forward strand.
GGTGTATAGTAAATTAAAAATCAACAACCGCATCAGAATAAGATTCGACGTAACTTTAACTCGATTCATAAAGTACTCAATGTATAATTAGTAATTACATTTCTATGTTTATTGAAAGCGATTATACATGCTCATGCACAAACAATCAATATTTCAATATTTAAAGACACACTGACGCACCACGATTAAGTCCCTTGTTTTTTTCTGGGTAGCTGTGACCCACATAAAAAATATCCCCAACTTCAAATTGAGGCTGCTCTTTAAAATGATGTTTCTTTTTCAATTTGGGGACATTTGTATGGGAGTCAAACCTGGTCAAACTTTTTCTTCTTAACCAGCCATAAGAGGGAAAGCACGTGAAACCCGTGATTTGGACACGTGACCTGGTGGGTCTTTAAGGGAACGTACATTGACGTTTTATTCATCTGCATGCATGCGTGTGTGTATGCTTGGTTTTAATTGTATGATAAGGTGCTTGCGGGCGCGTATGTGTGTGTGTGCGTGTGCGCACGCGTACATGCATGCACATGTACGCGTCTCTACATGCAGGTGACTTGCCAGGATTTCGGCAGCGACGGAAGCCACCTTCGCGTCAGCGCGTCCTTGACAGTGACGGTCCGTGACGTCAACGAGGCCCCTTATGACGTCAGACTGTCCAGGGACAGGGTGGCTGAGAACAGTCCAGCGGGGCAGGTGGTGGGGGAGGTGATGGCCACGGACCCTGATAGCCAGCAGGTGACCACTCGGACATTTCTTACCCTAGGTCTTTTCCCACCAGTACATTTCTTACCCTAGGTCTTTTCCCACCAGGACATTTCTTACCCTAGGTCTTTTCCCACCAGGACATTTCTTACCCTAGGTCTTTTCCCACCCGGACATTTCTTACCCTAGGTCTTTTCCCACCTGTACATTTCTTACCCTAGGTCTTTTCCCACCAGGACATTTCTTACCCTAGGTCTTTTCCCACCCGGACATTTCTTACCCTAGGTCTTTTCCCACCCGGACATTTCTTACCCTAGGTCTTTTCCCACCAGGACATTTCTTACCCTAGGTCTTTTCCCACCCAGACATTTCTTACCCTAGGTCTTTTCCCACCCGGACATTTCTTACCCTAGGTCTTTTCCCACCCGGACATTTCTTACCCTAGGTCTTTTCCCACCCGGACTTTTCCCACCCTAGGTCTTTTCCCACCCGGACTTTTCCCACCCTAGGTCTTTTCCCACATGGACTTTTCTCACCCTAGGTCTTTTCCAACCTGGACTTTTCTCACCCTAGGTCTTTTCCCACATGGACTTTTCCCACCCTAGGTCTTTTCCCACCTGGACATTTCTTACCCTAGGTCTTTTCCCACCAGGACATTTCTTACCCTAGGTCTTTTCCCACCCGGACATTTCTTACCCTAGGTCTTTTCCCACCAGGACTTTTCTCACCCTAGGTCTTTTCCCACCCGGACTTTTCTCACCCTAGGTCTTTTCCCACCCGGACTTTTCTCACCCTAGGTCTTTTCCCACCCGGACTTTTCTCACCCTAGGTCTTTTCCCACATGGACTTTTCCCACCCTAGGTCTTTTCCCACATGGACTTTTCTCACCCTAGGTCTTTTCCCACCCAGACTTTTCTCACCCTAGGTCTTTTCCCACCAGGACTTTTCCCACCCTAGGTCTTTTCCCACCCAGACTTTTCTCACCCTAGGTCTTTTCCAACCTGGACTTTTCTCACCCTAGGTCTTTTCCCACCCCCCACCCTAGGTCTTTTCCCACCCGGACTTTTTATCATCTCTCTCTCTCTCTCTCTCTCTCTCTGTCTCTGTCTCTCTCTCTCTCTCTCTCTCTCTCTCTCTCTCTCTCTCTCTCTCTCTCTCTCTCTCTCTCTCTCTCTCTCTCTCTCTCTCTCTCTCTCTCTTGACAGATTGGAAGAATAGGCGTTGCCTAAAATTATTATCCTTGGAAGATAGAGTTTAAGTTTTCAAGTTTTTTCTCTCTCTCTCTCTCTCTCTCTCTCTCTCTCTCTCTCTCTCTCTCTCTCTCTCTCTCTCTCTCTCTCTCTCTCTCTCTCTCTCTCTCTCTCTGTCCATCAATCAATGTCTCAATCAATCAAAAGGTTTATTGACCTTTGATAGGAACTCTAAAAGAAAGAAGTGCAAAGTAAAAGATGATCACGAAGCCAAACAATAAAGCTAAGTAATGTAAATAAAATTAAAAGAATGACCATGCGCACACACGCGCACACGCGCGCACACACACGCACACGCACACACACACACTAAAAAGTCCGGGTTGGGAAAGACCTAGAGTGGGAAATGTCCAGGTGTGAAAACTCCGTTGGGAAAAATCCGGGTGGGAAATGTCCGGACACCGTATTGTGCATACTAAGCGGGATCAATTCCCTGTAGCGTCACGGTCTCCATATTCGATCTTTAATTTAACGTCTACCCACCTAACAGTGATTTAGATTCTTATCCTTGGTATTATGTTGAATTAGGGGAAGACGGGGTTAAAAGCGCATGGGCGGGTAAGAAGCCCACCCCAATTATCTCATGAAATGAAGCAAATTTCAGTCTCATTTTGCTCATGAGACGAGCGTTAATGTCTAGCATTCGTCTCATGGGCAAATTTGACTGAAATTTTCTTTATTTCATGAGATAATTGGGGTGGGCTTCTTACCCGCCCATGCGCTTTTTACCCCGTCTTCCCCTATCTTCCCAATCAAGCGTCGGGTAGTCATGGTTGAGACGGAGTTCTGCTTCTAAATGATGCATCTAAGTCAGAAAAGCAGGAACAAAGTGCAGTATCTATTCTAGCCATGCTGACCACCACTTAGCAATAGCATAACACTTTCCACAGTTGGAAAGCATTACCCTAGGAATGGATTAAAAAAAAGAAGCAAAGGGACGTAACTTCCCTTACAGGAAGTATCATAGTGACTTCCCTTTGCTTCTAAAATGATGCATCTAAGTCAGAAAAAGCAGGGGGAAAATGCAGTTTTGTAAGCAAAAAAGAGCGGTCAGGCTCTAGCCTGAATACCTGACCTGGATGCTACGCCCCTGTGCAGTAAGTATGTGCGTGAAAGGGAGAGTAACCCCTTCTGCCATTGCTTATTTTCTGATAGGTGACTTTTTCACTGGAGGAAGGGACAGAGTACTTCCTCATAGAGGGAGACAACACTCTTTCGGCTGTGTCGAATTTTGACTACGAGGAGGTTGCTTCCCTTTCTGTATCCATTCGGGCTACTGACAACCAAGGACTGTTTACTGTCACACCCTTCCTCATTCAGGTGTGTGTGTGTGTGTGTGTGTGTGTGTGTGTGTGTGTGTGTGTGTGTGTGTGTGTGTCTGTGTCTGTGTTGGTGTCTGCGTGTATGTACCAGTGCCTGTGTATGTATGTATGCATGTATGTATGTATGTATGTATGTGTGTGTGTGTGTGTGTTTGTCTGTGTGTCTGTGCCTGTGTGTGTATGTATGTATGTGTGTTGTGTGTGTGCCTGTGTGTGTTAGTGTTTGTCTGTGCCAGTGTGTGTGTGTGTGTGTGTGTGTGTGTGTGTGTGTGTGCGTCTGTCTGTCTGTCTGTGTGTCTGTGTTGGGGTCTCTCTCCGTGTGTGTGTGTGTGTGTGTGTGTGTGTGTGTGTGTGTGTGTGTGTGTGTGTGTGTGTGTGTGTGTGTGTGTGTGTGTGTGTGTGTGTGTGTGTTTGGGGAAAAAGGTGTGGGAGAAGGTCTGTGTGTATGTTTGTATTGTACGTGTGTGTGTGTGTGTGTGTGTGTGTGTGTGTGTGTGTGTGTGTGTGTGTTTGGGGAAAAAGGTGTGGGAGAAGGTCTGTGTGTATGTTTGTATTGTACGTGTGTGTGTGTGTGTGTGTGTGTGTGTGTGTGTGTGTGTGTGTGTGTGTGTGTGTGTGTGTGTGTGTGTGTGTGTGTGTGTGTGTGTGTGTGTGTGTGCGTGTGTGTGTGCGTGCGCGTGCGTGTGTGTGTGTGTGTGTGTGTGTGTGTGTGTGTGCACGAGCAAGCATGGGTTCGTGCACGTGTACGCGCTGGCATATATATATATATGTGTGTCAGTGTGTGTGTGTATACGCGCGCGTGCGTGTGTGTGTGTATGTGCACGTGCTGGCGCGAGTGCGCTCACGAATAAGGATAGTAGGCATACCCATTCTACATTGCAACCTATTCTTCATCGTTCAGACAAATAAAACTTGCGGAGACCCTGCAAAATGACTTCCTTGCTAGAATATATAAGAATATAAAACGAAGTTGCATCAATTAAACTTTGTCCTTTCAATTTGAATTTGGGTTTGCCTTTGCTAGAATATAAAAGACTTATCAGCGAACATTGCAACAACAACAACAAAATTCAGTTTTAGTGTCAGTTTGCATTTCCAACATTGTGGGGTAATCAAAATAATGGTTGACAGATCGAAGACAAGAACGATCCGCCCACGAGCCTCAGTTTGAGCGGTCACGTGGTGTCGGAAAGCACGCCCCCTGGCGGCGAGGTGGGGCGGCTGTTGATCGAGGACCCTGACCAGGGCCAGACCTTCACCTTCATGCTGCACCCCGACCCCACCGTCAACGGTAGGTTGATAGTTTTATGCGTGCGCGTGTACATCCCTGTGGGGATGCTTCCCACCTTCTGGAAGTTCTGTGCTTGTGGCTTCCTCTAATTTGTCCCTCTCTTTGACTCTGCCTTTTCCCTCAGCTTTCTGTCATCTACAATCTTTCTGACTTATTGGCCCGTTCTCCGGCCTTAAAAAAAATCTTCCAATTAGTTTTCTCCTTTGAGCTTCTTCGAAATCGGAATGTGTCGGCTAAATACATCGGGGGGAGCAGTGACTCCTGAAAACCGGACACATAGGTACCTGATCCATTATGGCCATATGACATGGGAACGCAGATGAAGAAGAAGATGATGAAGAAGAAGAAGAAGAAGAAGAAGAAGAAATATAGGAATGTGTGTATAAACATGTTGAAGTTTCTGATTGTTATCCTTTAGGTTCTGTGAAATAATAACAAAAGGGTCATTTGTGTCCGTACTATAGACTAGACTACAGCATTGCACACTTAGTACTGTACATAGAATATTTCAAGCTTTCGTGTTCTTATTACGATATCTTCGTCAGGAGATCGAGATAAAAACTGACAGATACAAAACCCTGTAAAAGGCACCTCTGTAAACTCTCAAATTCAACTATTTAAGTTCAATTCAGAGAAGTTCAAGGTTGCCCGTCCGCTTCAAATGCCCTATTCTTAAGCAAACAAATAACAACAACAACAACACAATAAGAAAAACAGTAATAATAATAATAATAATAATAATAATAATAATAATAATGAATAATGATTATATAGCGCATAATCTTGCTAAGCAACTCGATGCACTTTCACTCACCATTCATACTAACAACACGATACACATTATACAAACATTTCAAACTTCTAGCTCACGTATCATCATCACCACAACACAGCAGTGGTAAGTCTATGGACATTTTGGATATTTTAACTGGAAACAAGCAGAAAATGTTGAATCTATTCTAACCATACTGACCAACACTCAAAACAATTAGCATAAACCATCATCAGTTGGAAACCAAATGCCACAGCACATAAAAACGAAAGTAGCAAAGGACCGTTACTCCGCTTACCCGGAAGCCCGGTTACTCCCCTTAGCTTCCGGTCACGCGGTTCCTTTGACCTGCCCAATCACTTTTTCATTTTCCACTGATGTGGTAACGTCTCCTTTTGGAAGCCATTTGCCTTTTCTTCAGTTTGTCTTCAATTTTAACTGGTGGGTTCGTTCCTAGCCTTAACTTTGTTAGTTCATTTGTGCTTTTGCTTGAATGAATTTCTTTTCTTTGCTTTTGCTTTGATTTATTTATTTTCCTTGCAATAGGAATTTAGTGCGTTTTGCACCCTCGTTTGTTTGTTTAAGATACACATTATGCAAACATTTCTAAACGACTAGCTCACGTATCATCATCACCACAACACAACAGTGGTAAGTCTATGAACACGTAGGATATTTTAACTGGAAGCATGCAGAAAATGTTGAATCGGTGTAGCACAGCATTGTTACCCACGCAGGACACCTGACGATTTCTGGAGAGAGGTTGGTGGTGGGGACGGAGGGCCTGGATTACGAAAGCTCCGCCTCCTTCCGCGTGAGGATCACAGCGGTGGACAGTGGGGACCCGCCCCTCAATATCACCGTGAGTGCTGTGTAGTGTAGTATAGTGTGTGTGTGTGTGTGTGTGTGTGTGTGTGTGTGTGTGTGTGTGTGTGTGTTGTGGCGTGGTATTGTGTTTTGTGTATGTGTGTGTTGCGTGGAGTTGTGTGTGTGTGTGTGTGTGTGTGTGTGTGTGTGTGTGTGTGTGTGTGTGTGTGTGTGTGTGTGTGTGTGTGTGTGTGTGGTGTGTGTGTGGTGTGTTTGTGTGTGTGTGTGTGTGTGTGTGTGTGTGTGTGTGTGTGTGTGTGTGTGTTTTAGTGTTGTGTGTGTTTGTGTTTGTTTGTGTTGTGTGTGTTAAATTAATTAAGTGTGGTGCAGATAGCTATGTGTGTGTGTGTGTGTGTGTCTCTCTCTCTCTCTCTTAATGTGTAGTGTGTGTCTCTCTCTCTCTCTCTCTCTCTCTCTCTCTCTCTCTCTCTCTCTCTCTGTCTCTCTCTCTCTCTCTCTCTCTCTCTCTCTCTCTCTCTCTCTCTCTCTCTCTCTCTCTCTCTCTCTCTCTCTCTCTCTCTCTCTCTCTCTCTCTCTCTCTCTCTGTGTGTTGAATCTCTTGTAATCAGAAATCTCAGTCTTTCTGAAATGTAGAAATTGCACGATGTGTTTCTTTACAATGTTTTGTTTGTCACAAATTGTTATGGGCCAGAGGCCTAAGCATTAAACCATTTTGACTTTGACTCTATGCGTTGAGTCTGAGTCTGAGTTGCTTGGATTAACGTCCTATTAGCCCTCGTCTCTTAAAGATGCGTTGGCTGAAGACTAAGTCTTCCTGGAATCATGTGTTGAGTATGTATGAGGGCTCATTCGTAAACGAAGAGCATGCACGGGCTACGCGAACTCAATTATGCTCTTTTGCTGGGAACCCCCCCCCCCCCCCCCACAACAACACAACTTCCTGTGCTGGTGGATGTATAGTTCGGATGTTTTTCCCCTTTTCCAATAAATATTCAATGACTTTGATTAACCCTTTCACCGCCAATGTCGCATTTTTGCACCACAATGGTTTAGCACTCATCGTGTCACTAAAAAAAGCATCAAATCAGGGCCTGTTATCTGAAGACCATATTTTTCCTTAATTTTTGTAAGGTGAGGAGGATATGCCTAATGTTATGCATGTCACAGGGGAATTCGCAATATTGCAGATTTTTTTTAATGGCATTTTGTGGCTGGTGTTGAAAAGGTTAACGTAGTATGGTTACACAAATAGAACACGTGACGATTTCTGATGCGAAGTTGGAGGTTTTTGTTGGTTGTTTATGTCTTTTTTGTTTTGTTTTTAAAGATACACAGACGCGCCACGATTAAGTCCCTTGTTTTTTTTCTGGGTAGCTGTGACCCACATAGAAATGCCCCCATGTTCAAATTGAGGCTGCTCTTTAAAACGATTTATTTATTTCAATTTTGGGGGAATTTGTATGGTAGTGAGACCTGGTCAAAACAAGATTTCTTTCCAGCTATAAGAGGGAAAACACGTGAAACCCCGTGATTTTGACACTTGATCTGGTGGGTCTTTAAATTCAGAGAGAATTCGACATCCAAGTCACCAACGAGAACGAAGCCCCGACGGAGATCGTGACGGAAGCGTTGCTGCAGCCCATCGACGAGGACGTTCCGGTGCCCCACGTTCTGACCACCATCAGCGTCATCGACCAGGAGGCTGACCAGCGACACTCCTGCCACCTGGCGGACTCCCACCCCCACCCGCTGGGCGTGGACACCAGCGAGGACGGGGCTCTGACCCTGGTCATCGTCAGCCCACTGGACTACGAAACCGCCCAGCGCTACGACGTCACACTCAGCTGCTCTGACGGCATGTATGACGTCACTAAGGTTGGTTTGCTGACTCATCTTGTTCTGTAACAAGCATGTTTGTTTTATGTACAAGAGATGTTGATATGAATGTTTGTGTGATATTTTAAATATTTTTATGTTCGCCAAATAATAATAATAATATTGATCTTTTATATAGCGCAACACCTCTCAGTTAAACTGGAGCTCTTTGCGCTTTACAAATGATTAAAATAAGATGCATAAATAAGCGTCACTAAAGTAATACATGAAAACTACAATAAATACTAGCATTAATACATTACATCCTCTCTTGTACTTTAAGTCAACCCCCTTCACATTTTTCGCACTGACAAATGTAATTAAGAAGCAACATTTTCTGCCATTGTTTTGACGGGAAAGAGAAAAAGGTTAGGATCGACCAAGGATTATTATTTGCGTAAAACTGTGAGAAGCAGACTTTGAGATTGACGGTCGTAAACTTGAATGGAAACTTGAAAGGTGGGGGATGACTAAAATAAGTCGAGGTATTTTTTTAGCATGACGAAATGCTTTCCAGTTTGCTGTATGATTCATAAGGTCGGTTTCATGTACCCCCTGGGGGAGGTTTTTGAAATGAAATGACTTTGACTTTGACTTTGGTTAAACGTGCGGTCAGAGCCTGAGCCTGGAGGTATGATGGACCTGAATGAGGCACCCAGCCTGATGCTGCTGATGGTGATGGTGACGATGATCATGGTGGTAATGATAACGATCATGGTGACAGATAATGATGATGATGATGGTGATAATGATAATGATGATGGTGATAATAATTGTGATAATGATGATGGTGGTTCTGATAATGGTGGTGGTGATGACGATGATGGTGATAATGATGGTGATGATGATGACAATGGCGATGATGGTGATGATGATGATGGTGATGGTGGTGATAATGATGATGATGGTAATGATGACCAAGATGATGATAATGATGATGGTGATAATGACAATACTGATGATGGTAATAATAATAATGATGAAGATGATGATAACGATAACGGCGATAATGATAATGGTGATGATGGTGGTGATAATGAGGATGATGATAATGGCGATGATGGTGATGATGATGATGGTGATGTCGATGATGATGGTGATGATAATGATGGTGATGATGATGATGATAATGTTGATGACGGTATTAATGATAATTGTAATGATTATGATGATGGTAGCAATAAGGATAATGGTGATGATGATGCTGATGCTGATGGTAATGAATAATGATGATGGTGATGATGGTGATGCTGATAACAATGATAATAACATGCTTGGCCAGAGCCTTAGCCTGGAGGTGAGGGACGTGAACGAGGCACCCACCTTGCTGACCCTGAGTGGCCCCGGGGCGGTGCCGGCCTCCATGGGGCAGGAGGAGGAAGCGGTGGGGGTCGGGGTGGGCACGTTCGTTGTCACTGACCAGGACCTGGACCAATCACACACGCTGCTCATCCGAGGACCCAACTCCGACCTTTTTGTGGTGAGCTGCATTTTGTTCCCTTCTGTTTCTCTCCACTTGATTTCCCCTCCCCCCTCTTATGCATGCTTCTGTTTCTCTCCACTTGATTTCCCCTCCCCCCTCTTGTGCATGCTTCTGTTTCTCTCCACTTGATTTCCCCTCCCCCCTCTTGTGCATGCTTCTGTTTCTCTCCACTTGATTTCCCCTCCCCCCTCTTGTGCATGCTTCTGTTTCTCTCCACTTGATTTCCCCTCCCCCCTCTTGTGCATGCTTCTGTTTCTCTCCACTTGATTTCCCCTCCCCCCTCTTGTGCATGCTTCTGTTTCTCTCCACTTGATTTCCCCTCCCCCCTCTTGTGCATGCTTCTGTTTGGTGTCTTTTAGCCTTTGATTCTTCTTCTTCTCCCTTTAACTTCATGATTAACCCTTTCACGGCCAATGTCGCATTTATGCAGGTGATACAATGCATTGATAACACCCATGTCACTAAAAGGCACTCAAAAAGGGTCTAGTATGATAAAGATTTTCTAGTCTACTGTGAGAGGCGAAATGGTTCAGCCATGTGTGCTTAATATGTGATGCTGGGTACCAGGGAAGGAGGTGTAGAGTGATAGTGGTAGCGCATTCGCTTCGTGTCAAGTAAACCCGAGGAATCCCCAATACAGTAGATTTGTTTTTCTCTCTACCCTAGGCCTTATCTTAATGGATTCTTTCGGATGAGACGAAAACCGAGGTCCCGTGTGCCCATGAAAGCATTAAATATCCAACGATTCATTGTCTTTGATTTTTGTCCTTGGCCCGATCTATGATCAGCAAAGGAGTATAAGTTTGTTGCGGTTTTTTTACTGTTATGGTCAAGGTCCGAAACTTGGGGGGAGGGGGGACGCGCTGTGTGGGAAACACAAAAAAACACCCTAATATACAAGTAACCCAGTCAGGTTCGGGTGTGTTTGGAGGGTGCTTTGAACGTGATGGGGGTAAAATGACGTTCTGGATTGTAAGGAATAAAGCTATCCTTCCTCACTTCCCCCTTTATTTTGTGTTTCTCTGCATAAGACCATGTCAAGGCAACTTAGGTTTTTAAATAGTTTTAATGGTATAGCTCTCTTCATTTACTTTGAACATACAAAAAAAAACAATTACCTGTTCCAAGGAGCCTGCACACACCAGCTTTTTTTTTTACTTCGCTATTAATGACTTTGATCTGTTCCAACCATACTGACCCAAACTCAAAACACAGCCTTATACACTCTCTCTGGAACTTTGAACCATAGCACATAAGAAAACGAAAGTAGCAAAGGGCCGCAACTCTCCTTTTACTTTGAACATACAGAAAAAAGCCCATTACAATTTGGGTCACGCAGTTCCATTTGACCTGTCAAAGTCACTTACATTGTCAAGGATCCTTGCACGCACCATCTTTTTTTTACTTCGCTGTTAATCATGATAATATTTTGACGCACACCTTTCAGTCAAAGTCTACCCCCCCTTTCTGAACATCACCTTGCAGATAAGGAACGGCAACGAACTGGTCCTCACCAAACCCATCCCCGTGGAGATCCTCTCCACGCCTGTCCCTGAGGTCACCATCAGCGTGGAGGCCACGGACAGCGGTCAGCCGCCCCTGACCCTGCGGCAGGAGTTCACCCTGCCCGTCACGGACATCGACCTGAGGGAGCTCGAGCTCCCCGAGATCGTCCTCAGCAACAGCCGCGTGAGGGAGGACGCCCCTGCAGGCACGGCGGTGGGAGGCATCTACGACCTCAACGACACCCTCAGCGACACCGTGCGCTTCTCGCTGGTGAAGGACGAGGAGCGCCTGTTCCAGGTAACGATGAGGCTGAGCTTGCTTGAAGAACTGATAGACGGGGTATGGCAATTATAAGGTAAGATGGGGCAAAAAGCCCATGGGCGGGTAAGAAGCCCATGCCCATGAGCGACTTAATGGGATTTTTCCCCGCCAGGGGGCATAACGCTCGAGTGGGGCTAATCCTCTCTATATTCTTAGTTGGGACGGGGTAGAGAGAGATAGGGAGGAGTCCAACCCTCTCTCTCACTACGCCCAACTAAGTATATAGCGTGATAAGCCCCTCACGAGCGTTATGCGCCCTGGCGGGAAACAAAATCACACGAAGTCGCTCATTATCTCATGAAATAAAGAACATTTCAGTCAAACTTGCCCATGAGACGAATGCTAAAGATTGACACTCGTCTCATGGGCAAAATGTGACTGAAATTTGCTTTATTTCATGAGATAATTGGCATGGGCTTCTTACCCGCCCATGGGCTTTTTACCCCGTCTTACCCTATAGCAATTATACGACTGATATCCTCCAAAGTCAGGCAGAGTGTGGCTGACCACGTGGCTGGGTAATAAATAACAACAACTGTCACACACGTAGATGTTCTCATCCCTAGCTGGTGCAATTGTACCATAGTGTTCAAATGCTTCTGCTGTTGGGATGATCCCTGGAGGTTTTTTTTAGCCAAGGTACGACAACAACAACAACAACATAGGACTGATATAGTATGGGGTTTAGCAAACAGACGACCTCATTAATTAAAACAGCAAAGAAACAACATACGTAGCGTATTGCTTAAAAAAAACACACACCTGAAAGAGACTGCAACGTCACTGACCAAAACACCACACCAGCAAATACACAAGGGCAAAGTGACGTTATTTTATTGAGGAGTCAAAACGGAACATGTGATAGTTTCAACATGTTATTGTCTTTTCAAACAACTAAGCATTTCAACATAAATATCTTTTTCAATCAACACAGCATCTCAAACAAAACAAATGTCCTTTTCAAACAACGTTTAGCCCAAGGGTACGTACACATACATGCGGATCTAAAGTGCGGAAGTCCGTTTTGACTCTAAGCCATCGAAGTGCAAAGTGACGTTATTTTATTGATGAGACGAAAACGAAACGTGATATTTTGAACATAAATGTCTTTTCAAACAACACAGCATTTCAAACTAAACAAATGTCTTTTCCAAGCAACACATAGCCTATTGCTATAGCTTAGCGTATACTCTTTACTATGTAATACAGCGAGAAAACGAGTGATGCTGTCGAAACTGGTAAAAAAAACCTGACTTTGATTAATTCCTTCAAACGTTTTACAATGTTGGTAGATTGAAGACAACCGGATGCTGGTGCTGTCACGTGACATGTCCACCTTCACGGGCCGGTCGGCGGAAGTGACGATCCGGGCTCGAAACACGCGCACCGGGGAGACGCGGGAAAGGGCGATCACCGTGCTGGTGACCCGCTCCGACAAGTGCTACCTGGATGGTCGGACCTGCGACGACAACGCCCGCTGTGTGCCGCTGTCCGAGGAAGAGTCTCGGTGCCAGTGTGACGACGATTTCAGCGGGGATGGGTAGGCCTGCTAGCTTACTAGGGGAAGACAGGGTAAAAAGCCCATGGGCGGGTAAGAAGCCCATGCCAATTATCTCATGAAATGAAGCAAATTTCAGTCACATTTTGCCCATGAGACGAACACTAAACATTTAACACTCGTCTCATGGGCAAAATGTGACTGAAATTTGCTTTATTTCATGAGATAATTGGCATGGGCTTCTTACCCCGTCTTCCCCGACATACTTTTTTGCTTTGAACGAAAATGAAAACAATAGCGTTATAAATAAAGGAATGAAATAGTGAGGCCAAGAGAGGAGATAACGAAATTGAACAAAGGGGGAATACTCTCTTTCTAATTAAAAATTGAACACATTCTTTTTTTGAGAATGATGCTTTGTTTGTCTCACTTTGGTTCTGTGACCCACGCATTGCTAGATTGGTATCGTAATTAACTTTGGTGGAGGGGAGTTAATTAGAAAGAGAGTATTCCCCCTTTGTTCAGTTCCTTTATGAACAAAGGTTTTATGAACGATTTTGTTGGGTGCATTGTTGTAGTCACCCTGCAGAATAGCTTGCGAATTGTACTCTGCACTACCGCTGTGTGTGTGTGTGCGTGCGCGCGCACACACATGTAACCTACACTAAACTCAAAGCATACACATGCAATCTTCTTTTTTTTAATTTTTTGGGCAATATACATTTTAATCTTGGTAGGCTTACACATCTCTCATCATCTGCACGTTTTCGCTCACTTAAATTAACCCTTTCACCGCCAAGCCATCTTTGAGCCAAACAATGTCCATTAAACTGACTTGCCTACATGCAAGAAACAAACAACTACACAGACAAGTGTAAAGTAACGTTAGTTTATTCCCAAGAGACAAAACAAAACCCTCAAGATTGTGAATAAAATAACGTCACTTTACACTTGTCCTGTAGTTGTTTGTTTCAGAGGCGGATCTAGGGGGAGGTAAGGGGGGTCATTTGCCCCCCCCCCGGTTAAAAAAAGAAGAGAAAAAAATCGGGAAAAATTGATAAAGGCACTCTCAAAACACCGCTGTCTTTCGGTATCTTTCGGTGTCTTCCGATGTCTTTTCGTATCTTTGGTCTCTTTTCTTGTCATCATGTCAGGAGAGGACGACTTTGGTTCTTCAGATATGAAAAATGCTTCAGCTTCAGGGGGCTGTGCCCCCCTCCCAAACCCACCCCCCTTTCACTTTGTATTAAAAAAATTGACCCCCCACCTCTAAATGAATTGATCCGCCCCTGTGTTTGTTGTATGTTCCAGTGATGTCGCAGTCTGTTTCAGTTTTGTTTTTACTTGCCTACCGAAAAGATTTTGTCGGCACTATTTTCTGGTTTCTTTGTAATGTGACACATTTATGAAGCACAGTGGAACCCCCCTTATAAGACCTCCCATTATAAGACTCCCTCCCATATTAGACCTCCTTCTCTGAGACATTGCCCTTCTGCAAATTTTGGTGTTTGTTTTTTTTTTAATTACATTGCCCTTCTTTGTAAGTATTAACATTACCTCCCTTATTTCAAGACCCCTCCTTTATAAGACCTCATTTTTTTTGATGATTTTTGAAAGTCTTATACGGGAGGTTCCACTGTATCCACATTGCAGGTACGGCTGCCAGCAGATAGACGACTGCCTGACGGAGGACGGGGTCTCGCCCTGTGTGCACGGGCAGTGCGCGGACGGCATCAACGAGTTTCGGTGCGCCTGCCCCCCTGGCTTCAACGGACCTTTGTGCGAGGTCAGTCACATGATCAACGGCTCCCGTCACTTCCACGAACCAGTGCCCAGCGCCTTGGTTTTCAATGTCTTTGATGGACACGTTTGTTAAGTCCTCTCGCGGACTTTTCGTCCTTATATGCACAATAGTCTAAGATGACCCTGTGTCTGCTTTTTAAACAAAATATTGCAAGTATTTATTTCATTACTCGCCATGTTACAACACTACCACACAAAATGTGAAGCCATTCTACCCTACTGGTTCATGAGATACAGCTCGGACATGAAGGAAGGAAATTTCGGTTTTGTGAGTCTTCCTTGGCGGAGGTTTGTACTGGCAGTTCAAAATTCAGGATCTGAATAGGTTGTGACGTGCTTGATCAAGAATGTATATGGTTATGGGAGACTCTAGGCTTATTGTAGATCATAGTATCCGCGAGAGGACAAAATTGATGCGAGAGGACTTAACACACGTTGTTTAACTATAGCGCGAAAACGCTTGATGAAGCAGCTGCGTGGCAGCATTTTTGGCTCCAGTGACCTTGACCTTTGACCATTGACCTTCATCTTAGTACTTGTCCTTGATATCCTAACTACCTATATGCATAAAAAAACTGAAACAGACTGCAACGTCACTGGAACATACAACAAACAAACAACTACACGACAAGTGTAAAGTGACGTTATTTGATTCACAAGAGACAAAACAAAACAACTGGATATTTCGGCGAATGTGCCTTTATCAACACAGACAAACAAGAAAACAGCAAACAGCAAAAGGAGCAAAAAGCAGGCAACAGAAGGAGCAAAAAACCAACAAGATCAAAATAAAAACAATACTTCCCCTCTACAGTCCAACGCGTAAATGATACAACAAAGTTGAAACCAAAGAGAAAGGCTGTGAACACAAATCAGGGGGAGGGTTAAAAAAAAAAAAAGTTTTGAAGTGAGAGAAGTTGGGGACCTAGGTTGACGGTCATAGGTAGGTCCTTCCGTTCAAACGCCTTCATGTTAGCATGCTTAGATACTCAGTCAGCCAGCCAGCCAGCCAGCCAGGAACAAGCAAACAGACAGCAGTGAAAGCATTAGGCAGCTATCGCTTCGCGGCTGCTTAAAGACCCAGCACGTCACGTGTCAAAATCACGGTTTTTCACGTGTTTTCCCTCTTAATGGCTGGTAAACAAATCTTAAGAAATCTTCCTAGCATAAGAGGGAATGTGACGCGTGACGTGGGTGGTCTTTAAAGAAACGCCCCGACCTTGTGTTTGAGTTTTTTTTACTGCTTTGTTTCTACTGTTTTTGTGTGTTTGTTTTTTGTTTTGTTTTGTTCTTTGTCTCGTTCGTCAAAGAAATGACGTCATTTTTGCACTTCTTGTGTATTCATTTTGCTTGCCTGGTGTTTTGGTCAGTAACGTTTGCAGTCTGTTTCAGTTTTTCTACTGGTTGCGGTTATGTCTTCATTGTCTTGATTTGCTCTGATTGAAAACAGTCCGTAATTATCTGTTTATGTCCCGCGCACACCCACAATCTATCTAAACCGAACTTGGATCGTGCTTGTTGGGCAGATAGAGGAGGACACCCAGAAAGACAATGCCACTGCGGACCCGTGCCGACCCAACAACCCTTGCCACGCCCAAGGCTCGGCCATGTGTCGGCCCCACCCTACCAACAGGTCCGCAGTTTTTCTTCTTTTCTTCATTTACCCCCCCCCCCCCCCCCCCCATTTTTAATTTTTATTTTTTATTTTTTAAACGGAACATTTTGACCAAATGACAACGTTTTCGTTGCCACTGGGATTAACGTGTGCTAAGTGCATGATGGGCACACGGGACCTCGGTTTATCGTCTCTCATCCGAAAGACTCCACGTTAGTTAGTAAAGTGAGAGGGAAAATCAATCCCCTGTTAGACCCAGGTTCGAACTCGGGTTTACTTGACACAAGGCGAACGCGTTACCTCTGTGCCACTCTCTACACAGGACCGCCTTTGTCTGCACATGCCGGGACGGCTGGGAGGGTCCGAGGTGTGAGCGGAGTCAGGACGACTGCGCCCCCAGGGACGGGGGTGTCACCTGTCTCGGGTCTGACAGCGTCTGCGTGGACCGTCACCTCACTTTCACCTGCCTCTGTGGGCCTCTCCGCGTAGGACCCAGGTGAGAATCACTTTGATGAAAAACAGTCTAAATTTATGTGTACCTTTCTCTATTCAGGGGTTTGATGATTTCGATATAACGGATGGTGTTGCGGGTGAAGATGATAGATAGAAAGGGTTATCGCGATCGTGTCTCTGAGCTGTGAAGTGATTGCGTTTCCTTCGCAGTACCATTTTTTTGAGATTGGAATTCATAAAAGAACCAACCATTCGTTCATTGGTCAAAGCGAATCATGCGATGTTGACGACGATGACAATGGCGAGGAGAATAGCTGATGGTCATCTGTTACTGGACGTTTTCCTGATTTCCATTTGCCAATATTTGATTGTTCTAAAGTTGATGTTGATACTGTAGCAATGATAAGGTAAATCACTGTATTTGTTTTCTTTTCTTTATTTTTGCTGTCCCATCTTCTGGGCCGTACAGTGGCGTTGCTCCTACGCCTTTCATTCGGATCCCCAACTCGCAGCCACACCCCGGCTTGTTCAAATCGCATAATCTGAAACCAGCAGTCCAAGGGGAGCGAATCTATGTTAGGCCGCCATGAGGCAACCAACCGAGGAGACACTGCACTGCTGCTGAGTCACTTCGGTGGTGTTCAGTGGAGCCTGTACGTAGGACACCACCTACTAAGCCCCCTACTGACGACAATAATGTCTTAGTCGCGGAGCCAGTGTGAGAGAGGTCCTCCTCCGAGGGCACCACCACGTCCGTCCATCAACAGTTCCCCAGAACATACTGACCCCCGTGACTTTGACCCGAACGCACCAAAGCATAAACTGAATTGGTAATCAAAACTGAGGTCACCATGAGAACAGGGCATGCAAGGCCACATAAGTTAAGGCATTTGTTTCTTTTTGATGATTGGTGGAAACGAGGCGGATGACAATGATGATGATGATGCTATGGAGTTCTGTTTTGGTCTGAGACTACGCGACAGGGCTGAATTCTACGCTTCCATTCATAATGATATCCCAGCGATAACCAGGCCCGACAACTACAGACGCCTGCAGTGTAGGTCATGAAATTAGAGCAACACTCTCAGTCACATAAGCGAGACTGTGTGGTTTCAGTCTTCCCACTAGCCCACTCACTCTGGGTAGGAGTCGGTCCAGGACCCCCAAAACCCTCGCCTGTGATGGATTCGAACCCGTGACCTCCCAGCCAGTAGTCCGGGGCTTAACCACTACGCAAAGGCGGTGATAAATCACTGTGTTTTCCACTCTTAGGTGTGAGTACCTGAAGGCAGCCTGCAGCGGAGAGCCGTGCGGAGGCGGTGCCAAGGTGGATGTGTGTGTGCCTGAGCCTGGCAGCCCCAGACACGCCTGTGTGCCTCTCAACTTCACTGTGTCTTTTCTGCTCTCCTGCCCTTCCGATGTATCAGACATTGAGGTCAGTCTGCTCTGTCTCTCTGTCTGTCTGTCTCTCTGTCTCTCTGTCTCTCTCTCTCTCTCTCTCTCTCTCTCTCTCTCTCTCTCTCTCTCTCTCTCTCTCTCTCTCTCTCTCTCTCTCTCTCTCTCTCTCTCTTTGTGCCTTTGGAGTTCACCGTGTCCTTTCTGCTCTCCTGTCCCTCCCATAATCCGGGATTGTAAGTTGGACTGCTCTCTCTGTGTCTGGTTTAAATGTTTTATTTTCAAAAGAACATGAACAACAACGACATAACTGAATGAAGTAACAGCAATCAAAGCTTAATATGGCGTGCTCAGTTCAAAATAAGTTACATAGCATAAACATTGGCGGAATTATCCAGTTTACAAGGCAATAAGTACTCTCTCTCTCTCTCTCTCTCTCTCTCTCTCTCTCTCTCTCTCTCTCTCTCTCTCTCTCTCTCTCTCTCTCTCTCTCTCTCTCTCTCTCTCTCTCTCTCTCTCTCTCTCTCTCTCTCTCTCTCTCTCTCTCTCTCTCTCTCTCTCTCTCTCTCTCTCTCTCTCTCTCTCTCTCTCTCTCTCTCTCTCTCTCTCTCTCTCTCTCTCTCTCTCTCTCTCTCTCTCTCTCTCTCTCTCTCTCTCTCTCTCTCTCTCTCTCTCTCTCTCTCTCTCTCTCTCTCTCTCTCTCTCTCTCTCTCTCTCTCTCTCTCTCTCTCTCTCTCTCTCTCTCTCTCTCAACCTCACCGTTAGAGATATTCACTTAATCGAGATAAAAATTGTCCATTTTGTCCTGGTGACGAAAAAACTGAACTTCATTTCATTCTTGTTTGTGAACAATACAAAAGCCTTCGTCAAATGTACATTCCAGAAAAATATTATCTAAAACCAAATGCTTTCAAGTTAACCTTGTTGCTTTCTAATCCGAGAATATGCATGCCTCTTGCTGTATGCTTATCAACAGCGTTTAATCTTAGAAACCAAGCTATGCAGCATGTTTAATTAGTAATATGCTTTCTATTGCTCTCTAAGATATATTATATGCCACACACTTTTCCTTCAGGTTTCATTTATTTTACTGTATTGATTTTTCTTCTATTTTGAATGTACATTCCAAATGTGATGTTGCAGTTGATTTGCTAACTCGCAGCTACTCTTTGATGCAAAATTACATATGTTTTGCTTATGTTTGTTGAAAGTTTATTGTATTAGTTAAAGATTATTGTTTTGATGTTTTGATTTTTTCTTGCGCCCCTTCCCCTCTGCTCCCTTATGACACGGGCAACGGCCTATTCATTAAAATCGTTCGTTCGTTCGTTCGTTTTCTCTCTCTCTCTCTCTCTCTCTCTCTCTCTCTCTCTCTCTCTCTCTCTCTCTCTCTCTCTCTCTCTCTCTCTCTCTCTCTCTCTCTCTCTCTCTCTCTCTCTCTCTCTCTCTCTCTCTCTCTCACTCTCTGCTCGCCGGTTATTGGATGTAGATGTACTATAACATGTCTTCATATATTTGGCAGTGTTTACATCAATTTTGATATTTTGTTTTTTGTTGATAACTATGTTTGCATGTATGTGAGCAAGCATGTTTGTGCGCGCGTGTGTGTGTGTGTGTGTGTGTGTGTGTGTGTGTGTGTGTGTGTGTGTGTGTGTGTGTGTGTGTGTGTGAGTGTGTGCGTGTGCGTTTGTGTGCGTGTGTGCGTGCGTGTGTATGTGTGCGTGTACGCGTGCGTGTGCGCGCGCGTGTGTGTATGTGTGTTTGCGGTGTTCACGGACCTTGTCCATTACTTACTATATATTTTGATTGTTTTGCTTCTGTTGTTTGTTTGTTTTTCCTGAAGATTTTTTGCTTGCATTATTTTACTCTTTTCTGATGGCAAGATGATATAAAAAGCTTTGTGCTTATTCTTTTCCATCAATATAAAAAAAAAGCGTTCGCTCGTTCTCTCTCTCTCTCTCTCTCTCTCTCTCTCTCTCTCTCTCTCTCTCTCTCTCTCTCTCTCTCTCTCTCTCTCTCTCTCTCTCTCTCTCTCTCATTTATCTTGTCGTTTCAGTCGTGCTTAGTTCGTTTTCTGGACTTCTCTCGGATCCACGGCCGGTTCAAAACCCGCTCAGAGTCCTCCTTTTCCCCGACCTTCACCAGTAGCAAAGGGCCCAGGGCCAAACGGGAGACCTCCCCGTCCGAGAGCGGGGCGCGCGCACCGTACACCCCGGGGGTGCGCGTGCACCTAGCCCGGTGGGAGGACGGGGGAGGGGGCGTGCTGGAGGTGGTGGTGGTGGGGGTGGACCCGGAGGGGGCGGTGTACGGCAGAGGGGAGGTGTTGGAGGCCCTGCACCTCACCTGCCTGTCCATAGGTCAGTGCTCGTGCGCTTTATAGGGCAGTTGTAGGGGAAGACGGGGTAAAAAGCCCATGGGTGGGTAAGAAGCCCATGCCGATTATCTCATGAAATAAGGCAAATGTCAGTCAAATTTGCCCATGAGACGAATGCTAAACATTAACACTCGTCTCATGGGCAAAATGTGACTGAAAGTTGCTTAATTTCATGAGATAATTGGCATGGGCTTCTTACCCGCCCATGGGCTTTTTACCCCGTCTTCACCTACTGTACGTGCATTTTGTTGTTGTCGTTGTTGTCTTACCCTAGCTTAAAGACTCCAGGGATCATCCCAACAGCCGAAGCACTTGAACACTGTGGTACAAAATGCAACAGCTAGGGATGAGAACAGTACGTGTGTGACCGTTTTAGATTACCCCGCGCGCCACGTGCGCGTGGACAGCTACACTCCGACTTCGGAGGATTTTAGACTGATGATGTTGTGCCAGGAGCTTGTCATGGCTAAAGACAATCCCTGCATAACTATGCAGAACATACCATTATGATGTAGCCTTGGTGTTCTTGTTTATGTCAATGGTCAACCTATGGCGATATTTTTCACGCCAGAGGGCAGTCAATGCACTAGGGGCTTATCACGCGATTTTCTTACTTGGGCGTAGTGAGAGAGAGAGAGAGAGAGAGAGTGATGGTAGGACCACTCACTGTCTCTCTCTCTTTCTTCATCCCCAACTAATAATATAGAGAGGATTAGCCCCACACGAGCGTCATGCCCTCTGGCGTGAGAAAAATCGCACTAAGTCTCTCATTAGTCTGACACAGCCTTATGCCAAGGCGGGTACGTGCATTTTAAAGAGGTTTGCTTGCAAGAATTGTTTGTCTTCTGTAAGTTTTTTTTAGAGATGGGCAGTTCTACAGGCAACCGTTTATCGATGCCTTAGAGTCAAAACGGACAATCTCCAGATAGTCCATTGACTTTTTTCATGGATGTTATTGCGAAAACTTGTATTGAACAAAAGACTGGAGATTTATAAAAAGCAAAATCACAATTTTTTAAATCGAATTTTCAGTCTTTTGTTTTTAAAATACAAGTTATTAGTTTCGCAATTGACCTTAAAAGGCAACGCCTAATAGGACGTTAAACTCACCTTAGTTTCGCAATAAGTTAAAAAATAAGTCAATGAACTGTCTGGACATAGTCCGTTTTGACTCTAAGGCATCGCTATGTTCACATGAGAGCACGCTTAGACAAAAAAGTGAAAAACAGAAATGTACGCGCATAGAAGTAATACGAAAACATACAAGTACATAGATCCATTACATAGGCTACGTAATGTTCATTCATAGACATAAGCAATGACACTCACACATCTGCGCGCATGCACACACACATACACACACACAGGGGACAAACTCGCAAACACACAGAGAATGTTAGACACGTAAGCCCCCTGGGACACATGTAATATTCTTGCAAGCTCTAAAACATCAAACAAACAAGAAACAAAGTTTGAACACAGATGCAAACCACCACCATGAACAACTCCACTCTGATTGCCATCGTTTGAGGAAATGCCTCGATTTATTAAATTTAAGCTAACAAAGCTTATATTAAAACTGTGAAATTAATGGTGACAGCGTAGATTACATCTGTGTTTGTTAGTCCCCGAGCCGAAGGTTCGGGGAGCTATTGTTTTTGTCTGGTCCGTCCGGTGTCCGTCCGGCGTGCCTCCGTCGTTCCGGCTGTTCGTCCGTTTTTCTCAAAAACTATTCAGTGTATCATCATCAAATTTGGTATACTAGTTTGCCAAGATGCAAGCTATCCACTGATGTATTTAGTTTTACATTAAGGTCAAGGTCGCGCCAGTTACGGGGTTCAAACCCCGAAACACATAATCACTAATATCTCGCAAAGTTTTGCATGTATTTCAATGCAGTTTTTTTCACAACATTTCTTGATGAATGGTCTATAACACAGTTGTCATGAATTTTTCTGTGCGCTCGTGTGCGCATGATCGCGCGCTCTCAAATCACGGGTTGGTTAATTATTCTTATCGTCCTCTCGGCCGAAGCCATATGGGACATTACGATATATTTTTAGTTGTTTAAATCACGGGTCCGAACCCCAAGGCTATATATAAAAAACCTATTCAGTTACGTGCTGTTTTGATGCGTTTTTATGTAGTTACGTGCTGTTTTGATGCGTTTTTATGTATGTGTACAACCGACACATTCCGATTTCGGAGTAGCTCGGCGTTGCACTTGTTGTTGTTATTAGTAGGCTAATTATTGAGAAGGTCCATTGACTATAACTGGAATTGTCGTGTGTTAAGTCCTTTCGCGAACATTTGCCCTCTCGCGGATACCACGACCTACAATAAACCTAGGGTCTCCTATTACGATATATTCTTGATCAGCATGTCACAAACTATTCAGATCCTGAATTTTGAACCGACAGTAGCAAACCTCCGCCAAGGAAGACTCACAAAACCGAAATTTCCTTCCTTCATGTCCGAGCTGTATCTCATGAACCAGTGGGTAGAATGGCTTCAAATGTTGTGTGGTAGTG
The DNA here is from genome assembly GCA_017654935.2 of Phymorhynchus buccinoides. Classification (NCBI taxonomy): domain Eukaryota; kingdom Metazoa; phylum Mollusca; class Gastropoda; order Neogastropoda; family Raphitomidae; genus Phymorhynchus; species Phymorhynchus buccinoides. Next base: position 19,024,962 of record CM065684.1, read on the forward strand.
TAACATGGCGAGTAATGACATACATAATTGCAATAAATACCCCCCAAAAAGCAGAAACAGGGTCATTGTAGACAAATGTGCACATAAGGACAAAACAATGCGCGACTGGACTTAACAGTCGTTGTTTTTCTCAACCCCACACACTTTTTCTGAGTATATTGATTCCTATTTCCCCCACAAATACAACACAATCATTTTGTTGTTGTCGTCCCCTGGCTAAAAGACTCCAGGGATCATCCCAACAGCCGAAGCAGCTGAACACTGTGGTATGAAATGCACCAACGAGGGATGAGAACATTACGTGTGCGACCGTTTTTGATTACCCAGCCACGTGCGCAGCCGCACTCCGACTTCGGAGGAATTACAATAATTGAAATAGATTTTGTGGCCAAAAAAATACAATGTTGTTGTTTTTTACCACAAAATCGGATTGTTCCAAAGGTCACTCGCGCAAACCGCGACATTTTTGTCCCTTCGTTTTGGATTACCCCGCCACGTGGGCAGCCGCACTCCGACTTCGGAGGAAATACAATAATTGAAATAGAAGATTTTTTTTTTTGAAAACAAATAGAATGTTGTCTTTTTAACCACAAAATCGGATAGTCCCAAAGGTCACTCGCGCAAACCGCGAAATGTTTGTCTCTTGGCAAATTTTGCGAACATTTTCTATGCTGTGATGTGCTGCAGAGGAAGGGGGACTCCAAGAGACGACGTTCTGCCCAGCCATTGAAAGAACGCGCGAGCAGTACCTAGAGGAGAAAGCAGAGGAGGAGGAGGAGGAGGAGAATGAGACGGGAGGAGGAGAGGAGAAGGAGGAGATGAAGAAGAGGAGGAGGACGAGGAGGAGGAAGAAGACGACGAAAAGACGGAAGAAAAAGGAGGAGGGGGACTGCCTATGGGAATCATTGCTGGTGGGGGTGGAGGTAAATCACAATACGTGCTCAAACATTAGCAAGCGTGCACACACACACGAGCGCGCGCGCACACACACACTCGCACACACACACACACGCACGTACACACAAACACACGCACGCACGTACACAAACACACGCACGCACGTACACAAACACACACACACATACACACGCACACATACACAACGCACGCACACACAAAACACACGCACAGAAAATAAAGCATGCTGGCTTAGCTAAGCTTTTACACGTATGCACGCACAAGGCAGAAATTTTCGTAAATGAGATCAGCGAGAAATCACACATAGCCTATAAACACCTAAGCGTCTCTGCTTATGACATGGACATTTGAATATTCTAATGATAAAACTGTGTTAAACAGGTTGGGTCAACAGAGAGAGAGAGAGAGAGAGAGAGAGAGAGAGAGAGAGAGAGAGAGAGAGAGATTTCGAAGATTTATTATTCTATGAAAGGCCACAAAGGCCTTCGGAAGATTTATTCATGAAAGGCCAAGGCCCCTTACGAAGGGGTAATTTACCAAACAACAAATGACATATTATAGTTGATATATCCAAATACAGAAAATCACAATCAAGAACACAGTGTAGAACGAAACGTAAAGGTTTTGTATAAGAACAAGGCACACTTTGTTACGTTTTCCTTAGTAGAAGACATAAGCAAAAGCAAGTCTAAACACATATGGATGGTTATAATATTTAGAAGCAATACATTCCTGTCTCAAATTACTTAAGGCAGTACACTGAAGAACAAAATGAACTTCACTTTCAGACGTTTTCCTGCATAGGAGAGAGAGAGAGAGAGAGAGAGAGAGAGAGAGAGAGAGAGAGAGAGAGAGAGAGAGAGAGAGAGAGAGAGAGAGAGAGAGAGAGAGATGTTCCTATTTACGACAATTAACTCATGAAACCTCATGGAGCAAGTTATTAATGTTGACTGGATGATGTCGATGCATGTTACAGGCGGGGTGGTGCTTATTATCGTCATCATCGTCGTCGTCGTCGTGATGAAGAAAAGGAAAGCGAAAGCCTCCAGGGAGCAGGCAGATACCCAGGTAGGGTATCCATGTTAGGCACACCCATGGATTTTAACCCCAGATTTCAACCTTATTTCCGGAGATTTGGCTTCGTATAGAAGTTGCGGTTATTTCCACACTGCGAGTCAAAACGGACTACCTTTACATGGTTCATTGGCTTATTATGTGACCTATCGCAAAAAATAGTAACCTGGGTACAGGGGATTTTTTTTCTCACTCTGCACTAGGCCTTACGGTCTGAACGTGGAGTCTTTCGGATGAGACGATAAACCGAGGTCCCGTGTGCCCATGCACCTAGCACACGTTAAGCCCAGTGGCAACGAATAAGTTGTCATTTGGTCAACATTTAACAACCCGATTTTGGACAAGTTTTGAAAATGTGTTTAAAGAACAATGCCAACATTGTGATTTTTTTCAAATTGACAAAGAACTGGTTTTATTTGGAGTAAAACAAAATATAAAAACAGATAAACCAATGGATTTCATTTTGCTCCTGGCCACATTTTATATATATAAGTCCAAATTACAAAATGTCCAGCCGAATTTAAAGGTCTTCATAGCCATACTTAAAAACAGAATTGAACTAGAAAAATATATGTCTTCTTTAAACTATGCCTTAAGTGAATTTGAAGAGAGTTGGTTACCTTACTCAACAATAATTTTATGATTAAAATAAAATATTTGACAGTACTTAGGTGGATATTGTCTTATGTTGTTGATCTATTTCTTAATATCTAATGACACTTGTGTGGTTAATGTCATGTAATCTGTTTTCAGTATCTGACAACATTTGGATGGTAATTAATGTAATATGTTTTATGCTTCCAGAAAAATAGGTTAATGCTTCTCTTGAAAGAAAGAGGAATTTGAAATAACTTCCATTGTGCTTAATCATTTGCTTGATCTTGCTTGACTCTATATGATATCATCTGTAGCATGTGTGTGTGTGTGTGTGTGTGTGTGTGTGTGTGTGTGTGTGTGTGTGTGTGTGTGTGTGTGTGTGTGTGTGTGTGTGTGTGTGTGTGTGTGTGTGTGACCTCTCTTGTGTGTGTATTTTGATCTTGTGTTCTTATTCTTATTTCCTCAAGCATATTGTAGGCCCTATTGTTACCTTTCTTTCTTACTATGATTAACTACTACTATTGCTTTGATCTCCATTATTGTTTGTTGTTGTGGTTAATGTAACTGTTTCTGTTTTGTAATGAAAAAAATGAAAAAAACCCTTCTTTTTGGATCTTGTAATCAATAATTGTGTAATATCTAAACTACGGCTATCAATAATAGATTATATTAAGTTTCTTTACCCTTTCATTAGATTAACGGTGATGAGCTGTTGATGTTCGTTTTCTTTTTTCTTCGTGCTATGTTTGCTCTAATTTGCTCTAAATTCATTTATATACATGTATGTTGATCATTGATGGTACGAAGGAGTGAGTGAAAGCAGGAATTGTGGAATGAAAGAAAAGAAGGAATAAAAATTATTAAATAAAAAAAACACCCATTTAACAACCCCCCCCCCTTTGCTTCTTCATCAGTCACACAAAGATCGCATGCAAAAATAATAAAATTGGGTGGCGCGCCTCTGGCTGCGACACGCTCTCCGGGTGGGAGCAACTCGAATTTCACAGAGACGCCCCTGTGACTATAAAGTACCTAAAACCTAAGACTTGTATTAAATAAAGACTGAATAAATATAAACAGCAACAAAATCCCCAATTTATAGTTTTGTTTCAATCTTATCCGTTCGTTGTTTGTTGTGTCTTACCCTGGCTTAAAAACTCCAGGGATCATCCCAACAGCCGAAGCACTCAATCTTATTGAAACACAAGTTATTTATTTCTCGCAATACGTTCCATACTAAGGCAATGGATAGTCCGTTTTGACTCTGAGACATGGTTTAGAACAGTTTTCCCCTCTTTGCACACACAATTCCGACCCTTTTACGTGGCATGATTTAACATGGTGACAGCCTAGCCTTGACATAGCCTCGGTTGTCGACCGGGCTATGATTTTAATTTTAATCTTAAACGACCTTTTTGTGTCCTTTGCCCCAATTTACATTGGACAAAGGACTATAAGTTTGTCATGATCTGTCTTTTTTCTCTCTTTTTGGGGGGTCTGTCTGGGCTGTATGTCGTTTCAGTTGTTGCTTATTGTCTGCAGATACACATGGGCCAGTGCCCACCGCAATATGTACCATATTGTCCAAAATTGGCGGAAAACGCATCGTCACGAAACAAAAATATTTAGCACAAAGTGATTTTCAGGGAACTACACGTTTCACGTAAAAATATTACATTGTTTGCATGGCGTTTAAGTTTTGCTATATTTTATATTTTGCAAAAATTTCCGGAAGCCCGTTTAAGCCTGTGTATTAAGTTCAGTCAGTTTGATTTTTTTTTTCAGGAGATGTAGATTCGTCACCCTCCCCACCCCCCATCCCCCACCATGTTTACGACCCTCAATATCAAAGTCTGCTTCTTTCTATTTTACGAAAATAATCCCTGGCCGATACTAACCCTATCCTTTCCCCCCAAAATGACATGATGTTGCTTCTCAATAAAACAAAAATTCAGTTCGAAAATTTGATAGGGTGTTGACGAATCTACGTGTTTGCCGATTAATTTTCTGTCGCCTATTTGCTTTTAGTCTGGTGGCAGAGGGGGTCGAACCTAGAAATGTTTGGTAACAATCGTTTCTTTGCATTTTTCAGTAGTCTGGAGCAAGTAGTTGATGAATCCGTTGGAAGGTCTCATGACAACCTCTTGGCATTTTCATAATTCAAGATGGCGGCCAACATGGGGGCCAAGTCTCAAAGATAACACTGTTCTCTCTATCGTTTCGATTAGCCATGGCAGCCATGTTGGCCGCCATCTTGAATTAGGAAAATGCCAGACTACTGAAAAATGGAAAGAAACGATTGTTACCAGACATTTCTAGGTTATCGAAAAAATCAGGCCTCTGCCACCGGACTATTTGCTTGAAACTTGTTGCAGACTCACGCCCTCACCTCCAATGCTGCAGAGGACCCAAACCGTGCTTCGGGCTGGGACAACCCACAAACGGTAGACACTTCCCCCCCTCTGTGAACGTTTCCACCTATCCGAGACAAGTACCCGCCTCTCCCTACCCGTTCACATACCATTGGGATCAATGCACTAAAGCATGATGCAGCTAAATGAGCTGCTCCTGCATCGAAGGTGTAGCAAAGACACTGTAATGGGAATAAAACAGACAAGCGGCCATTTTCCCCTATATGAGTAGTGAGGACAGAAACCCTGAATATGACCCCTTGAACCATGAACATTAGCAGTAAATCTAACACTGATTGTTACTGTTTCATAGATTTTCTGGCCATATTTGCAGCTTCCTTACATTTTTTTGTCTTCAGGAAAACAGAAAAAAGGTTTGCCCAAGCACTCAAATTTGAATCTGGTATTTAAAACAACAACAACAACAACAACAACATACAGTATTTATACGGCGCTGAATCTTGATAGAAATCAAATCAAAGCGCACACACACGTTAGCATTCAAAGCGCATTCAAACACAAACGCAATACAAAGCGAACACACACGGATAACATAAATGGAATATAGCAGAAACAGACCTAATGGCAAGAGAGAGAAGAGAAAGAGAGAGGAGCTTTAATGACGGGGGAACAGGTGGGTTTTGAGGTTAGCTTTGAAAGCAGAGAGTCGGTCGCTGACGGAGGGAGAGAGGAAGTTTGTTCCAGGAGGTCGGTCCTGAGACAGCAAAAGAGCGCCGACCAACAGTTGAAAGCTTATACCTAGGGATCTGGAGAGAAAGAGGGTAAGAAACTGAAACCACACGTCGATTCAAATTCCCGTCTTTGGATAGAACCGCCATTGTTAATGGGATCACGAACGATAACCCTATCAGCCCGGCTCGCTGTAACTCTCCAGTTGTCTGTCTTATGCCCATTACAGTGTCTTTGAGTGTAGGAAAGATGGATTGTGGTGAACACAGTAAAGACGGTCCTTATTGAGCTGTGGTGTATTTGTACGCTGACGGACGACTGTGGATGACTGTGGATATACGGACTTCTTCTTGTTCTTATGCGCTTCCAGGCGTGGTTGTGGTACGTATATCATAATACGTCCGGTTTTCAGTTTTCACTGGTCTCCACGCTGCATTGAGCGACACATTCCAATTTCGGAGGAAAATGTATGGAATAAGAGGCAGATCCATCATACAAAGACTCAGCATTGTCACCAGAACCTATGCTGATGGTTTTGTGTTATATAGCATATTTAGATACCTGCTTCACTTACCTATCATTGTGGGTTTTTTTTTAAAAAATGGATCAGTTGACTTTTGTACGAAATACTTGAATATAGTAAGTGACCACTAGGACCAGATATACAGAAAAACCCACTGGAAATGAACGGGTTGAATTTTGGTTCTTTTATTTAACAAAAAAAAGTGCTTTAACTTTTGTATTTATAAAAGCAAAACATTCCCCAAGTGCAAAGCATTCCCCATGTCCTTTCTTCTCACATTAGCCACCCCCCCCCCCAACGGACATTTTAACTCTTCTAGCGCCGTTAAAAAAATGTTTTTTTATGTCGTTGGTTGTCATTGCATCTCAACCAAAAAGACGTGAGTAACTATTTTCTTCGAGTGCGCATGCGTTGCTTTAACGGAAACAATCACTGACATCAGCTCTGAAAGTAAACACATGGCAGGGTACTTGGCAGTGAGTATCTTTGCATTTGGTGGGAGTGTAGAGTGATGTACTGGGCGAATGTATTCGCCCATGGTGCTAAAAGAGTTAATGGATTTTTTTCCGTCATTATTTCCATGATGTCGCTGAGGTTTTGAACAAGAGAGGGAGGGAAACGATAGAAGAGTGCGTGTTCCCAAAGTGTGTGTGCAATGGTTATAGCGATTGACTTCTGATTTGTTTCTCAATTGGTACATCATACATGTTTGGTGTTGTATTTGTATCCACTGTACATTTAATGTTCTATGTGATTTAATAACCATGCATTGCTTTTAAATGTAAACGTGTAAGCTCCGATAGTGTGGCACTTAAAACCGTCTTAAGCTTTTAGAGATAATGAACATATATAATATTGCCATTTGATATGATTTGACTCGTACTCTGGTAATTCTTGCGTTCAGTCATAAACTATGTATATTTAACTGTTAATCTGATCTTCTTTTTTTTTAAGTAAGCGGAGGGCAATATTGTGGTACAAAAGCGTCTAGCATGGATGTGGATGGTTGGTTGTGCAATGTTTCTTCTTTCGGGTAAGCCTATAATTATTGGAACGTGTGAGTGAAAAAACCAAGAATCCATCCTTGAAGTGTTGAGATACTATCCTAATAATATATTTTGTATTTGGGGTCTTGGTATTGATCCATTACTGTTTACATATTGGAACGTGTAGGTGAAAAACAAGAATCCATTTTTGAAGTGTTGTGATACTATCCTAGTAATAATTTTTATTTGGAACCTTGGTATTGCTCCATTACTATTTACAAATTGGAACGTGTAGGTGAAAAAACAAGAATCCATCTTTGAAGTGTTGTGATAACATCCTAGTACGTAATATGTTTTATTTGGAACCTTGGTATTGCTCCATTACTATCTACATATTGGAACGTGTAGGTGAAAAAACAATAATCCATCTTTGAAGTGTTGTGATAATATCCTAGTAATATTATTTTTAAATTTGGGGTCTTGGTATTGCTCCATTACTATTTGCATATTGGAACTTGTAAGTGAAAAACAACAATCCATCTTTGAAGTGTGATAATTTCCTAGTAACATTTTTATGTTTTTGTGGTATAGATCCATGACTATTTTGTTTAATTGCAATAAATTATATTTTAAAAGCCTGATTAGTGATCATTTTTGGTACATTTACACACACACACGCACACAGTCACATGTCTTTGACAGCTTTTGGGAGATCAATAGCGTCCATTTTGATTTTTTTTTAAATTCTGAGAGAAGAGAGAGAGAGAGAGAGAGAGAGAGAGAGAGAGAGAGAGAGAGAGAGAGAGAGAGAGAGACT